>CM073576.1:123543993-124143993 GCA_037074715.1 Magnolia kwangsiensis
TTTTTTTTACTGCTTACATTTCTGCATTTTTTATGAAAGAGGGCCAGTCTCTCTCTCTCTCTCTCTCTCTCTCTCTCTCTCTCAATCGAGCGCCAAAGCAATGACCATGGCGCAAGCACTCTCGATCTCCCTCTCTCAGGTCTCTCCCTCTTTCTCTGTCCATTTCGCGATTAATCTTTATGGTGTGTGTGTTGGTTATTTTCTTATTTCCCCATACGTTTAGTAGGAATCCTAAAATCAACCATGAAAGATGGAGAGATCGGTTTTCGGTTCAGGCCTGCACTTCTGATTTCCTCATTTCCATCTCAGAGAACAATAAATCTCTCTCTCTCTCTCTCTATAATTTTATCTCAGAATCGATTTTCTGTTTTTCCATTTATTGGATTTTCTAATGTTCTTGAATTTTCAGCAATACGTTTGGGTTTTTAAACCTGGATTTTCTAAATTCTAGATCTGAAACAAATTTTTAGCAATACGTTTGGGTCTCAAATTCAATTGAATGTGAATAAAAAAAATTATGCTTATCTGTTTATTTGGTGCCTGGAAGTGTTTACTTCTTATGACACGAGGTTGCTCTGTCGAGCTGTTGATGTGCATTTGGTACCTGGAAATGTTTACTTCTTAAGACATAAGGTTGCTTTGCATCGGCATGGGTTGGGCACTCAAGGTTAATGGGGTTTCATCATTTTGTATAAGGATATCTGAAATGTGCAATATGTTTTCTTGTAGAAATGGATTACAGAAACTGGAGAAGATTAAAGATTCAAATAGGCAGAGCCGGTAGTTTTTAGTTTATTAGATGAACTAGATGTGGAAAATTTCATCTCCTAGATGAAAGAAACTTTCCATACTTGTCATTGGGTTGTTGTTTCTCAGGCTTATTAAAGAGTTTGATTGAGAAGTTAAGGAAGAGGAGAGTAGAAATACTCCAGACACCAACAAAATGCTTCTTGAGAAAAAACAATCAATGGTGTTGTTCACTCCATAAAGATCTTTACTCTTTATAAGCAATTGCAACTTCTCAGTGTTTGAAACTCTAATATGCTTTTTGTTTGAAACATAAAATTTTTTAGTTTGGAGCATTCAACAATTTAAGATCTTCTAGCTATCACATGAATAATTAACTATAACAATATCGATTGGCCATTTTTGCAAGAATTCTTTGCCTTTGATCTTACAATTATCTGATTCATGGTTCTTTTCATGCTTGCAAGTTTGCCTTTTTTGGCCTCATTTCTAGGAAACCTAATTTATGTAGCCCACCTGTGGCAGCTCTGCATTCTCCCAAAATTTGTTATTGTTTCCTTCCTAAAATAGGAGCAATGAATGAACTCACAAGAGTTTCAACACGAGGTTATGGGTTCGAGTACCAATTGTAATGAAATTCCACTGTGGTGTGAGTGTGTGGGGTGTGAGTGTGTGTTTAACTTGAGAAAAAAATGCCATTTGAAATGCCTTTCTAAAAAGGCTACGAGAACAGAAGAGTTGTACTAGAAACATACAAAGTAACTAAAGAAATTCAAGCTTACCTGCTAGGGTAATAAATAATCCCTAAGTAATGTAGCCAATGCTTTGGAATATATGCCCATGCCGGGAACATAGCTGTTCACAGAACAATGGAAGTGTTAATACTTTACAAAGGCTTAGAGACTTGAGGATCACAATCACATGTGATATGCAGTTAAATACATATTCCTAAGTAAACAAAGGCCAGTTCACGTCATCATTTAGCTAGTTTAAATACATATTCATGAGTAAATTTTTTTTTTTTTTTTTTAAAATCAGATTCATTAAGATGTCAACTCCCTTGAAGAAGCAAGGTATGTTGGAGATGATTGACCCTGAAAATCATTTTCTCTCCCACAATGTAAATCTTTTGTAGTTTATGTTTCTTAATTATTATTTTTGAATGGTCCTTTACCTATCTTATTGATTTATTTCACCGGTTAATATTGGCAAATGCCTCCCACATGACACAACTCTTTGCATCCTTTTACCTTTACTAAAGAAATCCATGAAGAGAGTTGTAACTAGCACCCATTATAACTGATTGACACATAGCCAAAAGTGTAAAGGATAGGTGTGAATCTATTAGTAGGAGGTAGTTAATCCATTTCATCAATTTAGGAAAAAGGGTCTGCATACAAATGCTGTTGTCAGGCTTGCTAAAGGTTTAGGCTTGGCCTGATTTTAGGAGTGTGGGGTCAGAGTCTGATTAGGGCTGAGGTTGGGATTTAAGTGCAGATTTTATTTCGAAGTTGCATATTTGTAGAGATGAACTCTCCGTTGTTGACTAATAGAGAGCTTCCCTGTTGCACACCGAGTTTGTACATGTGGGATCCATGGTTGGTTTATCCTAGAAATTCATCTAGAAGCCCCTCTCATGGAAGGACCATGCCCCCTTGTCATGAACTTGAAATGATATGGAAATATGTTGTGAGTTAAATGATCTTAAATAAGTTGAAATTTGTCCTCTTCATTTTTTCTTGTGCTTTTCACCAACATTGGTCAGGTTACTGGTTTGCAGGGTCCTTGGCATTTATTTTTGAAACATTCCTGCCTTGTCATATTTATCTTATTCTCTTGCCAGGCTTTGAAAAATTCATTCTAGAAGGGGTTCCTCTAAATGGCTTTCATAGCTAGTTTGAGAAATAAATACCGACTAGTCAAATTCCATCTTGTTGCTTTTTGGTATTTCAATTCACTAGTGGGCATGTTTATGGCTTCACATGGTATGTCTGGATACTTCTTCCAAACTAAATGGTATTTACTATGCTTTGTAATTTCAGTTTCCAAGATAGAAGGTATGAATACGAAGGTCTTAATAAGGTCTGGATGGGGAAATTAGCAGAGGCAAAGGCTAATGGGAATTTTATAAGGATTCAGGAAGCATGTGTATGGATCAAACAATTCCTTGATCAATCTATGTTTTGCAGTTCTTATGTTGATTGTTTTATCTTATTAAATGCTTAGTAGGTGCATTACACTCTTGAGTCCATAATTGTACACATTTTCTTTGCATGTCATTGCACTTATTTTGATGTCATGTATTGGTTTTACATTTAGATTTTTCATGTCAATTTGCTGATGTGCATGTAATGTTGCCATGATATGACTGTATGGCATGCCATCTTCTTTCGCGGGATTGTTGCTAAGTTTTGAGAGCGAGAAATGTTGAACAATATTCTCATGAATAGGATTGAGTGTTTTTTTAGTGGTACACACCGATGCCAATGTGGCATAGGTATGTTGTCTAGGCCATTCATCAGGTAGCGCCCTTTAAAATGTTTGCTTGGAATTTCGTGTTATACTGGTAATGGGTTCATTTGTCTCATTAACTTCTTTAACAGATGTGCATATTAGTTTGGACTGATTGCTAGTGACAAAGGTGGGTGTAAATCGTGGCGGCTCCCTTTTTGAAATTATTGCATGATAGCTTCATCTGTCAAACATACTTCCTTAACATGGGTTTTATAAGATAGTTCCAGAATATTCTTGTACCATACTGCATTCAGTTCCATAAGAAGGAGGTGTTCAACTATCGGGCCTATCTTTCTCTCAGTTTTGATGTGTTAAAAACTGAATCAACAAATGGAAGAATGAAACCGGAGCAGTAAACTGCAATTAATTTGAATGGAAAAAAAATATGCTTTTTACACAAGAAGCCATGTTGCATACACTAAAATGATTATAAAAAAATAAAATCTGTTCATGCACTAGATGATAACTAACAGTCAGGTACGAGAAACTCCCTATCAAATTAATAGTAACTCGAGGACAAGAAAGGAAACTATCTGATGAAATGAGAGGTGATCATTTTGGTATTGCTAATCTTCAATTTTTTACTAAAAATTTTAACTATTATCATTCCAAATGCCTATAATCTAGCTGCTTCCATATCAAACTGGGAGATGTTATCTAGTAAACTAGTATTATGTTTTTCACATTGTCCTTAAATGGATTGTCTTTATGTAGCATAAAAGTCTAGTTTATCAAGCTTTTCTGGTATGTCCAATCTCTCTCATATGGGTTTGGAGCTATACGGTTTTTATGGGCCTCATTGCCACGTACCATGTGGACAACTTGCTCTAGATTCATAAGGCTTTAAGGAATTCATCAGGAGGGCACACCACTGTTTTGTTTTTCTGATTCAAATCATCATTTGTGGTTGAAAATGGGATCATCCCAACTTGGCAGGAGACCAGTATGTAAGTGTTATTATATTATTTCTGAGCAAGTCCAGGGCGATCTTTTTCTTGTCTTATTTCAGGATGGTGATTGTTTTAAATTCCAACATTTTTTCTATATGTATTTGGACATTAGAAAACAAAAATAAAGGTTGATTGATTCCAAGAAATTCTAAGCGAGTATTAAAGTCAAAGAAACATACATTTTGGAGCCCATCAAATTAAACAGAGGGTATTTGGTCTACATACGTGCATTCTGAAATTGATGAAAACTAGTTAGGTAATCTGTCAAAACTAAACAACAGTAATCTTGGAATTCATGTTTTAATAATTGAATCTGACAAAAAAAGATAGTGAGATGTTTGGTCTTTGGCTCGATTGCTTTGACAAGACATGTCACTGTTCATGAAAAATTGATTCATTGTCCTTCTAAATCTCTTGTAACTCCTTTGGAATAATTAGCTAATTGCTTTGGTGCAAGCAGGACATGGAATTACTTAGGCATGATTTTGGGGTATGTCGATTGTTTTTTTTTTTGGATGTGGTCACTGAAAATCTTAATTTTTTTGACCCATTTCACAACATTAGCTGGAGCAACTGCTTAGAGTGGATGTCATGCAAGAGTGGATCATCTTTTTCAAATTGAACATGATGTAGTTTATTTCTTTGACTTTGATTTAATAAAATGATGAAATTTGCATAAGACTTTGAAAAGTTTGGGCATTGTGTTCAAGTAGAGATTTCTCGCATTGATAGTTCTTTGAAAATAAAATGTATTGATCTGTTTAGCAGTACAATACTTGATTTATTCTTTAATTTCTAGTGTAATTGGAGATCTGAAATGCCTACTCTCCATGTACGTGTCTTCTATATCTCAATTTAGTTTCTAACATTTATATATAAAGTCATTGTTTTCTCTAATGTCAGCAAATGGGTGATTTTGTTGTAAGTTATGGATTCTTTGGCGTTATTTTTGTTGCTAACATTTTATGAGTGGGTTTGTGGGTGTTGCCCTTAGGATTGGTCTTTCAACGACATCTATGGGGATATACCATTTTCAATTTCAAAGTTGAAAAAGTTGGAATTCATGTAAGTCACATTCTTCTATAGTGTGTTGTACTTGCATGGGAAACCATTGTTTCTGTAGAAATTTTCATTTTGATTTACATTTAGTAGGAAACCGGCGTCAACTGAAATCTCACTACTCATTGAGCAAATCAAATCACCACACTAATTTCTCTTCCTCGAGAGGGCTAAAAGTCACCTCACCGCCATTTCTCTCTCTTTCTCTTTAAAATGTACTCATTCTAGAGTGAGTGGCAGTGCAAGCTCCGCGTGTGAGTTTGATTTCGACCTTCGTAGCGTCACTCTCAAGCATGAATCTTTTTATTAGATTTATTGTGAAAATGGAAGTCGATGGTGAAATTTTTCCAAAGGTCCCTCTGGGTTTTTCGGCTGTCAGAGGTGTCACCTTATTGAGGGTTGATGATGACGATCTTATTGAAGAAGATGGCCCTTTAAAGGTATATATATATATATATATATATATATATATATATATATATATATATATATATATATATGCTCACACACACAACTAATGGATGAGAATTTCAGGTGTGATGTAGAAATGTTCTTTATCATTAGGGTTGCTTTCGCTGTGTTTGATGCAAAAATTGTCGCCAACTTCACAGAAAGACAAATAGCATCAGTGGCCACAGATTGCATCCTAGATTTAAACAAGGTTCGAGGTGCCGTCAACAATGTAATAGAATCCTCCGGTCATATTGTTGATTGGACCTGATTTTATTTAAATGATCTTGATAATCCATTTTATTTAAATGAGCAGACCCGAATATGCGTCGGAGCTATCTGGATGTTGAGCGGGGGTCCCTTGAAGGTGGGAATCGCTGTTATAACCATGATGAAGTTGTCCATTTCATATGGATAGCATTAGAGAGTCTTGACCATTTGGACAGACCGTGTTTATGTATTTTCTCAAAATTAATGGAGCAGACTCAGATGTGCGTTGGAGCTATCCGGATGAGCGGGGCTCCCTGAAAGGTGAGAACCACTGTTATGACCATGATGAAGATGTCCATTTTCTATGGACAACATTGAGGGGGCCTGACCATTTAGACAGGCCGTGTTTATGTATTTGCTCGAAATTAATGGAGCAAACCCGGATGTGCGTCGGAGCTATCTGGATGAGCGGGGGTCTTTGAAAGGTGGGAACCGCTGTTATGACCATTATGAAGCTGTCCATTTCTATGGATAGCATTGGAGGGGCCTGGCCATTTAGGCAAGCCATGTTTAAATCTGTATTTATAAGGACCACACCCTTAACCTAAACCACACCCTAAACCTATAACCTATAACCTATAACCTAAACCTATACTTATAACCTAAACCTATTCTCAAATCTCAAAACCTATAACCTAAACCTAAACCTAAACATATAACCCATAACCTAAGCCTATACCTAAACCTAAAACCTAAACCTAAACCTAAACCTATAACTTAAAATCTAAACCTATAACCTATAGCTTAAACTTATAACCTAAACTTAAACCTAAACCTAAACCTGAATCTACACCTATATAACCTAAACCTAAACCTAAACCTAAACCTTAACCTATAACTTAAACCTAAAACCTAAACCTATAACCTACACTTATAACCTAAACCTAAACCTATAACCTTAACCTAAACATAAAATCTAAACCCAAACCTAAACTTATTCTTATAACCTAAACCTATTCTCAAATCCTAAAACCTATAATCTTAACCTAAACCTATAGCCTAAGCCTAAACCTAAAACCCAAATGTAAACCCAATCTTAAATCCGAACACGATTTCCTAAACCTAAACCTTAACCTATTCTTAAATCCCTAACCTAAACCTACACCTAATCCTAGTCTAAAGTCCCTAACCTAAACATAAACCTATACTTGAAAACCCAAACCTAAACCTAATCCCGAACCCGAACCCAATTTCCTAAACCTAAACCTTAACCTATTCTTAATTCCCTAAAGCTATAACTTATAACCTAAACCTAAACCTATAATCTAAAACCTATACTTAAACCTAAAACCTAAATGTATTCTCAAATCCCTAAACGTAAACCTACGCCTAATCCTAATCTCAACTCCCTAACCTAAACCTAAACTTAAACTTGAAAATCCAAACCTAAACCCGAACCTGATTTCCTAAACCTAAACCTTAACCTATTCTCAATTCCCTAAAGCTATAACCTATAACATATAACTTAAACCTGAAAATAAACCTTAACCAAAACCTATAGCCTATAACCTATAACCTATAACCTATAACCTATAACCTAAACCTATAACCTAATTACCTGAACCTAAACCTAAACCTAAACCTAAACCTAAACCTATAACCTAAACCTATAACCTAAAACCTAAAACCTAAACCTTAACCTTAACCTAAAACCTAAACCTTAACCTAAACCTAAAACCTAAACCTATAAACTAAAACCTAAAACCTAAACCTAAACCTAAAACCTAAATGTATTTTCAAATCCCTAAACCTAAACCTAAACCTAATCTTAATCTTAACTCCCTAACTTAAACCTAAACTTGAAAATCCAAACTTAAACCCGAACCCAATTTCCTAAACCTAAACTTATAACCTTAACCTAAACATATTCTCAAATCCCAAAACCTATAACCTAAACCTAAAACTTAACCTATAACCTAAACATTAACGTATAACCTTGACTTATAACATAAACCTATAACCTAAACCAATTTCCTAAACCTAAACCTATAACCCAACCTAAACCTAAACCTATAACCCGAACCCCATTTCCTAAACCTAAACCTTAACGTATTCTCAAATCCTTAAACCTAAACCTAAACCTACACCTAATCCTAATCTTAACTCCCTAACCTAAACCTAAACCTAAACTTGAAAACCCAAACCTAAACCCGATCCCGAACCTGAGCCCGATTTCCTAAACCTAAACTTATAACCTTAACTTAAATCTATTCTCAAATCCCAAAACCTGTAACCTAAACCTAAACCTATATAACCTTAAACTAAACCTAAAACTTAACCTATAAACTAAACCTTAACCTATAACCTTAACTTATAACCTAAACCTATAACTTAAACTCAATTTCCTAAACCTTAACCTATAACCCGAACCCCATTTCTTAAACCTAAACCTTAACGTATTCTCAAATCCCTAAACCTAAATTTAAACCTACACCTAATCCTAATCTCAACTCCCTAACCTAAACTTGAAAACCCAAACCTAAACCAGATCCCGGACTCGAACTCGATTTCCTAAACCTAAACTTATAACCTTAACCTAAACCTATTCTCAAATCTCAAAGCCTATAACCTAAATCTAAACTTATATAACCTTAACCTAAACCTAAAACTTAACCTATAACCTAAACCTTAACCTATAACCTTAACTTATAACCTAAACCTATAACCTAAACTCAATTTCCTAAACCTTAACCTATAACCTAACCTAAACCTAAACTTATAACCCGAACCCTATTTCCTAAACCTAAACCTTAACGTATTTTCAAATCTTTAAACCTAAACCAAAGCCTACACCTAATCCTAATCTCAAGTTCTTAACCTAGACCTAAACTTAAACTTGAAAACCCAAACCTAAACCCGATCCTAAACTCGAACCTGATTTCCTAAACCTAAACCTATATAACCTAAACCGAAACATATAACCTAAACCTTAACCTATAACCTTAACTCATAACCTAAACCTATAACCTAAACTCAATTTCCTAAACCGAAACATATAACCTAAACCTTAACCTATAACCTTAACTCGTAATCTAAACCTATAACCTAAACTCAATTTCCTAAACCTTAACCTATAACCTAACCTAAACCTAAACTTATAACCCGAACCCAATTTCCTAAACCTAAACCTTAACGTATTCTCAAATCCCTAAACCTAAACCTACACCTAATCCTAATCTCAACTCCCTAACCTAAACCGAAACTTGAAAACTTAAACCTAAACCCAATCTCGAACCCGAACCCGATTTCCTAAACCTAAAATTATAACCTTAACCCAAACCTATTCTCAAATCTCAAAACTTGTAACCTAAATCTAAACTTATATAACCTTAACCTAAACCTAAAACTTAACCTATAACCTAAACCTTAACCTATAAACTTAACTTATAACCTAAACCTATAACCTAAACTCAATTTCCTAAACCTTAACCTATAACCTAACTTAAACGTAAACCTATAATCTGAACCCAATTTCGTAAACCTAAACCTTAACGTATTCTCAAATCCCTAAACCTAAACATACACCTAATCCTAATCTCAACTCTTTATCCTAAACCTAAACCTAAATTTGAAAACCCAAACCTAAACCCGATCCTGAACCCGAAACCGATTTCCTAAATCTAAACTTATAACCTTAACCTAAACCTATTCTCAAATCTCAAAACCTATAACCTAAACCTAAACCCATATAACCTTAACCTAAACCTAAGACTTATCCTATAACCTAAACCTTAACTTATAACCTTAACTTATAACCTAACCTAAACTCAATTTCCTAAACCTTAACCTATAACCTAACCTAAACCTAAACTTATAACCTGAACCAGATTTCCTAAACCTAAACCTTAACGTATTCTCAAATCCCTAAACCTGAACCTATACCTACACCTAATCCTAATCTCAACTCCCTAACCTAAACCTAAACCTAAACCCGATCCCGAACTCGAACCCGTTTTCCTAAACTTAAACTTATAACCTTAACCTAAACTTATTCTCAAATCCCAGAACCTATAACCTAAACCTAAACCTAAACCTAAAACTTAACCTATAACCTAAACCTTAACCTATAACCTTAACTTATAACCTAAACCTATAACCTAAACTCAATTTCCTAAACCTTAACCTATAACCTAACTTAAACGTAAACCTATAATCTGAACCCAATTTCCTAAACCTAAACCTTAACGTATTCTCAAATCCCTAAATCTAAACATACACCTAATCCTAATCACAACTCCCTATCCTAAATCTAAACCTAAACTTGAAAACCCAAACCCAAACCTAAACCCGATCCCGAACCCGAACTCGATTTCCTAAACCTATTCTCAAATCTCAAAACCTATAACCTAAACCTAAACCTAAACCTGATTCCGAACCCGAACCCGATTTCCTAAACCTAAACTTATAGGTTATAGTTTAGGTTTAGGTTAAGGTTTTAGGGTATTTTTGTTTATAATGTTAAGCATATATGTATTAATGCGTGAATGAATGTGATGTGGATAAGATTGTTTGTGTTTGGATGAATGAAGTTTATGTTTGGATGGATTTACTAGTTTGGGTTTAGATGGATGTGAATGCTAACAGTTGTATATCAGGATGAATATAATGAAATATATTGTAACAGGTGTATATCAGCAATTTTGTGCAGGATATTTTTTTTCAAAAGAGATTTTTAGTGACGAAAGTTTTCGTAGCTAAAAGTTTTGTAAAATATTTTTAGCGACGAAATATTTCCTGGCTAAAAGTTATGCAAAATTTTTTAAGGATGCCAATTTTCATAGCTAAAAGTTTTAGAAAATATTTTTGGCGACGATAGCTAAAAGTTATGCAAATATTTTTTAGCGACGAAAAGTTTCATAGCTAAAAGTTTTGGAAAATATTTTTTAGCAACGAAAAGTTTTGCAGCTAAAAGTTTTAGAAAATATTTCTAGCGACGAAAAGTTTTGTAGTTAAAAGTTTTAGCGACGAAAAGTTTCATAGCTAAAGTTTTGTAAAAAAGTTTTAGCGACGAAAAGGTTTGTAGCTAAAAGTTTTGCAAAATATTTTTAGCAACAAAAATTTTCGTGGCTAAAAGTGTAACAGTTATTTTTTAGCGATGAAATGATTCATCGCTAAAATTTTTATAAAAGCTTTTTTGCGACGAAAATTTTCTAATTTTCGTTGTTAAAAAGCTTCCCTTTGGCGACAATTAAAATTTTTAACCGCTAAAAACCATTTACCTCGGTCTTTTAACGACGAATTTAGCAACGCAAATTTTCGTTGCTAAAGGTGGAATTTTTTGTAGTGTAACCATCGTTGAGGCCATCCATCAGGGGGACTGGGAGTTGAGTCAAAGCCTACAACAACCATTAGGGTGGGTTTGGCCAAACTCCTTAAATTTAGCGAACCTTCGAGTTACGGGGTACTGGTACAACATATTGATGATCAACCATAGAATGCTAATAAGTGGCCAACCAAGCAACCACTGCACCTCAGATTCCCATTTAACCGTTGAAACAAGACCTCGTACCCATCTAACATTGGATCACGATATAAGGGCAAAACAAGACCCTGAATGGCATGATATGGCCCACCTGAGCCTCGACCCCTCCCCAAACCGGGTTGGGACCCTTATGTCTGGTTCCCAAGATAGTTGATTAGGCCAGATTAGGCACTAGAGTCATGATGGCCCCTAAAGCGAGGTGCACGTACACCTCAACCACTAGTGCACGATGTGCACTGGACGACCACTTGTGGTCAAACAGCGTTTGAAACAAGTAAATTTTAGGTTTAGGTTAAGGTTATAACCTAAACTCATATACAAATTCTTAAAAACTCAAATACAAATTCTTAAAAACTCCCTCCTGCCATTTTAATGTTTGAAACTGGTAAATTTCAAGTCCTTAAGTGAGCCACCCTGGCCACTTTTCGAGAAATCCAAACCATCCACTTTGCTCGTGGGGCCTGCCTAACCAAAACGGTATAGGGATTCCGACCCATGCATAGGAATAAAAGGAGTTAGGCCTGGACCGTCCATTCCTTTCATGAGTGGCTAGGATCCAAGATCAGAGACCATTAGGTGGCTTCTCTTACAAGCTAGCACCCCTTATATCCAAGGGATTTAAGCCTCCCACGAGCCAGCTAGGGGAGGCATCTTCATGACTGGAAATAGCTAGGCAAGCTGTAAGGAAGGAAAAAGTAGGATTTCCATTTTTGGCTATAAGAAGCTGTCACACATGGGATCGTCCGATGGGGCCATGTGGAGTCATCCCAGCCCTTCCAGCAGGGCGGTACAAAATGAGAGAGTGAGCTATCTTATCCCATGAGAAATAGAAGAGAAACGAGATCTCTCATTAGATGAACCTAGGGTGTGCATTGACAGCCTAAGAAGTGGGCCCCACACTGATCTAGGGACCCATCTGGTCCGTCCAAACGGACCAGATCATGGAAAAACACATGAGGCAGCAATCTGCCATTAATGCTTGGGTCATCTTCCCCATTGACCCATCGAAGCCTGATTGTGAGATGGGCCCCACAGGATCTTGGGAATGTACTTTCAGGAGGGCCAAGGTGTTAGAAATCCATTCCCAAACATGGATGGGCCCCATGCATAGCCATCCTTCAATCCTAACCATTGCATATACTGAGCTTTTTCCAACCGTTGGTGGCACCTCTCACTGTTTATAAATAAGATCCTGTTGCTTTAGGAAATTCCACACCAGAAATAGAGAGAATAGAGAGTGAGAGAAAGAGCGAAAAAGGAAGGAGAGAAGGAAAGGAAAGAGAGAGAGGAGAGAAAAAAAAGAGAGGGAGAGTTTGTGTTGGAGGACGGTTCAACTAAGAAAAACCAGGTCCTCCTCCCATTTTTCTTCTTCATTTTTATGTAGTTATGAGATCTGTTATAAGCCACATTTGGGGCCAAAAAGAAAAATCTGACCACAGAGAAGCCTGAATACGGCCTGAATGAAGGCTCTGTTTTGAGACTAAACATGGCCTGAGTGTAGGCTTTGTTTGAGGCCGAGCATGCTTGAGTGTAGGCTCTGTTTGAGGCCAAACCATGGCTTGTGAATGGGGCTAAAATGCAGTCCAGAAATAGCCTGCAAACTGGGGCCGTTTTCCACTTGGCAACTGACAGGCTGCTCAAACCGTGGGTCTCACCAAAATGCTGGTGGGCTACACTGTTGGGCCTCACCAAAATACTAGTGGGCTGCACTGTGTTGGGCCTGCCTTGATGGTATTGTATCTGTACCATCCATCTATGTGCGGCCCAGATCCAGTAGTTATATGGACCTCACCTCAGCAGCACATGGTGCACGTGTTTCATATCCAGGCCATCCAGGGCCTGGGTGTTAGCAGCAGATAGTAACTGTGAATATTATTATATATATATATATATATATATATATATATATATATATATATATATATATATATACCCATGTATGTGATATAACATATGTGGTGGGCCCCACGTGGAACTCACCTTGATGTTGGATTCATCCAAGCCGTCCATCAATGGACGACCAACCTTGAACGTACACCCTACAAATAAGATAGCATCTTATTATAGATAAAATATATATGTACACGTGCTACCGGTGGGCCACACTAAAATCAGACCGACCAGCAATGGATGCTGTATCCAGGCCGTCCATCAACGAACATTTAATGCTAGACAGCTTCCTGTACACAAAAAGAAAAATACACATGTAGATATGATAATATTATAATAGCTAGTGACATATGAGGTAATGTGCATATACATACAACACTACACATATGTGGTGGGCCCCCACGTGGGACCCACCTATTGAGATTGGCAGAAGTACCCTCCAGAGCATATAAGGTATAATGAATTTATAAGGGCCCCACGTGTCGTGCTATGTCCAACACATGGGACCACCACCGGATGTTTTTTCTTCACGCCGTCCAACTGAGGACGGTGTGGCCCACTGCGACACATGTGAGTCCACACTATCCATCCGAACTGCATGGCCACCACCTTAGCAGGCTTGTTCTAATTTAGGCCATTCATCTGCCTAAAATCCTGACCGTCCATCAATGAACTCCAGTACTGGACATGAACAACTTGAACCATAACTCAACTGGTAGACTAAGTGACAACACATGGTTTCAACACTTGAGGCCTCTGTGTCCATCACTAGTGGGGGTGGCTAACAGAGAAACGGACCCGCTACTCCTCTACGCTCTATCAGCCCCACTCCAATGTAGGTGTCTTATCCAAGCCATCCATCTGGTGGCTTTGTCATAAAGGCTGAGGAGAAAGATAAGATGAACCCTTACCAAGTGGACCACACTGCCATGCACAGCGGGATCACGACCATCCTTGCTATTGGTAATATGCCCCAGATAACCTTTTCAATAGAAATCAATCCCTTGGGGAAATACCCTAAAGTGACCCTTTAAAACATAGCTAGGGGTGCAGGTAGGTGCATCTCATCCTTAAGGCCCCCCTGATGCCTTTTCCAGGGGCCCTCATAAACCCCTCACCACACAAATAATGACTGACTTAAGAACCTTTGGGATTATGCGGCTAATGCAAGCTATGAGCTCTAGGGACTTCTTGCGCTATTCTTGGGCCGTAGGATATCTAGGAACATTGAATCCAAGTAAAATACCGTGACCATACATGTGATGATTCTTCCCCTTGAGCTTTCCATCTTCTCATTAGCTTAAGTTATAGTTTTTATTTTAATTTGGTATCTCCCTTTTATAATCACATGTGTTAGCTGGTGGAAATTGAATTACTATATTACTTGCTTAATATCCATCCTGTATATTTGTTCATGCTTATGTATTATTTATGGGTTTTATATGAAATTTAAACTAGTACATCAGTGGAAAACCCCCACTTATAAATGTACACCTATACTTGAGATGTAACTTAATTAATTGTAATTATAATGGGCCTTTGACTTAGTGGTTGTTGAATGATGGTTTAAATTGAACAATTATATGGGTCTACCATCCATGAGTCGTTGTGTTAAGTGGTTTTCAAGGATGGTCTTTATCGCATGGTTTGATACTCGCCCTACATGGCCTATTTTGATATTTGTCCTATGTGGCTTGATGTACCATTTTTATATGACCATGCAATGGTAAGCCCCATATATTGTAATATGATTGGCCACTAGTCGACGGGGTATTATTAAACATCCTAAGGTGGTAATCTCATGAGCTGGGGATGGTGGTAGTGGGACCTATGCCCGAGCTATTTGTAACGCCCCGTGTTTTCAGGACCCGAGAAGATGACTTGTTTCCTAAAAACCTGAGCATTAACCTTAAAGGATGGTCAAATTTAAGTGTATATTTTTATTATCCTTTATCAGAGCAAGCAGATGAGCGTAGAATGGACAAATCAACATAGAAGAAAATTTTTATTTCATTTAGAATATAAAAGTGGTTGCCCATAATGACTTATATAAACTAATGTCTCCGAAATAATAAATACATGAATTTCACAACTTCTACAAGTCAGACAACAAAATGTATATAAAATTTGAGCCGCAAGATCGTGCAGCTCCTCTTGGCAATATAGCCATGCATCCTTGACTATCAGATGGCTCTTCATCAGTCTGAACCTGCATACCACTTAAGCCACCTGTGCTACCTGTACGGTTATATTTTTGATGGATGAGTGACCGCTCAGTGTAAATTCTCCTCAAGATTACACACCGTCACATTAGGTAAGCATAGTTATAAAACAACAATGCAATCAAAACAACACATGATGCAGTCTTTTTAAATGTATGGATGCGTGAATGCACATTGGCCTGGGGATGCACATCCAACCGGACTTGGGCTCGTCACCCATGCAATCATCGACTTGGGAAAATCATCCAGTCGGACAGGGGTCGATAGTCGGTGGTCTAGGAGCTAGCGAAACGATACCCCAACAACTCTTAAGACATGTGCTACAGCATCCAGAATTAGCCACCCGTCATCGCCAATATGTCATGAATGCATGATTAGCTAAACCATTATTAGTCCAGTTACAACCAGCTGGGTTAAATAAGCTCAAAGGTCACTACGGGGGCTCGTCACCAGCGTAGGCCGATGGGTCGGGCATAGTGTCCCATTACCACCATCCCCGGCCTATGAGACTACCATCTTAGGATGTTTAATGAAAACCAATCGACTAGTGACCGATCATATTACAATATATGGGGATTACCATCGCCTAGTTGCTCAGTATAAAATATCGAACCCATATAAAAAAAATATCAAAACAAAACCATGTAGGGCGAGTATCAAAATATGTCACATAGGGCCGATATCAAAATCATACGATAAAGACCATCCTTAAAAACTATTGGACACAACAACCCTGGATGGTAGGCCCACATCAATGATCAATCTAGACTACCACTCAATAACCGCTAGATCGAAGGTCCATGGCAATGACCGTCAATCAAGTTACATCCCAAGTATGGGTGTACATTTATAAGTGGGGGTTTCCCACTGATGTACCGGATTAAGTTCCATAAGCAATCCATAAATAATTCATAAACAAATATACAAGATGAACATTAAGTAAGCAATATAGCAATTCAATTTCCACCAACTAACACATGTGATTATAAGAGAGATATCAATTATAAGTTTAAATAAAAACTATAACTTAAGCTAATGAGAAGATGGAAAGCTCAAGGGGAGGAATCATCACTTATATGGTAGTGTTCATGAACTCGGTCTGAGTCTTCTCATGGCCCAGGGTCACTTAAAGAATCTCCTAAAAATTACAGTTTACGTTTGTCAGGTATTCCTATGTCTTGGATTAACAGATGTATCATAGTGAAGTCTCATGGATGATGCTACACATCGTGAGGTGCGCCCACATCATTAGTCAACATGGGATGATATTCACTGTGACTTTCGATTTTTGCATCCCTTGTTGCAACATGCGGACAAGTTTATTTTCTACATTGTTGTTGAAAATAGGTGGTTTTCACTTGTGATGATCTTTCAGAAAATCTGCTCCATTCATTGACTTCAGCTCGCTGTGTGGACACATGGGCCCAAGTTTGAAGTATATTCGAGCTATGGGTGGGCCACACTTTGTGAGAACGTGTGAGTGAATTCTACCGTAAAAGCTTCCTTCTGTATCACGTCTATTGAATTGCCATGCACATGACATCCCCTTATTTACTAATCTACCCTTTATATTTGTATTACTTCCACCACGCATAACATCTCAATATACCGTCTGAATGCGATGTAATTTTTTGGCCATTCGTTGTTTTTCATGCTCTTTCAATCACCCAAGTTTGGGCCCTGATCTCCCAAGGATGTTTAAGATGCTTCTTTAATGGCTTACACACTCCATAATTCAAAATAACATTTGTACACCTCCGATTGATAAGTTACCAGGTAGTTTGGACTTAAACCCGAAGATCTTCATAATGACCGATTCACGCTGATATTCAGATGGCCCACTTGGCGGATCCAATCAGGAGGGGTAGTCATATGACTTGTTAAAAATATGGAAACTTGATGGAATGCACTCTGGCCATGTATGTGGGTTGATGTATGGTTAGGTTCGTAAACGGATGAACATAAAATATGTTTTTGGAGTGATTAGGGGTAGGGCTTATATAACGTTAGATTCGAATGACTTTCTTACACGTGAAAGTTTCTCAGATTCTGATTCTAATGGTGGGTTAATCATATTCATATAGTGTGAACAAGATGGACAGATCAAAATCTTGATCTGATTAGTGTACGAACGGATATAGAGGTCAAGTAGCTGATTTACTATGATCAAAGGGCTGAAATTTGACGTGTATGGTTAATTATGATGATTAGGTCTGGTATAAAATTTTACATGAAACGGATCATGGGAACTATATGATCTAGAATTCAAGGGTTTAGGTTAATGACATTTTCATAATTATTGTCGATCTAGGAGTTTTGTGAAATCTAATGGTTCTACGTGGTTCTATGCCCATTTTTAAACAATCCTTATAAAAGAACTTACATTCAAATCATTATGGATAAAGAGTTATTCACTGATTTAGTTGAGGGAAGGTACGTTTATCAGACCACATGATCAACGGTCAGATGACATGATTTATGGATGAAAATCATCCTTAATCGGTCAGATGACTTGATTTATGGATGAAAATCATCTTTAATCGGTCAGATTCACGTTGGAGGACGGATGTAGGGTTAGGTTAGTTAGATTGGTACTATACGTGTATACATAATAGGTTAAATTTACGATAACACTCGAAGACTTTCAATACTCGGTATTGAAAAGTTTGAGGTGTTACACTATCGGCTTATGCTGGGCTCTGAACTCCCCATAGTGACCTTTGAGCTTATTTAAAAATGCTGGTTGTAATTGGATTAACAACGGATTGGCTAATCATGCATATATAGCACAGACCAGCATCTATTGCTATCGTATGTGATGTACGTATTGTTCGGATTGGATGATGTACCCAGGTTCGATGATTGCATGGGTGACGAGCCCACTATCCGCACGGATGAGCATCCCTGGGGTGTGATTGCATACTTCACGCATCTATGCATTTAATAAGACCTGTATCATGTATTGTTTTGTATGCTTTGATTTACAACTATGCTTACATAATGTGGTGGTGTGTAATTTTGAGGGGAGTTCACACTGAATTGGCCACTCATCCATCAAATAAATATAATCGAACAGGTAGCACAGGTGGCTTAAGTGATTTTCAGGTTCGAAATGATGAGGAGACAGGTTTAAGTGCCAGAGTTGTATGATTGTGTCTACCTTGAGAAGTTGAGGGGTCTTGCTGCTTAAATTTACTTGCATTCTACTATTTTTCATGTATTATATCATGTAATTCTTGTATTTGTTAATTTTGGAGACATTGGTTTGTATAAGTTATTATGGGCAACCACTTGTATATTCTAAATGATAATTGAAGTTTTTCTTTATGCTTACTTGTCCATTCTACGCTCATCTTCTTATTTTGATGAAAGATAAAAGAAAAATATATACTCAACTTTGACCATCATTTAAGACTAACACTTGGGTTTTTGGGAAACGAGTCGGGTACTCGGGTCTTGAAAAGTCGGGCGTTGCATTCGCTTATCCTCCTAGAAAACTGGGGGAGATTGAATCTTATTTAGCTATTTGCATTGACCGCAACTGGGGAATATGGAGGATTCCTCAGTGTACTGCGCACCGCACACATTTTTTTTAAATTTTTTTGTTTAAAAATTATTCTCTTTGGAGCTAGACTCCTTAGGGATTTTATTTGAAAATACTTTTAAATTTTTTAAAAAATAACTGTTTTCTCTCGTGGGTGGGCATCGTCATTCAGTTTTTATTTGCACAAGTTAAGTAAACAGTCGCGTTGCCTCCACTGATGAGTTGGCAGGGCGAACGGTTTTTATTTGAGATATTTTTGAGATTTTTGAAACATCCGTCCAATCTCGCGAGAGGGCGTCGTCGTCCGATTTTTATTGTACAAGTTAAGTAAATAGTCGCGTTACCTCCACTGATGAATTGGCGGGGCTAACAGTTTTTATATTTTTAGATTTTTGAAAGATCCTTCCGATCTCACGGGAGGGCATCATCATCCAATTTTTATTGTACGACCTGGATCGAATAGTTAGATGGCCTCCATTAAAAAATTAATGGGGCAATTGAGGAACATAGGCATGATTTGGACATGTGGGCCTAGGACCATGGGCCTCGAAATCGGGCTTATGAAGTGGGTTTTGTTTTGGATATGTGGGCCTAGGAAATGGGCTTGAAAACATAAGCCTTGAACCATGAGCCTTTGGACAATAGGCTTGGTGGGCTTTTGACATGTGGGCCTTACAAACTTTGAACTTGAGGGCCTTGTGGGTTTTAAAATGTGGGCCTTTGGGGCTTTGAACTGTGGGCCTCTGGGGCTTTGAAATGTGGACCTTTTGGGGTTTTGACTTTGACTTTGTGGAACCCCAACTTTGTTGGCTACTTGTCCTGTATATACATGAATGTTTTTTTTTTTTTTTTTTGTAAAGAAAGGAAAGCGATGTATAAAAAGACTTTTTTGAAAGGAATGGAATTTTTTGTTTGTGCCAAATTTGTTGGTGTTTGATTGTGTTTGGATTTGTGCTTTGGATGGTGAAATTTGAATATTGAAGTTAGCCCACGTCGAATCCGGTATTTTGAGTTTTTTACTACGGATCCTGATTCCCTAAGAGTAGTGCATACTAGGATCATGCCCCTTGGATTTGGGCAAAGTCTGATAGAATTCTGATCTGGGACTTATCTCTTCCTTGTGCTTCTTCACTTTGCTCGTTGCCTTGACTTCTCTTGTTCCTGTACTTTTTATTTTCTTTTTATTTTCTAGCCATTTTTTCCCATAGCGCCTTTTTAGATTTTCATTACGACTGGCTTTCTTGTCATTTTTATCCATGGCGTCCTTTCAAAAATTCACCATGTCCCAAGTTTTTTTCTCTTGCATGCCCCTTGGTAGCTGTCTCTTTTACCCTTGGTGCATTTTCAAGTTTTTATCAAGTCCGTTACATGCCCACTGTTTTTACTCAAGGCGCCCTTTCGGGTTTTCACCTTGCCCATTTTTCTTAGACATGTTATTTCTCCTTTGATTTTTCTTTTTATTTTAAATTAATAAAGGGGGGAGGTTAGACTTCATTGATTATCGGTCGATTGGTGAGCTACTCGACTTTGTCTTCAATAACGATCGTAAAACTATTGACATTGAGTTAAACTATACTGAGGGGAAATGGGCTGATGACTTGTGTTCTCACTCATTGGGTTCGACTCTTCTTTTTTTTTTTCTTTTTTTTTTTTGGATTGTGCACTTTATCCATCCATTTTTTTAATTATTTCTTCATCTTTTTTTTTTGAACCCTTTATTTTTTTGGAACACTTATTGGTGAGAAGGAATGATGATGGAATATACCTCAGGATGCTAATCTTTTGTCATTTGACTTTAGCTTTACATTTGTATTTGTTGACATTATCAAGTAGGATTACCTATTTTGTTGGCACTGATGGGCTCTGGAAGATCTTTGCCCCTAAGGATGGTGAGACGAAGGGCACCTCCTGGAAGAACCTCGTGGATGATCAACGGACCATCTCAGGATGGCCTGGAGTTGCCCCCTAGATCTAGTAGGCACAATAATAAGATGTGCATGATTACCATGTTGCTAACCTTTCTTTCAAACTTACTTATCATTGGTCCGAGTGATCGCCATGCACTTTATGTCTGCAAGCTGTAGTTGGTTTGTATCGAGATTACCATCAATCATTTTCCTTGACTTCTCTTTTTCATTCGTATCGATGATGTATGATGTTGTCGGCGCTCGCTTGTATCTTTCACGAGAATGTACTCATGACCATTGGATGCCTTTGGGCTCATTCTTTTCATGATGTCCACACCCTATAATGAAGAAGGGCTGGGGTGTTGCCAGGTTATAAAGACTCAAAGCATGCACATGGATCCGTTATGTGAGCTTCGAATACTTGAAGCACTTCCTGACATGGTGTAATAGTTTATCTCCATCGTTCATCAGTAGGACTCCATCGTGGACTTCAGACATGATCTTGACAGCTTTGCTTGATGGGCTTGACTTTAGACTTTATAGAAGATGGCGTATGACTAGCTCTTCATTCGATCTGGGTAAGGCTTCATAGGAGAACCTAATGTTAGATAGCCCCAGGTGTCAGGAATTCTGCTATTGTCTACTTGCATTTAGGAGGTGAGGATCTCTTGATGCGTACCATTCTACGAAGCTCAAGGGATCCCAAGTTCACAATTTCAAAATCATCCGTAACGACATTGGCCTTTGTTTCGAGCTTTCGAAGGGAATCCTTTAGCTTGAGAGTCTGATTATCATTTCCCCCATCCTGGGCTTCGTCCAAATTCATGAGTTTGAAGTCTAACTCTAGATCAAAATCATATGAGTCGACTTTAAACTTTGTAACAGATGCATTTGACACATTATTGCTTGTGAGTTTGGAAAGATTTTCTATTTTTTTTGTGTTTTGAGAAATTTCTGTTGTTTTTAAATTTTGGCAAATATATGATTTTTTGGCATTTTGAAAAGTATCTAAATTTTTTTGGCATTTTAAAAATATCTAATGTTTTTGGCTTTTCGGAATTTTCTAATTTTTTTGACAAGTATTTAATTTTTTTGGCATTTCGAAAATATCTAATGTTTTTGGCTTTTTGAAATTTTTTATTTATTTAAGAATGATGGCGATGTAAACTAGGGATTGCTTGATTCAGCTTTGAGGAGCCAAACGTTGCTTTTATTGTGTCATCTTGAGGACTGCGAACTAGCTATTGCCCTGCACTCCCTCTCCTCATGAGGTAGGGCGAGACAGATCAGTAGATGGGCTCTCATTATTATACCCAAATGTTGTGATGAGTTTGGGATTAGGTTCTAAGTTGGTGTGGGATGCCTCTTTTCTCAGCTCATCCCCGATGCATTATGAGTCTTTGAATTCTTCCTGCTCAGGTGGGACCCAGTCTGTTATCCAGTCAATCAGAGAAAAATCTTTCCCCTTGCCCAAGTCATTTTCAAATAGCTCAGTTAGGCTCATTTGATCCTCCATGGTGGATCTCGGCTTGCCCATCGGATAGATGATCCCTTTCTTGATGGATCTGATTGATGTGTGGATGAAGGGATCAACTTCCTACTGCCGACCTTGCCCTTCTCCGATCCATTCGTGCTTTGGTATCTCGCCCCTAAGAGGTAGATATTCAAGTCCTCTCATGCTTGCATTCTCTTGATATTCGAGCTGACAATAAAAATGTTGGTGCTCGACTGGAGGGAAGATATAGTTTGATCAGATGGGACATGTAAGAGGCATGCAATTCATAGTCTCGAACTCAAGATTATGGTATGGGATATCCTCATTAGAGCATTTTATGTCTATGATCAGGATATCTAGCTCTTGACGGGTGACTGCTTCAATCGGAAAGATTTGTTCAGGATCATCCATAACAGTCAACGCCTTATCTCTGAAAATGTACTTAACCTTTTGGTGAAGAATTGAAGAGAGAGCCTTAACTCTACGGATCTAAGATCGATCAGGGATGAGATGGAATGAAGCTGTGATGTCAAAGACCTGACAAATGATGGTTAATGCTTTGGGGCTAATCAAGATCTCGACGTTAATCTCTTCCTCGACCTTTCTCCTAGAGGCGGGAGCCACTCGTCCTAGACTCTTCTCTTGAAGTATTGAAGACTGAGTAAAGCTAGGTAAATCTCTTTGAGTAGCAGAATGTCCTTCTTGAAAAGTTTTCACATAATTGACGTTGAACCTTGATTTTGTTAGGGCATGTGGTACGTTGATTGGGGAAGGATATTTTTCTTGGAGCATGACAGTTGGATCAAGGGTCGAATAGGTAAATGGTGCCCCTTTTGAGACAGAGGATGTATGGATTGGATTGATTGGGGGTGGCTCTGAGGGCACAGAGATTGGACTGGGTGGAGATGCCCCTTGCATATTTAAGGGCGCAGAGATTGGATTGGATGGGCATGCCCCTTGAAGAATCAGGAGTATTAGTGTCGGAGTGGCAATGATTGAATGGATGCATTGGACTGGATGACAAGGTGATTCTCGCTTAATGATATTAGTGGCAGGGGGGCAAAATGAGATGAGGCTTACTTGATACATTGGCAGGGGATTCTAGAGGGTATAATTGGTGGTGGCAAAGTAGGAGAGGTAACAACAATCATTTAGTTATTAATCAAATCTTGGACCACATGTTTCAAGGCGAAACAAAAGTATGTTGTGTGGCCTCAGGATTGGTGGTATGCACAGTACTCATTCTCAATATAATTTAGTGGTACAGGGTTTGGTGGAAACCTAGGCTGTAACAGAGTAAGTATTTGCCTTTGGACTAGCATGACTAGTAACTCGCTGTAAGTTTAAGCTATCGGTGTAAACTTCCTAGGCTCTCGAGCCATCCCCATCTGCTGAACATGATTGGGGTATTGAGGAATCTCTCTTTGCTACTGTTGTTGCCATTCTCTCTCTTGATGAGCGAATTAAGCACCTTGGGTAGAGTCGACGGGATTTTCTTCTGTTGGATGGAGGTCAGGAACACTTCTGTTACCATTCTCATATCCAGTAAGCCTTCATTCCATTATCCGTTGTACTGGGGAGGCTCGATGAGGCCACCAGGGGGAGATTGTCCCGGCCCTTATTCTGGCTTTGACTTATTCCCCGACGCGGATGAGTTGGGTAAAGTTGGCATATAGATATGAGACGAGGTATCCAGAGATACTCAGGTTTTTCGAGTGGATGATCATGTAAATTTTCTTCTCATCATTAATGGGTATTTTCATTCTAGCGGCCATTACTCGCCACCGTCCAACATAAGCTGACAATGACTCACCATTCCTCTACTTTAAGGTAGCAAGATCCACCCTTTTGGATGCTACATTAAGATTGTATACAAAATGATCAATGAAAGCTTGATAAAGTTGTTCTTAAGTCTTAATTCGATGATAGTCTAATGACGTGTACCAATCTAACGCATCGCCTTTTAAGGATTTTCGAAACAAAAGGATCAATGCTTCGTTATTAATCTCCCCACAAAATGCTCGTAAATGGTCCATAGGACACCCCGTACCATCATACCTTTTGAATTTTGGTACCTCAAAGTTTTGAGGTACCATTGCATTAGGGAAGGGACAAAGATCCCTGAACCTGGTGGATGGGAGATCCACCCCCTACTACTTCCATAACTTCCTTTGTATATCTTATAATTGCTCTTGAAGCTCTTCATTTTTAGAGGGACTGATCAAGAGGGGTTTTGCCCCTTGAAATTGATTGGATCTCCTATTAGGAGGAAAATGTGCGGCAGGGTTGCTCCCGTTTGTATGTTGGGCTGCTTCTACAGGAAGAGGGAGAACATGATTTATTGGAGGAATGAGGGAGAAAGCAAAAGGTATTTGTGGGAGTGAACTATTTTGTACACTAGGCTCGGTTACTTTTGTATTCGGTATGACATTTGGGACTAAGTGAAGTAGTAGCTCTTGCATCATTCGAAGCAGTAGCTCTTGCGTGGTTGTATTGGCCTGTGGGTCTGTTGGAGCTACTGGTAGCAACGCGGGTGTTGGTGTAGGTGCGGGTGTCGATGTTTCGGGAGTTGGTTGAGTTGCCGGCTCTTCTTCATGTGTAGCTTAGGTGGTCATGGCTGCACGGGATCGAGTGGTCATAGTTCGAATCCGTGCATAGAAAATGCAAGCCAAAGATGTTTTCTTTTTATTTATGTATGAATGCAGTGATGACGTCCCCTGAGATTAAAGTACCACACACTTTCGAATCGGGCCTCAGCTAGTGTGAGCTAGTAGCTCCCCACTAGAGTCACCATTCTGTAGACACTGAAAATTGACGCCCATGCTGATTTGTATGTTATATTTTTGTAGTGGGGGTGATTAGGTAGATTTTTTAATATTGGAGTCGTACTAGCCAATCAATCTCGAAATCCCGCAGTCGGTTAGAAACTGCGGAATATGTAAGGTTGGAGAAATCTGAAAAATCTCTAACCTTAGAGTGACTCCTGATCTACGATCCAGGATTCTGGATAAGGGACATCGGTTACAAAGAGGGAAGGTGTTAGACACCCTCTCTACTCGTACAAATATACGGTCTCTACTTTTTGCGTAAAACAATCTCAAGGGATGGATGATGTGGTCGAGTTAGGACTAGACACATACGTGGATTTCTGATGCGGCAAGATCTGAAATTTTGGCAAGCCACAAAGCATATGTCCAACGACGTATCTTGAAGGCAGATGTGATGATGCATATGCAAAGAGGTAGGAAAAATGAACTAGATCACTAGGAATTTCTGAAGTGACAGGATCCATTGTACAACAATTCATAAAGCATACGTTCACTAAGATCTAGAGAAGCAGGGGGTTTAGAAGGGAATAAATGTTATGATGATTGCTTGTATGTAAAATGAATGGATCTTTAGCTCGATCTTGAGTAAGCTAAGACATGGACTGCACCATGATCAGTCTGGGCTAGGCTTATGGGGTTAGGAAGGTCGGGATGAAGCTAAGGGGGAGCTAAAAAAATCTGAATTTGGAGGCTTAGGAGCACCTCCTCACCCTTACTCTCTTCCTCTCTTTCCCTCTCCCTCTCCCTCACTTGGATTTTAGGCTTTCTTGGTTGTGTGTGAAATATGAAGGGGGAGAGATCTATTTATAAATTTCTCCAATGACATTGCCGTAATTGGTAGGTAAGTAAGGGGTAAAAGTTGACATGACAACTTGTGATTGGTTGAGGGAAAGGGAATGCTATGTGACATGCTCTCATTGGCTCTTGGTGGTTGGTGAGGTTGGTAAAAATGGTAAATAGGGTGACCTGCAGGGGTAATTTCATACGAAAGTTAACTTTTGGCTTGGTAGGAAGATAAATAAAGTGAATTAGAGGGGTAATTACATATGAAAGTTGACTTTTGGCTTGGTATGATGGTAAATAGGGTGAACTAGAGGGGTAATTCCATATAAAAGTTGACTTTTGGCTTGGGTGTTAGTTTAGAATTTAGATTAGGGTTTAAGCTAGGGTTAGGCTAGGTTTAGGGTTTAGGCTGGGTTTAAGGTTAAGGTTAGGGTTTGGGTTAGGGTTAGTTTAAGTTGGGATTAGAGTTTGGTTTAAGTTAGGATTAGGGTTTGGTTTACGATATGATCATGGTTCCTGGATTGTCTTAGCTTTCTCAGGATATTAGCCTGGGTAGGGTGTCTACATAGTCCCATACACACGTTGATCATTATATATCCACACCTGACCATGCACACAAATATTAAATAGGTGTGTGAGATTTGAGCCTTTTATAAGGTTGGAAATAACACTCAGATCATATGCCCAAAAATTTAGAGAAATGGCCTGAAATGTGCGTTCTAAAGATGTGAAATGGCCTGAAATTTTGGTTGTAGCCATTACTTGATTTTGAAATGTGTGTTCCAAAGATGTGAAATGGCCTGAAATGTGTGTACAAAGTAAACTAGCAATTACTTTTATTTGTAGCCATTACTTTATTTTGAAATGTGTGTTCCAAAGATGTGAAATGGCCTAAAATTTATATCAAAAGAACTAAAAGTGTATCTCACTTGTGAATATATTAGATCTCATGCAGTGTTATAATGTAAGATGTGCACCTGTGGATGGATGTGTATAGCTTCATAAGCATGTGGAATTAGAAAATTTTGAATATAAGGTCTGACTTTCAACTAGCTATATCAATAATTCAATATTGGGCAGGTTATAACATCTTCCTATGGTAGCTTGTGCATTGTGTTTTTCTCTTAATATGATGTTAGTTGTGGGTGTTTAGAAGAAAATATTTTTTCTTGTTGGCCACAAGTGATGCAATTATATCCAAAATGAGTTCATGCCATTCCAATGCCATGCAATCCAACCATAAAACACAAATGCTAAAACCAGTAAGATGTAAAAATTAGATCTGTCCAAAATGAGTTCATATCTTTTAAATGTTATACAAGCAAGTATAGCACAACTGATTTAACCAAGGAAGATGTAGAATATGGATATCACCGAGACACAGAAAACCAATTCTTACATTTAATCAATAAATCTAAGTTATGCCAAAGTTAAATCAATAGATCTGAGCTAGGAAAAGTTGATTAGATAGGTGGAAACAATAGGGTGCATTATATTCTCATTCAATTCCAAGATCTTAACAACCTGTTTGGTAGAAGAGGTAACACCTCTAGCCGTGCTCTTTGAGTAGTAGCTCCTTTAGAGCTCCCTTTTATGTCGGCCCAAGGGTCTTAACGTGGAACTACTAGATCTGCCTGTTGAGTCTAAAAGAGAGACGCAATATTTTTTTATTTTTTTTTGTTAACTAGCCTTAATTTGTGTTTATACCTATTGGCTATTGGATATGTTTTATTTTTATAAATGTTTTTAATAGTTATTCTTTCTGTCTGCCATTTTTTTTGCATAGATATTAATTATTTTTATTGTTTTAGTTGTAGTATAGGATAATTAATTATCCATTTGAGGATTTCTATATTGCTAGACATAGATTCAGTGCGTTCTTGGATGTATAAAAATTGTCAAATTGTCCCTTTTTGGACAGTTCAATGTTAGATAGATATTAATGTCTTTATTTATTCCAATTTAAATGCATATGCCAGTTCTGGTTTCGTCTCTCCTTTTTCTCTCTAGATATATTTCGTATATTTATTTCTGTCATCAAATGTCCACACAGTGTGTTGATGATTGACATGGGAATCAAATACAAGATTAATATATTCTGGCGAGATAAGGGGAGATTCTGCTGGAATTTTAGCGCAACATTTAAATTAAAAAATGAAAGTATTACAATCATCCAACCTTGAATGGGTGATCGATTTAGACAGTTAAGTAAGTATGCCCATCTAGTGGTCTAGGTATAGCCATATAACATATCAAGAACTTTATTTTATAGATGAATAGTCAAGGCGAAAGCCCAAATACTCCCTGAATGGGTGCATCGGCCACATCTGCTTTAATCGTAGAGGGATACACGTCAACTGTAGACAAAAGAAAGAAGAAGAAATTAATAGTGTGGAATCATTTCAAAGAAGTCATAGTTAATGGTGTGATGAAGATAAAGTGTAATCATTACAAAAGGTTATATAACAAGATTTCAGGAGGATCTACAACACATCTAAACAGACATTTAAAGGCGTGTCCTAAGAGACCAAGACTCCCTTCTCCCGGCCAACAGTTGTTGTCATTTATGAAGTCAGAAGGGGATGACTCACAAGGCCTCGTGTCCACATAAGTTTGATAAAGAGAAGCTAAAAGAGTGACATGCTAAATTAGTAATTCTCGAAGAAAAACCGTTCAGAATGATAAAAAGTAAAGGGTTTAGGTCTTTTTGTCAATTCCTTAACCCTTGAGCCGAGAACGTCTCTCGCGTCACAATGTAGAGAGAGTGCATGAAGATGTACGCAAAGGAGAATATGAAATTGAAAGAAGTTTTGGCTTTAGTATTCAGAATAGGTTTGACGTCTAATTTATGGATGACGTCCAATCAAAGAAAATGATACATTTCATTAACCGCTCACTATGTACACAAGGATTGAAAACTCTGCAAGAGAATTTTGAACTTCCGCAACCTTCCTCCTACACATACTAGTTTACTTATTTCACATTGTATCTACATTTATTTATAAGACTGGGGCATTGAGAAGAAAATTTTAGCAATAACTTTAGACAATGCTTCAGCAAATGATAGTGTCATTTCATGCTTACGTAACCAGTTCAGGGCTATAAGAAATTTATTTTTTAATGGAAAAATATTTCGGGTCAGATGTTGTGCCCATATTCTAAATTTGATTATATAAGAAGGGCTGAAAGAAATTAACCTCACTGTAGAGAACATAAGTGAAAGTGTGAAATATATAAGGGGGGTCACCTTCGAGACCAAGTGTATGTAATGACATTATCCAATGTTTGAAGGTGCCATCTAAAAAAATATTGAAGTTAGATGTGTGTACATGTTTGAACTTGACCTATGAAATGTTAGATACGACAATGGAATTACAACTTACATTCTCTGAATATGCGGCACGTGACAGAACGTATTCTTGGTTGTCGAGTACAAATGATTGGGTCAAAGCAAAGCAAGTTCACACCTTTCTCAAAGTTTTCTACGATTGCACGGAGATTTTTTCTGGTAATCGGTATCCAACCGCAAATCTGTTTCTTCCGTCTCTTTGGAAGATTAAGGATGCTCTACAGAAAAATGCCAGTGTGGGTACAGATTTCATATGCCAGATGCTAGTTGGTACGAAGACGAAGTTCGATAAATACTGGGACAAATGTCATCTGTTGTTGTCCTTAGCAGTTGTTCTTGATCCTCGTTGTAATATGGGGTTGGTTAAGTTTATTTTTATGAAGATTTATCCTACTGAAAGAGCGGTAATAGAGATGTTCAAGGTTATTCAAGCCATTGAAGATTTATACAATTCGTATGCTAATACTTTACCCACAGCAGGTGTTGAAGAAAGCAGAGATAAGGATGTTTCTATACCTAATAATGAGGATGTGGTAAATGAATGCATATCATACTTGGCACAAGAACGAATAGGAGTGGAGACTAAGGAATCAGAGCTAGAAATATACCTCAATGAGCCAATCATAGTGCTATCCGAATTTGATGTGTTAGAATGGTGGAAGGTGAGAGTTGGTGAATTAAAATACTCTACATTATCTGTGATGGCATGAAATATATTATCAATACTAATTTCAACAGTGGCATCAGAATCCGCATTCAGCATGGAGAATAGGGTTGTGAGTAAGTATCGAAGCTCACTTTCACCAAATACAATTGAAGCTTTGATTTGTACGGAGGATTGGTTGCGCCCGATATGAGAAGGAGATGATATGAATGATGATGAAGAAGAAGATATTGAGATTTATGACAAGTCTCTACCTGCAAATCTGTAATTATTTTTAATTTTTCAATTCTTTTTTGTTGAAACTTGAATGATCTGTAATATTATTTAACTTGAAACATGAAAATGGTGGAATGTGGTTTGTAAAACTTTGATATTTATTTACTCACTATTGTTCATTTGCTTTATTTTTATACATTTTTATTATTTTTATTTTGTTCTTACATCAAGTTCAAATTATTTATCAATATCCTGATTTTTTATTAAAAATTGAGTGTAGATATGTCGTCATCTGACCCATCGATAAACATTTGGGACTACACTTCCCTAGTTAATTTGCGGCCAAGGTTTGGAAGAACAAATATTGTGTGTGGTTTGTGTGGCGCAAAGTTTGTGAATAAGACTAATTGGTTTCGGTTACAGTTGTCATGTCGAGGTGGTAATGCAAAATCATGCCCCAATGCCCCTAAGGATGTCCAAATTCTTTTTCAGGCCCTTTTATATTTGAATAGAAAACCTTCCATTTCATCTAAACCTTCTGGTTCTGGATCTAGTACATGAATGACATCCACGAAAGATGCAGAGGAGGAAGTCAGATTAAAAGCTTTAGAGGAAGAACAATTTCAACTCGCCTTAAAACGCAACATGGAAGAAGTTTCTATACTTCAGCGATATCCTCAAAGATAACACAATGTAGAAGCAGGATCGAGTACGGCAAGCAAGAAGAAGAAGAAGGAGAGTAACAAATTCAAATTCCTCACACTTCTCAGTGAATTTTATACGACATTGGGTACTACATATAATTCTTCACACAAAAAAAGTTTCAAAAATCTAGTTCAAAGTGTAAAAGAGCACGAAGAAAAATCTCTTTGCCTTCTGACTCAGAGGAAGTGAACTAATATGTATATGAAAAAATAGATAGTAGTTTGGATGGATCAAATGAAAATACATGAAGGCATTCCTCTTATGGAGGTTATTAGTTGTAAATTGTTATTTTGAATAATGTAAATGTGTAATTATCAAACTTTTTTAATCGTAAATTATGAATTTTATATATTTTATTGCTTTGTTCAACTTCAAATTTTAATTTGATAATCGAATTTAAATTCAAATGAATCTCAATTTATAACTCGAACTCAGCTTAAAGCTCGAACTCAGAACTCAATACTCGGTTTGAAAACTCGAACTCGAAACAGGCTCGAAAACTTGAACTTGAGCTCGACTCGAAAACTCGGCTCGAATTGAGCAGTCCAAGTTGAGCACGAGCTAGGACTCGAACAGTTTGAGTTGAGCACGAGCTGGGCAAAGCTCAACTCAGCTCGACTCATGTACACATCTAGCTAGCATAGGTAGGGGTATGGGTTGCATGAGAATGACATGGATTTTTTTGACTAATGGGGAGAAAGTGACATGAGTGATGGATGGATGTATTGATGGATTGATTTGACAACATATTGATTTGTGTAAGTGGGGCCCACGTGCATTGTGTAGCCTATATCGAATTATGCTAAAATTATAACTTCTAATCTAAGGGTCAAAATGGAGCGTGCCACGCGGCGTCAAAATCGTAGCGCCTGCGCGGTTGCTAAGGTACAAGTCTTGGGGTATTGAGGGATAAAAGTAGGGTAAGGATCAAAACTCGTTGATCTGGTCCGTCGGGAACATGTTGTTGTTTAAGTAGAAGTGTACGAAAGGTCTCACGATGTTACTGGTCTTACAGGTGAGACTGAAAGTCTGTTTTAGTACTTTTTTATTTTAGACTGAAAATTCCAAAATATGTTTTTTATGGCCAATTTTTAGGATTCCTTTTCTTCACTTCAATTCTTTGATTATTTTCATTCCTCACTTGGTTTTCTTAGATCTTTAGCTTGAGTTCTTCATTAATGACTTTCAAATCTCCAAATCTTAATTTAGTAATTTTTTGAGCATAAATCTTCTCTTTAAGCATTCTTTTCTCCTTAGTTCTCAAAATCACATCGCAAGAGAAAACATGTAAAAATATATTAATTAAGCGTATTTATGTTCCTGAAACCAATGAATATATGTAGTATTTGATACTTAACACTATGGTATAGGTGACCAAGCATAAAAGGGGTGAGTAAAAGTTAACGTTCTTAACAAGCGCCTCAGCCAAGTGGATCTATTCCTTAGTAATCTGAAGGGCACTCACACAGAGCAAATAAAGGTAGATTCACATCAGAAGGAAAGCCGTATGTTCTTGGTCATCAACTTCATCCTGAAATTTGCAATGAAGGGCCGTGAAAGTAGAATATGCATTACCGAACTTTTTTGGAAGAGTAAAGGGATGTGGATCTTTCAGAGCAAAATCGGGATAGATGAAGGCACATACATCCATGATTGTTGAACCCATCGACCCATAGCCAAAATAGAATGTGTTAGTCGACTGGCTCCAGAAGGTCGATGCCGCTGCAAGAAGAAGAATATTGGCTGGATGCTCATATAGGGAAAGGTTAATGCAATTATAAATTTCAGCCCACTTCCAAGTCTCACCATGTTGTGCTTTTACCCAAGCATGCCATTTTTCCCAACCATTCATTAGTTTCAGCCATGATCTTAGAGGTTTGAAGGCATTAGAAGGGTCCAGGAACTAATTGAATTGGATAAGCAAAACTTTGTCAGGACACCTTATGAAGTAAGATTCGATCTCACGAAGCTGCTTGTAGGTGACATCGGAATGGAAGGCTGGACTTAGTGTCAAAAATGCCTTATTTAGTTCAATAAGAGTTTTAAAAAGGATGTCATTGACCACTTCCAAAGAAAGGACATCAGAGTCTTTAATGAAAGATATCAGGTGAATGTTAGAATGCAAGAAGTGAAAGTGCACCTACTAAGTGCCCTGGTTTGTCAATTATGTTGTGAGTTGAGTCAGTCGGACAAAAGCGCCTTACAGGAAGATTAAGTCAAGTGTCTGCCTCAACTGGATGTGTGGAAGCTCGCCATAGGTAAATCATAGCCTCACATCACATGTCCTAAAACACCAGGTGATTAAAACCCTTAAAATAAGTAAAACATCTTAGGGTTTTGGGATAAGAAAACTTTGTACTAAATAGGAAAATCTTTAAGTTTCTCTTACCCTGTCGATTATTTCGATTACCTTTTCGATATGATCGACCCACTCTGTTGATGTCCTCGGCATCTCAATCGATACAATCGAATGAGGACATAAATCATCCAGCAATCAAAATATTCATCTGGACGATTTATCGATATATCGATGGTTCAGTCGATATCATCGATATTCGAATATCGATCCTATCGGAAGAGGATTGATAATATCGACAGACAGTTTTCTGGTGCCCCTATTTTTTTAAAGAAAACCTCTATGTGCTTCGATATATCGTTGACTATCCGATTCAATCTGAACTCAAATACCAATCATATCGGAAGTCAGTCGATCCTATCAATAGTGGGCGCATGTTTCTTCCAGCATAAATTTCAGGTAGTTTTTATTGATGATCGGGGGGCCAGTCGATAAATTGATATTCTTATCTCGATCTTATCGAGACATGGTCGATTGGATCAAGTCTGGACACAGATCGTCCAGTAAGCTTATAGGTAAATCTATACAATTTATCGATCCGATCGATAAGGTCTCCGATATCATCGATATACAAATTTCGATGACATCGACTGTTCCCCGATCATATTTGTAAAACCTGAAATTCTTCAAGACGTATCTCTCTTATTTTCACCTGTCGATAGATCGGTGTATCTCTCGATGAAATCGGAGTTCAAAATTCGATAACATCGATGGATGTCTCGATCCAATCGACCAATTGGCGAAAGGTTTCCAAAAAGCGTAATGACATATGAGTTTGTATCATCGAGAGGTCAGTCGATACAATCGAGAGTATACGATCGATCATATCGATCCTTGCTCGATGATATCGAACTCTGTCATAAATGTGACCGTTTTATATCCGTTGGAACCTTTTGCCTATATATAGAGAGGTCTGTCTTTATTGCTGGTAGAGAAAGAAGAGAGTGCTTTTGAGTGTTTTAAACTTCATATCCTTTATCCTAAGCCCTTTCTCTCAGGGAGTTCATCCTCCAATCCACCCTTCTCATTAATATTCAATAGAGTGGATTGGGAAATGAACTTCCGCATTTAAGGATCTTTTAACTACTACCTTAATGGCAAATCATTAAGCTAGGATGCCTTGAATGCATAGACGATTGGAACCACTCTATCTTCCTTATAGGAAAATCTTTAGAGAGTGGTATTCCATCATTACCTTAACCCAACCTAAAGCCTAGTATAGGTACATCTTTATGTTGCAGATCAAGGGAGCTGAAGACTTTTTATCAACAAGAAGGAGATCTTCATCACTGCGCTAAAAGGGACTCATCAACTTATCTGTAAGTACTAAGAGTCAAGAGGATATTTATGATCATTCCTCCTTAGGATTGGGTCATAGGTGTTGCTCACCATTTGAAGTCCTCAAAGGAGGCCTCCGATGGGAGTGTACGTGCGAGGTACGTTGTGTGGACCCTTGCTCTGTGGAGAGCATAAACATCTGGGTGCATTGTGTGGACCCTTGTTCTGTGTGGGCATAAACATCTGGGTGTGTTGTGTGGACCCTTGCTCTGTATGGGCATAAACATCTGGTTAGGAGTGCGCCAGCAAAACTCTAGGGTTTGAGGTGAACCGAGTAGAAACCTATGTAAAGGTTGAAGGTGAACCCGATTTAAAACCTTAGGTTTAACGTGAACCATGGGAAACCTCCTTAGTGAAATCCGGTCACTCAAGGGTTGAGTGTGGAAGTCGGTAGTGGAGTAGACAAGTAGTCGAACCACTATAAAATGACTGTGTTTGAGATTGATATTTTCTTTCATTTATGTGATTGCTTTATATGCCTTTATATATGATTATCTGAAATCACATCTTGTGCACATACAATCATATCCATCACAATCTGTTTCATAAAGTTGTTTATCTTACAAGTAGTTTGTGATTGGATCCTCTATCAGGCTTGGAAGCTAGTAGAGTTAATTTTTGAGTGATCCTAATATGTACTCTGTGATAGGATTAGTGTGATAGGATTGAAATATAACTTATAAATCTTTAAAAAGTCCTATTCACCCCCCTCTAGGACATATTGACATATCCCTACTTCAACTCTAGCGGTCTTCACTGCTATTTGAAGAAGAAGAAGAAGCAGCCATCAGAAGGAAAACCAGATAAAAAGGAAGTTTGGATGAGAAGAAGAAAGTGAAGAAATGTAACAACTGACTTTGAAATGTCTTTATGTAAGACAAAATACGTGCACATTAATGAAAGAGTAATCATGACTCCTCATAGAAGATGATTGTGTGCTACGTGTCACAAGGAGATCTTAGAAATAGATAGTAAAATCTATCATTTGGTTTACCCATGATCAAGAAGAATCAATAGGTAAATGACATGTGGCACAACGATCGATTACATTGATTGCATCGGGCAATGGATTAACGACACTTTCACCTTTATCCTAAAGGCGAAGCGATGTGGGGGGAAATGTTGTACCCTATTTTTTATAGTCCCCACTACAACTAATGTGAGAGCGACATGTGGCGCTCCACAAGAGGTAGGAGGTGGATGAGAAGATCTTTAAGATACTTGGAGTGCTTTTTACGAAATCTTAGCTGGAAAAGGATTAATACTGCACATCATCGAATGACCGACAAAAGTGATGCGGCCGATGTGTTGCCGATGAACGAATAGTGATCGAGAAAAGTAGAGTTTGGTCAAGAGAAAAGGAACAAACAGGAAGAAGAAACATATCAGAAGAAGGATCTAGAGAAGGACTTCTCGACTACCGTAACCACTGAAGTAATGATATAAATATGTACAAGAATAAGTTGTGCAGTAGAAACCTATAAATAGGAGAGGAAACCTATAACGAAAAAAACAACAAAAATAACAATCAATCTAATACCAATCATAATTTATCTTTATCTTAGTTATCCTAGCAGTAACAATAATCTACTAGTGGTAATTCTTAGTTCTTAGTTGTAATCCAAGTCTATATTCATATGCTAGATTTGATCCTTATCCAATATCAAACAATTCTTTCAAGAGACGCATTCTTGTAATCGCCCCCAGAGACCGATTGTGAGTTTTTTCTTATCTAATTACATTGGTATTATGAAAAGTTATTTCTTGTGAAAAGTAAAACACAACCCATGTTCAGAGGAAGAAAATTTCTTCATCATTATAAAATTCTGCGAGTTTCTGAGTAAGCGACTGATCTTCTCAGAATTTGGTCATATACGTTCACATCGGATGTATCTACTTTTTTCGGCGATTGGGGTCAAAAGCTGATTCAGTTTGAATCGAGTAGCTTTGTCGATTTTGGCATGCCCACACACACATGATAAAAAAAACCAAAAAGGAGTGCCAACAACTTCCACGGTCCAAGTATTCAGCCTGAACCATCTATCAAGTTCAAACATTCTGTGGGTTACAATTTAAAATTTATACTATTTGGATGACCTGATCCATCCATAAGTTGGCTTCCCTTTTACAACACATGAAGCATGTATGGCAACCCATGAAACATGTGTTAGACTTAATCGAAAGCCCAACTTAGTTGATTACACTTATTCAACTATCCATGTGCAACTAAAATCAATGTAACTTATGGTGCTCTAAAGGTTCTATTGTGGTCCACATGCATATGCACATATGTGCTGGGGTTTGGTTTAAGGGTGTGATTGGATTCCTTAAAACCTAAATTTAAGGAAACATTATTTTTTTATGAAAATGACACTTATGTTTTTTTTTTATATCATTTTAATGCCCATTTATTTAAGAAACCTTGTTTCTAATAAACTAAAGGAAATGAGATAAAATCACCCATCCCTTTATGAATTGTTTCACATGGTAGTCACATGCGCTAATACATATCTTCTAAGTGTCTCATATGTACAACCATCCATCGTCAAATGCCTTAAATGTCCCAATGTGCCACCATCCATCTTAAAAGTGCCATACATGCACCAATATGTCACGTGTGTAACATGTGGCATTGCCCATCTTTTCGTATCATACTCTAGTGCACTGCGTGCAGTATGTGCCACCTTCATCTTTAATTTCCCCACATGTGCCACGTGTCCATCATGCATCTTTACATGCTTCACATGTGTGACATGTGCAAATGTGCCACATGTGCCATGTTGACATTGTCCATTTTTACACACTTTACATGTGCAACACATGTCATTGACCATCTTCAAGTACCCTAGGTATAAATGTGATCTTTAAATGCTACAATGCCACCATCCATCTTAAAGAACCATACAAATGTTAATGTGCCTGTTTGTAACAAAATGCCTTTTGTTGGTTAGGAGATTGTGACAAGGACATTTTGACATTTATGTTAGCCATTGGGCAGCATGTATAGTATTTAGCCATTGGCCATTAGACATCTTATATAGTTAAAGGATATCACGGTATTGTCCATGAGAGGCGATGACATCAAATAGCCACATGGTCAATAAGGCAGTTTGATAACCTTATGGCTAGCGGCATGTGGGATGGACGGTGTCCAATAAAAAGTAGCCCATTAGTTGTTAAATACATGTGGATTATTTGGATATTTAGACTAATTGGGAATATTGGATGATCTTTCATTCCATTTCATAATAGTGAATACAATATGCATGATGTGCATACCAAATAATTTATGTCAAGCGGCTTTCATTAATATCTGGGAGTGAGATTATATTACAAGTTATGATCTGACACAAGCCTTTAATTACATCCTTGGAGAAAAACCCTTGATATAATTATATAACCTAATTAGAATAACATGTTACTTGGTTAAAGGCAGCATTAGCCTTAATCTATGATCATTCATCTTCAGAGTGGTTCGATCATTTAATAAGCTAAGGAAGTTTGTAAGGGCCTTAGCATATGCAAGCTCTTATTAATGTAGTAAAACTGTGAGTCTCATGTACTGGATATGAGATGGGACAAGTGTAAAGAAAATAGGTGAGGAAATATTCTAAATTTCTTATTATTTTTCCTTGATAGTATTGAAATTGCAGTTATTGTGCCACAATGCATTTAAGTACGGAAGTATGACAAAGCTATAGAATGTAGGCTATGTCCTAGAAGGGGGGGTTATTAGGACCAATTAAAATTTTTGCCAATTAAAATCAAATTGCTAGTTTAAACTAAATTTTATTTAAACTAAACTTAGTAATGTAATTGTAAATCTTCCAAACTAATAGAGGGTCCAATCCCATATGCTATACTAGATATGCAAGTAAAGTAACTAGCTTATAAAGATAATGTATATGAGTGTTTAGGATGTGATTCTTATCAATCCTAGACATTTATCTAATCATGCATCATAATTAAGCATTCAAATCACATAAGCATAATTAAATAAATGCACAAAGACAGTCCCAAACACGATCATATATAATGGTTCAGTTACATGCCTACTCTACTCTTGACAGGTGTACTATCTCCTAGAGTGTATCGAATTTTACTATCATAGGTTTTAAATCAGGTTCACCTCAAACCTTTACAGCCCCACATAAGGACTCTAAACATTTATGCCCTGTGGAAGAGCAAGCATTTTACATAAGAACCCGAAACTTTTAAGCCCTACGGATGAGCCAAGGTCCTACACAAGAACTTGGATTTGTCCTACACAAGGACACATGTCCTAATCCCGAACCCAAGAATTTAGGCCACATAGGCCAAGGTCCTACACAAGAACTTAGAGTTTATGCCCTATACAAGAGAAAATGTTCTACTCCCGAACTTAACAATTTAGGCCACACAGGTTAAGGTCCTAATCCTGAACCTAAGATTTATGCCCTACACGAAAACAAGGGTCATACTCTTGAACCCGACATGTTTACTCCCACTGGAGGCCTATGAAAGGACTTTGGTTGGTTTTTCCTTCGACTGATCAATAACTTAGGTCCTACACAAGAACCATAGATTTAGGCCACACAGGCCTCCTACACAAGAACCTAGGGTGAGTTTGGGGATATAAACTCCTTCACTCTTACCTACACAAGGTCGAAGTACAAACCCAGACTCCTGCACATGACACTTGTTGGATTGAGTCCCTTTTATTGCTCAGTCTTGGGTCTCTTGATCTCTGCTCTCCCATACTTCAATCAGCTCCCTGATACTCCCTCAATCATGTTGCTACGATTAATCTCTTTGCATATGATTATTCTTTAAGATGACTAAGGTGATGGGAGTAGGTTGAATCTCTTACAATTAATGGGCAGTTAGTTTCCTAGGGGATTTAATAAGATGGGTCTCCTAGAAGACCTGGATAATGGTTTACCAAGATGCTTAAGTCCAATCTCTAGGAAATGGAGGAGTTCAAGCAAATCTCCAATGGTGAGGTTGAAATCCTCAATATAGTTGAAATCTCAAGGGAGATGCTTGGAACTTATTTGAATGGAGGCAAGGAGTGAGGGATATACATATGGGATCACCTTACCTCTGGTTGCTCCAAAAACCCATGATCAAGCCTAAGAACTGAATGCCCTTTATAAACAGTTCGAGCTCCAACGGTAAAAAAAGGGGCAGAAAATGGTCTTATCAATGCCATCGAAGGGTCTTCGATGCCATTGAGATTTTTTGTTAAAAATCATGTTTGCTTACTAGACAATTTTGGACCCATTTTGATTGCATCGATACGATCTTTGATTGCATCGAAAATTATAGTTCGATGCCATCGAAGTGGCTTTGATGCCATCGAGAGAATTTTAAAAAAATCTGAAAACCCTACTAGGCAATTTCAGATCTAAAATCGATGTCATCGAGGGAACTTTAATGCCATCGAAGGGATCTCGATGTCATCGAGAATTCCAACTGATTTTTCAGTTTAGTTACTGGACTTTTCTAACTCTCAATCGATGCCATCGGCTAGGTCTTCGATGCCATCAAAGACTGTTCGATGGCAGATTAATGCCATCGAATATGGATTGGAATATGCTGTTTTGGGCTATCTTCTACACAATAGATTCACACCTCTTCTATCCTTGTTTATCATTTTTTTTGGACTCCTAAGGCTTAGAGATGATCAAATTAATATTCCTAATTGGGACAAGATCATCTAGAAGTTATAGAGTTGTTTTGCTCAAGGGTTAGGGTCACCAAAACATCTTTTTTACCTGTACACGCTCCTTAATTCTTTTTCTCTACGTGTGTCTTTGGTATCCACTTTCCAAAGGCTCAACCGACTACGGACACAACAGCTCACGTGATTGACAAATCAGGGTACAAAAATGAGTGCAATAATAAGTATGATATATATATATATATATATATATATATGGAAAATAGATTGAGGTAGAGAATAATACTATAACTACTAGAGAGAAGTTGTTCTAAAGATAGAGTTTTAGAGAAAGAGTGAGATATAGAGATAGTAATCGTAAAGATATTCTTCAACACAACCCCTTAAATTGAGGTTGAGATATCAACGATGCCCAACTTATGCAACGAGCTTTGAAACTTGTGTTTTCCAACTTTTATAAAATAATTGGTTAATTGATCATAAATTCGTACAAATAAAGTAGATATCACCTTAGCGTGAACCTTCTGCCCGACAAAGTGATAATCTACTTCAATGTGTTTTATTCAATCATAAAACACAAGATTAATTGCAATATGAATGGCCACCTGCTTGTTATAAAACAAATCATTAGGAATATCATCATGAATGCTCGTGTCTTTAAGTAGAACTTTTCTCCATATAAGTTCATGTATGGTTGAGGTCATTGCTCTATACTCTGCTTCTATGTTGGACTAAGTAACAACACTATTTTTTTTTTTCTTTTTTCTTTTCCATGTAACAAGTTACCATCAACAAATGTACATATACCAGTTGTAGACCTTATATCAAGAAGATAACCCACTCAATCAGCATCTGAGTAGCCCACAATCTTTAGATTCCTATTAATTTTCATTAGGACTCCTTTTTCAAGACAACCTTTTAGATACTAGAGAATTTGATTTACAATTTCCATGTGCATAGATGATGGCTTATACATAATTGACTAACCAAAAAATAGCTTGAGTAATGTTAGGACGGATAATAGTTAGGCATATGAGTCATCCGACTAGTCATTGATATTGCCTAATGTCTTCTATAGGCCTTTTCATTTCTTCATAAAGTCAAACTACATTCGATCGGCATATCAACAAGCTTTATAAATAACTTTTCTATCTTCTTGAGTAGATCTAATAAGTATTTTCTCTATGATAAGAAAATTTCCTTTTAGAAGAAACTTCTTCTATACCTTATAATTACTTTAATTTACCAAGATTTTTTTTAAAATGTTAAATTGTGTCTTAAGATCGTGCTTCAGCTGCCATATGGCTTGATTATCATCGCATGTGACTATAATATCATCAACATATACTTAAGTAATTACTCTTTTTAAATCTTTTTTTGCTTAATAAACAACATGTAGTCAACTCTATTCATATCTAAAAGCAATTAAGGTAAATATAAGTTTTTCGAATAACGCTCTTGGTGACTATTTAAGCCCATAAATTGCTTTCTTTACATATTATATCGTGCTCTCTCTCTCTCTCTCTCTCAAGAATGTCCAAAAAGTAGTTTCATGTATACTTCTTCATGAAGATCTCCACGAAAAAAAGCATTGTTTTAAAAATATCTACTTGATATAAGTGCCACTCTTGATTAGCTGCAGCAAATAATAACGTGCACATAGAGTTCATCTCAGGCATAGGTGTAAAAGTTTCTTAACAATCAATATCATAAGTCTGGGTAAATTCTTTTACAAACAACCTAGCCTTATACCTTTCTATAGTTTCATCGCTTTTGTATTTAATTTTGTGTACCAACTTGCAGCCACCTAATTTTTTTTTTCTTTGGGAAAGCACACTATTTTTGAAGTTTTTTTTTTTTGCAAGGTTTTTGATTCTTCATCCATAGCCTTCTTCCATTTGTCTTGTGATCACATCTCTGCAAAACTATTAGGTTCGCCATGGGTGGAGATTGAGCTTAAGAAATCTACATGTTGCCTAGAGTATTTTTTTAGGGAGACATATGATTGGATTGGATAAACAACTTGACACGAAAAATCGGATAAATAACTGTAAGACCCGTATCCTAATTCGCACTGTTCCGTTGATTCCCGCGACCCTTCTCGTCAAATTCCGGCAATCCGCGACTTATGGTTGACGTTGCGCACGACCGTAAGTCGTATCCTATTCATTTGAGCCGGCTTAATCCGAGACTTGTATCATTGCGACCGCACCGTCGCCACGGTTCCAACGCCGCAACTCACGCACCGATCCGATACCCAGACGATGAGATACGGACCCACGTTCAGTTCGAGCAAAAACACCGCGCGTTGTAAATCCCAAGGAATCTCTACAAAGTGTCCCATCAATCACATCAATCAATCCCATCAATCACCTCTCATGTCAAGTACAAGCACCCATACTTCCTTTCTCCACAAGTCAAGCAACCACCCAAGTCAACTAACACATCACGTCACCCATCACTCACATCCATCAACCATCACCCCTTCACATCACTCCATCTCTCATTAATCACACCTCTCTCTCTCTCTCTCATTTCTCAACACTCCAACTCCAAGCAAGGAAGAGAGAGCTCACGTCCAAGCTCTCTTCCATGAGAAAGAAGTGATTTTAGTGGCCCACTTCCCATCTCCAAATCCCATCATCCTAGCCATTCATTTCCCATCTCCACCATCAAAGTGAAGCTCTAGGTGACCGGCTATCCAACGGACCAAGAAGATCAAGAGGTGGGTGCTCCTGTAGGGTAGATTTTTCTTGTCTTTATGGTGGACCAAGTGAGGCCCACAGATCAATGGTGTGGATCTCATTTGGGACCCTTATTTGTGGCCGATGGACCACTTGGATCATCATGATCATTCCATGTCGGGGCCATTCTCCACGGACCCCCATCATGATGTTTATTTTCACTTAGAAAGGTCATCTAGACCGTCCATATCAGTGGAGAATGGATCTCCACCGTTGATTTACATTTTCAATGGTCCCATGTGCAAGGGATCCATTTATTGTATAATCTTCTTGTAAGGGAGGGCCCATAATGACGGGGTCCCTCTATCACAAGCCGTGTCCCACTCTCCATGTCTCTCTCTCTCTCTCTCTCTTTTATTTTATTTTATTTTATTTTATTTTATTGCAATAGGATGGTGTGGCCCACTTGAATAGATCCCATCTTGATGTATTTATTTTATCCAAGTGGGGCCCACCTTTCACGCCATTCCCATGCCGCCCATCATGTGGTGGCCCACTTCATCAGGGCCTACCATTTCAAAAAAAAATATAATAAATAAAATTATATAACCGTCCAGCGTCTGGGACGCTGGACGTTGTGAAGGAAAAAGAAAAAGGAAGAATAAAAGGAAAGATTTTGGGGTGGCCTCCTTGCATAGGCCCCACCCTGATCCGAGCCGTCCATCCTCTTACCCACGGCATTGTAGCCGTTGGGTAGAAGTTTGGAGCTGATCCAATCACCTGGTGGGCCATAGCGTCAAAGGTCGCACCTTTACCATTCAAACATCACTTTCTTAGTTTATTTCACTTCCATGCATCAAAAAAATTTAAACTCTGGACTCATTTGGACGGCCTCGGGCCACTGATCGTAATGGCCGGAGCAGATTTCATTTTAGCGGGCCCCACAGGTGAAAAACTGCGGAAAAACCGCTTTTTCAAATTTTTCTTTTTTTTTTTTTAAAACAAGCAGCAGAGGCGCTGCTGCCTCTGACTTCACGCAGGACGCCTGGCGTCCTGCGCTCTCCAGCGGGCGGGCGGACGAGGCCGACCCACGGCCCTAGCCGTGGGCCCCACCTTGATGTCTATTTCATCATCCAACCCATTCATTAGGTGGGCCAGCCTCCTGACGTGCCCCCCTCTAAAGATCAGACTGATCTGACGCTCGGGTGGCCCACACCATAAGAAACAGTATTGATTGAGTGCGTACCATTGCAACTTTTTGGTGGGCCACAGAAGTTTTGGATCACAATGATATTTGTTTTCTTCCCTTCATCCAGGCCTTTGTGACCTTACCAACAGACTGGATGGAAGGTAAACATTATGGTGGGCCCCACATGGGACCCACAGTGATGTGGTGCCTGAAATCCACCGTCCGTACGGACGGTGGAGCCCACTGTAATATATGTGTGGGTGTGTGTGCGTGTGTATGCATGTGTGAGTGCATATGTGTGTGTGCGTGTGTGTATGCGTGTGTGTGTGCATGTGCAGATATATATAACGATATATATATATATATATATATATATATATATATATATATATATATATATATATATATATATATATATATATATAAAATATTATATCACATATAATCTTGTATATATATATATACATATATTGTTTATAAATTATATATTAAACATAATATGATTATGATGGTGGGCCTTCATGTGACCCCTGCCATGATGCATGTGTTGCATCTAAACCGCCCATTTATTTGTTGTTGTAAAATTATTTCATGGCTTGTGCCAAAATGAACTAGATCTATGGTTCAAATGGGCCACCATGGTACGTGTATAGGGCCATGTTGACCCATTCATGGCAATTCATTTAGGCCCACCTTGGTGCACATCTAAGACCATGGGATTAATCCCATTTGGCATGTGTAATGTCCATGGGATTAAGCCCATTTGGCATATCTAAAGCCCATGGGTTTCGGCCCATTTGATATATACAATGCCCATGAGATCCGGCCCACTTATTCTATATAAGGCCACGGGATCTAAGCCCATTTGGTATATATAAAGCCCATGGGATCAGGCCCATTTGATGTGCATGGGGCGCAAATGGAATGGCCCATTGGACATATTTAAAACTCATGTGTGTAGTCCCACTTTGATGTATTTCATGGCCCATGAGTCATAGACCATTGCAATGTACATAAGGCTCCTTGGCGAGGCCCATTAACGTAGTCATTTGAAGAATGTAAGGCCCACGCAATTCGGCTCATTTGATATATCCAAGGCCCAGGGATCGAGGCCCAATGGATGTCCTTAGGGTCCATTACAATGTACGTCTATCATGGATCGTGAAATGATATTTATGGTAAGCCGTGCCTAGAAAACAATGTTGGTTTGATGTCCACATTGTATGTACAATGTTGGTTAAATGTCCGCATTGTAACTTTCTTTAGGGCCCATTGATAGGTCCATAACCGTTGCTATTCATTGCCTTATAACATGCTTAGAATAATCTCATGACTCATGCCCATACGCATCATATGTATGCTTGATATGAGTAATGACTGATCATAGCATACGCCATTGGGCAGACCATCTATGGGGCTCGTTATGTGACTGAGCGCCCCACATGATCGCGCAGTACACGCTGGATTGCTGCATGTTTTGACAGCGTGATTCATGCATCTAGCATACGTATGACTTGATCACTGCACGCCCTAGCGACATCAGGGCCGTGGCTCCACAGGTACATCGTGGATGGCCATATTGGATACCGAAAATGCATATTCTAGCACTGTGGGCACCTAGGATGTCCTTGGGTGAGAGTCCCAGAACCTTTTTGGTACCAGGGGATGCTCCAACGTCTAGACCGAGTGGATACACGAGCGCCCGAGTGCCGAATACCAGTAGGCCGCGTCTCCCGCTGTGTCGTGGTCGGTTGGAAGGGGGTGTGGCCTTATCCGCCTGAGTGAGAGGGCTATAAGCTAGGCTGAGTTTGACTAGCTCGCAAATGAGTCCGCTATCGACGAGCCGGGTAGGTATTGGCATACTACTGGTCAGGCGGATAGTGAGGTCTTATCCGCTTGCTTGACTGTGCAGCTAGGGAGGTGGCAGTCTCTGCATGTGTATTGGACCCCGGTGATACCCAGAGAAGAACTGTACTGATATACGCATTTGAGGAGTACTGACTTGCTTGGATTGCATTTCGCATATGACATTTGGCTATGTAGGCCTTGCATTGCATCAGTGTGGCCGATGGCATCCATATCTCGCATCATGCCTTGCATTACATAGCCTTGGTATTTTCATGGACTTATCACATACTTCCGCATTATTCTGATACTGTACACTTGGCGTTTGCCTTACGCACACACTTACACCACCCTCTAAGCTTTTGTAAGCTTATGCACGATAGTCGCGTGCAGGTAGTGTTGGACGACAGCAGCGCTGAGACAGAAGCGCACATCAGGACCCTTTTTGGAGCTTTTTGATCACTTTGTATTTCCCTTTCTGCTTTGTACTTAAAATTTTGTTATAGTGGATATGTGGTGATGTCGTTTTGTGACTTGGTTATGCTTATGGTTATGCTCCATTACAAAAAAAAAAATTCATTCTGAAAATCCTCCTTGCGGAACCCCAGGATCGGAATCTGGCATTTGATTGTCAGGAGCCGAGAATGGGGCACTACGGAGGCTGTCGGCACTGGATTCGGCAATCGGGATTCATGTGAATCCGATTTTCAGATTTGGGGCGTGACAATAACTCTCTTCTTCTTTTTGCAAGACAATAGGAGTATGAGAGGAAAATATACCTGGCATTGCACCTAACGCAAGGATGATAGAAATTAATATAGAAACTTGAGGTCATAGGATCCATGCTTGTAGATTGAGTGTCATCATCATATACTTGGCTCCTATGTTGGATGGGAGAAGTTAACATGATAGAATAATTCTTTGTTTGATTATCATTTTCTAGTTGGTTCTGATGTAAGATTAGTTGCATAACTATAGAATGATTGCCATATCTCTCCCCCTTAGCTAAGACTTTTAATTTGGAATCTTTAGATTTGGAGTAGTACTGCAACATATCTTCAATGAAGTGAACATTTCTAGTAACATAAACTTTATTTTTTTATTGGATCAATATATTTTTATCCTTTTAGGTGAGGTCAAAAACCAACAAACATATACTTGAAACCATTTTTCTAATATATTTGTACTAAATTCTAGTATGTGCATGTAGCACATGCATAAAAAAACACATAAGTGTGAGATATTAGGAAGCTTTCTTGTCAGAACTTGGAATGAGCTTTTTTCATTTAGAATCACACTTAGTAGTCTGTTAATAACATATTCCGAATTTCTTATTATTTTTCCATAGTAGAATGTTATATATATAGATATTTGGAGAAGAGGTAAATGTTGAAAATAATACAATAACTAGTAGAGAAAAGTAGTTTTATACAATAAAATTATCATAAGAGATGAGAAAAAGAGTCTTAGAGAGAGTGAAACGTGGGGAGAGTAGAGTTCTAGAGATATTTTTTAACAATCAGATCTCAGTAAGTCATCATGTTGTGATCAGACCTTCGATGCCAAGCATCAATGTTGTAGTAGATTTGTTCCAGGCAAGACACTGGGGATTTAACTAGGAAGGAGGATGAACTCTTATGTGGATTATGTCCTTGGTCCTTAAATAGGCTAAAGGAGAGCTCCACACCTTAACATTGATGCTGTAATAGGTTTGCACCATAGCGTAGAGCTCGATCCTTAGTATCTTACAAAGTGGGTCTGGGTCATAATGTAATCCCTGTTTATGAGGCCTAGTGCACAATGTTCCAACTTCTGTAATAACCTAAAATTTTTTATGCATGAGTAGGTACACAAGTGCTCTTTCGCACGTGTATTTTAGCCAAGAATTTTTTTTAAAAGGTTACATGTGCGGGTATATGTGTACACACTTATTCACACATACACATTATAATAAACTTCAAATCATCATATATCCTAATATATTTAATCATTCATTGTTGAGTGTGAAATACTGCATATTTTTTCCTATTTATACCTTGGTTTTATTAACATGATAGTGCTTAATCGATTTAATTCTGCATGTTTTCATGTGCGAGGTGATTTTAAGAGTTTAAAGGTGAAATTGATGCTAAAAGAAAAATTTAAAAGATTTTAAAAATGAAGATTTGAAGATTTGGAAGTCATTAATGAAGAATTCATATGCCAAAGATCAAAGAAAACCAAATGAGGAATGAAGAGAATCAAAGATTTGAAGTGAAGAAAAAGAATCTTGAAATTGTCCTGAAAATAAACATATTCCTGAAATTGTCTTAAAAAGGCATATTCTAAAACTCTGAGTCTATTTTTAAAAAATGCGTATAGTGCGTAAATTTGAGGTGGTTTAAACTCTAAGCATATTTTGGAAAACTGCGCAGAGTGCGTAAATTTGAGCCGATTTCTAGAATTTTCCAACTTGGTGCGAAAGTTAGAGTTCCACAACTATAAATAGGACTCCCTAGAATACTTTAAAGCATCTTCTAAGGTTTGAAAAAGTCTCAAGGAGCATATACAAGGGTGAATCAGCCACCAAAGAGTTTTTCTTCTTCCCTAGTTTATTTTTCATTATTTGTTTAAGAGATTTAGTTTCAATCATGTCTATGGTTGGCTAAACCTCTTAGGTAGGGCTAAGAGGTGAAGCTTGTAGCATGTTTGGATGATTATCTTACTTTGATTCTTGTTCTTAATGAACCTCATTGATTTTTAGTTTGATATTAAAGAAATATTTTTAATTTTTTATGATTTATTGTGACTCAAATTACAATAAATGCTATGATAGCTTTTGATATCTTCTTTTCCTATTTTTGAGATTGCGAGATTAGTAAATCCTGTTGTTCAACATCATTTCCTAGGCGTGGTAGGGTGATGAAATACCTTCCAATCTTCATAATTCTGTTTCATTGAGAATTAGGTCAATGAAAAGTTTAAATTTGATTTAAATTACTTTATCTTCCAATTAGATATCATAGGACTCCAATTCTAATTGTGTTCCTCGAATTAAGGTAACATCTTGATAGCTACAAGTGGATCCTTGGCACGCTAGTTCCCACCTTTAATCGATAGTTTAAACTGAAAGGGCCTAGATATATGCCCTAGAGGGGGGTGAATAGGGGAATGCCAAATAAAACTTAAAACAACGGAATAATAAAAGAAATAAAGCATAATGCTGAATTAAAAGTAATCTCAATAACCTAGAATTAAGAGAATGATACTATATCAGTTCTAAGGACAACCTTACACCAAAAACCAAAGGTTTAAGGTAGGACAACCTTATTTCTAGAATGTCCTTTGTATCTCAAACCAATGACAAATAAAAAGCAAGGAAACCAAAATAACTTGCAGAAATAAATCTTAAGTTATTACAACATTCCCACACTTGCTTGAAATAAAATGATTACAACATTCATCCACAAATACAATCCACAAAACTGAATGAATAAAGAAATGAAAGTATAAAACACATCCACAACACAATGATATATAGTGGTTTGCTTGTGTGTACACCAACTGTTATCCAACAGCCACACAGAATGCTACTCCACTCCTAATATTCTCACACAGGGGATATTAGCATGCACTATCAAGATAGGTTTCACAGGTTTACCTAAAACCTTCACAATTGTATCTTTTTATCTCGGGCTTACACAATCCAAAAACCCACACAATCTGAGTTTTTTGGCTCTCCTCAGATAACCAAAACGATGAGATTTTTCTAGCAAATCTCAAACAAAACCAAAGAATGTAAATTACACAAATGTAAAATACCTGAATCTCCTTTTGAAGTAGCCCGGTAGAACTAATCGGAGTAGAAGTTCGATTCAACGTTCAAAGTCAATACTCACTTTAAGAATGGTTCTAAGTCTAATTGATTTTAAATCAAAAGGGCTAGTTCTATTTGATTTTGAATCCAAGAAGAAGGAATATCAAAAATTTTCCATTTCTAATAAGATTAGAATGTAGATCAAAATCAAATAATAAACAAGCTAGAAAAGGAATATTAAATGAGCACAAAGTAGCTTAAAAATAAACACGAACTTATCTCAGAGTATAGCCTAAAGATTGCTTGAATTGAGTTGAATTGAATTGAAAAACTCTGAAGTTCGTGCTTTATTTATAGCCTGAAAAATTCCATCTACGACCGGTCTTAGGATCCTAAGACTGGTTGTAGCTTCAAAGATTTTTAAAGATTTTCACGGGATAAGGATTAACTGTTCCACGACTGGTCCTGGGTAGCCTATGACCGATCGTGGGCCACCTACGACTGGTCGTAGGACCCCCAGATTAGTTGCTGGAGTTTGAGTCGTAGGGCTAAGACCGGTCGAAGGATAAGTCGTACAACTCACAGGACTGGTCGAAGGATGTCCAGGACTGGTTGTAGGACAACCAGAAAAAATTCAAAAATCTTCAACAACCTATGACTGGTCCTAAAAAATTTAAGACTGGTCGTAGCAGAGCTAAGACTGGTCTTGAAGTCCCTAGGACTGGTCTTAGAACAGCCCGAACAAGTATATTAAAATATACGAATTATGTATCCAGAATGACCTACAGTAAAGCCCATCCTAAGGTCAATCTAAGATTAAACAAACCTTAAAAGTGAGATGGACATTGATAGTCTGTACACTCAGATGACCCTTAAGAGAAGCTTGAGAATTTATGAATCTTGTTGTAGGCCTTCTCGAGCTTGATCCTTTCTTGACTTGACAAAGTCTTCTTCTATACTTGTACTTGTTTGAATCTTGAACATGCATACTTAGAGACTTCTATTCTTGAATTCTTCATCCATGACTTGAAACTTTTTCATTTAAGTTCTTGTCTTGAAATACGATGTCTTGAAGCAATGAATTTTCTCAAACATGAAACACAAGATATACAAGACATAGATATAGGTTTTGGCACCACAAAATTTGGCAATCAAAGGGATATGAAATCATAGCACTTACAATCTCCCCCTTTGTCAAATATGTGATAAAACATATATCATACAGATAAGAGCAACATTATACAAATTACTCTACTCCCCCTGAGAGATACGAGTACTGCTCACGTAAACAATAAACAATATGTAAACATCAAGACTCCATATTCTCAATCCACATATCCCCATATTCTCAATCCACATATCCTTCTCAATCAATCAATCCAAACAAATTACTCCCCCTTTCCATACTACTCTCCCTTTTTGTCACAAAATGACAAGGAAAAGTCACAATAAGAAAGTCACAACAACATAGAGAATAATAAAAAGCAGATAATGAGAAAGAAATATGGAAGGACATAGCATATTTCAAAATATAAACCAGAATCATCACGCTATAACCAAGTTAATACAATATCCAAAATAAAAGATAAGATAATATTATACAATCCAAAAAATAATTCACCTAATCAGATTTACAGGAGGGAGCAGGGATAGTAGGATCAATCTGGTGTAAGCCCCTATTAATGCGATGAATATATTTACGCATGTACTTAAACTGCATATCGTGGGCTACACTCATGTTATCAACCTTCTCCTCCAATGCACGAAGACGTGCATCATAACTAGATGGACAAAATCAGGATCATTTGGCGAATCAGTTTCTATCTCATCAAATAACTCATCCATATTAACATCCTGTTGAGGAAGATCGCCAGCTTCCCCTTCATTTCCGGTTTCACCACCATCACCACCAACACCACCTTCATCAACTTGACCAGGAAGCAAATCCAACTTCATCTTATTAAGATTGGAATTGTTGAAAATAAGATGATGAATGGGTGCCTTATTAATAGGTGTATCGATAAGCATATGAGTGGCTAACACAGTCATAAGATAACCAAACAGAATATCACTATGACCCGGATGGAGACAAAACTGTATGATAAAATAACAGATCAATGAAGGAAGACAGACCATGGTACCAGAAGTAATATAATGCAACACACGAACCATGAAAGAAGTCAACTCGATTTTATTACCGGATCGAGGATACAGATTTGAAATAAATATACGGTGTAACGCTCTATATCTGGGTAACAAGTATTTTGAAGGGAGCGCATTCCCTTTGTGTGTCCATTGCACATTAATTTTGCATAGGTCTCTTGTCAACATATATTTTTCTGATTCAGATGGTTTGTCGTATAGTGTATGAATCGGAATACCTTCATTATTAACGGGTATATTCATAATACCCGATATCAAATGACAGTCTACTTCAAATTTCCCTTCTCTAGTATCAATTGAAAAAGTTAAGTTGTTAAGGAAGAATTCTGAGATACATGCAACCATTGATTGTGCAATAGACTGGTATGCAGGCCCACCCCAAAGAAAAATGTTAGTCCAGCCAACAGGTTCAAGGAGAGGGACAATACCATATGGAGCAATGTGATTGAGATTAGCGGTATGCTCAACGATAACATTACGGACATGCAAATCCCGTACATCTTGAGGATCATCTTCGGGTGACCGAATGTGCCGTTTTGTTATCGGTGTAGATTTAGATGAAGATGGACCACGGGATGTTTTCTTCTTCCCTCTAGCATCCATCTTCAACAAGATATACTAAGAGCAAGAGAAATGCACAAAAAGAAGGATAAGTTTTCTTTAGATCAGCAATTTGAGAAGAAACCCTTGAAAAACCTAATAAAAAGATGAAACCAAGCTACACAATGATCAAATCAAAGCATAGAGAACATCAAACTTCAAGAAAAATGAAGAAATAGGACTACCTTGAAGAAATATAAGAAATCCTATGACTGGCCGAGCCATGACTCGTCGTAGGTCGGAGTGAAAATGAAGAAGAAGGAGGTTTTTCCCAAATTATATCATGTTCACGAGCTCCACGATCGGTCGAGTGATGTGTACGACCGGTCATACCACGACTGGTCGTGTACAGATACGACCGGTCGAGCATCGACCAAAAATACATATTTAATGTAAAAATTAAAATTTAAATATAAATAATACTAAATATAATATACTATGATACATGTAAGCAAGAATACTCAATGTAAAATGCACATACCAAGATCAAATTTTAATTTATTAAACCTGCTTTTGTCGACCGGTTTAGTAAATATATCAGCAAGTTGAGTTTCGGTTGGTATATATTCTAAGGAAATAACTTTTTCTTCAACCAACTCACGAATGTAATGATACTTAATGTCAATGTGCTTAGTACGTGAATGCTGGATTGAATTTTTGAAAATATTTATAACACTGAAATTATCACAATGTAAGATCATTGAATTTTGATTAATTCCATAATCGCTTAGCATGCGTTTCATCCAAACTAGTTGAGTACATGCATATCCAGCTGCAATATACTCAGCCTCAGCAGTGGAGAGCGATATTAAGCTTTGCTTCTTACTGAATCAAGAAACTAAGCAATTTCTAATGTAAAAACAACCACCACTGGTTGATTTTCTATCATTGATAGTATCGGCCCAATTAGCATCTGAGTACCCGGCTAATTGAACACTAGTATCAAAGGGATACCAAAGACCCAGATTTATAGTACTTGCGACATATCTAATAATCCGTTTAACAACAGTAAGATGTGATTCCTTAGGATTAGACTGATATCTTGTACAAATACCAACACTTAATGCGATATCAGGTCTACTAGCAGTTAGATACAACAAACTACCAATTATACCACGATATAGTTTAGGATCTATATCTTTACCTGTATAGTCTTTTGAGAGTCTTAACGTTATACTCATAAGAGTATCAAAGTTCTTACCATTCTCAAATCCAAACCTTTTAACCAAGTTTGAAGCATATTTGGTCTGAGAAATGAAAATTCCATCAGGTTGTTGTTTTACTTGCAACCCTAGGAAATAGTTTAGTTCACCAAGCATGCTCATTTTTGAACCTTGATTTCATTAACTCTGCAAACTCAATAGACATGTTAGAGCAAGTTGATCCATAAATAATATCATCAACATAAATTTGAACCATCAAAATATCATTATTATGTTTCTTAACAAAGAGCGTCTTATCAACACTTCCTACTTGAAAGCTATGACTAAGTAAGAATTTAGTCAATTTCTTATATCATGCCCTGGGTGCTTGTTTTAAACCATAGAGAGCCTTTTTGAGACGAAATATATGGTTAGATAACTTGAGGTCTTCAAACCCTGAAGGTTGTTCAACATACACCTCTTCAAGTAAATCTCCATTCAAGAAGGCACTCTTTACATCCATTTGATAAATCTTAAATTTTCTAAAGCATGCGATGGAAATAAAAAGTCTGATTGATTCAAGACGAGCGACTGGAGCAAAGGTTTCATCGTAATCGATGCCTTTAATCTGAGTGTACCCTTATACAACCAGTCTAGCCTTGTTTCGTATTATATTTTTAAGTTCATCAGACTTATTTTTAAAGATCCATTTTGTTCCAATAATGTGTTTATCTTTAAGTCTAGGAACAAGATACTAGACATCATTATGAACAAATTGATTAAGTTCATCCTGCATAGCAATTATCCAATTTTCGTCAGAAAGTGCTTCTTTCACATTGACCGGTTCTATTTGGGATGTAAAACAAACATAATTACATATGTTCTCAAGTTGTTTGCAAGTACGAACTCCAGTGAGAGGGTTTCCAAGAATTTGATTGGTTGGATGATCTTTGACAGTCCTTAGTTCAGACTCTTTTTGACTTGATGAGGTTTCTTGATTGTCGATAATAAGAGCTTCATCATCATCTGAACTCGGAGCTGGTGTATTCAAATAATAATCAATGACCACATTGATGGACTCTTGAATCACACCAGTTCTCTTATTTAGAACCCTATAAGCTCGACTGTTCAAAGAATAACTAAGAAAAACACCTTCATCACTCTTCATATCAAACTTTTCCAAATTTCCACGATCACGTAACACTTACTGCCAAAAACCCGAAAGTATTTAACAGTAGGTTTCTTTTCAAACCATAATTTATAAGCAGTCTTATTATTAGATTTACTGGTATAAACCCGATTAATAATATAACATGTGGTATTAACTGCTTCAGCCCAAAGATTTCTAGAGAGCTTCATGCTATTCAACATAACATTAGCCATATCCTGAAGCATTCTGTTTTTTCTTTTAACTATACCATTTTGTTGCGGTGTTTTGGGTGCAGAGAATTCATACAATATTCCCTGATCGCTACAGAATTTCTCAAAACTATTATTTTCGAATTCGGATCCATGATCACTACGGATCTTACTAACATGAGAACCTTTCTCGTTTTGAATTCATTTAATGACCTTTTTCACTTCATCCAGGGTTTTAGTTTTATCTTTTAAGAAAGATACCCAAGTGAATCTGGTATAGTCATCTACGATAACCAAGATGTATTTTTTGCCTCCTCGACTCTCCGATCTGGTTGGTCCAATAAGATCCATGTGGAGAAGATCGAGTGGTCTAGATGTGGTATTGGAGTTCACTTTCTTGTGAGAGCTCATAGTCTGTTTGCCCAACTAGCATTCACCACATATTTTGTCTACTCTTTGAAATTTGGGTAGACCTCTAATTAGTTCTCTTTTGCTCAATCTAAATAAGTTCCGATAGTGTACTTGTCCAAGGTGTTTATGCCATAATTCAGTCTCATTGGTATGGACCATGTAACACGATTGAGTAGATGAGCTTGCATCACTAACGATGTTGTAGTTTTCAGAAGTTCTGCGACCAGTTAATATAAAAGAACCCTTTTTATTAAGTATCTCACAACCTTGATTAGAAAACTTCACACTATGGTTGTTATCGCATATCTGAGAAATGCTTAGTAGGTTGTGTTTCAAGCCCTCAACATATAAAACATTCTTAAATAAGGGAATGTTATAAAGCTGAACCGTACCTTGACCAATAATCTTGCAATTGCTTCCATCACCAAATGTGACTGACCCATCAGTCATATCTTTTAGATCGGTGAATAAAGCCTTATCGCCTGTCATATGCCTGGAGCAACCACTATCTAGGTACCACTTTGAATGGCTTATAGCTTTAAAAGAAGTGTGGGCAACCAAGCAGGCAACTTTAGGAACCCATTTCAGAACTGTTTTGAGTTTAGGAGTATAGATGGTCTTTTTCTGTCTGTTGTTATAGGAGAGATCTATAGAGTTAGACTTTAATAGCTCCTTGAGTAGATCAATTATTTTTTCAGCCAATGGATTTCGGTTTTGAAAATCAAAGTTGACTTGACTACCTTTAGGTTTTTGAAAAGTCCTTGAATTTTTAGAAAAAACTTGATAAGTATTCTTTTCTTTTGAGGTTGAAGACTCTCCTTTTATAAATTTAGGAGCAATGTTCTTTTGTTTAGGAGATGTATTCTTATCATAGCCCAACCCGGATAAATCGCTACATTTTCTTGATCTGGACAATGATTTTTTCAATTTAGGATCACCTCGGGCATATCTCCATGTGTCTTTCAAACTCAAAAGAGAAGCTACCTCATTTTTTGAGTTTCTCATTTTCGGATCTCAAATCTTCAATTTTGGAGGTTTTAAAATCTAAATCACATTTGGTCTTTTCAAAAGAATTGAAAATATGAGACTTTTCTAAAACGAGAGACTCATAATCTTCCTTAAGCTTAGAAAATTTTTCTTTTTGTAATTTAAGCTTGATGGCAATTTTACAACTCTCCTTATAAAGGGCATTATAAGCATCCTGAAGATCATTTTCATTATCGCAATCACTATTCAGATTTTCTTCACTAGATATATCATCATTATCTGAAAAAGTGATCTTAGCTAGAGTCATAAGGGCTTTAACATCATCGCCCGACTCGGTTTCAGAATCTTCTGATTTAGAAGAGGATTCAGAATTAGACGTTCATCCCAAGTAGCCATCATGCTTTTCCTTTTGATTTGTCCTTTTTAGGACATTTGTTAGCTAAGTGCCCATACTCTTGACAGTTGTAACATTGAATATCTTTCAAAGATTTTTGAGCTCTAGGTTTAGGTCGTCTCTTATCATTTGACTTTTGAAAATTAACTTTTTTCTTGCTTTTAAAAATTTTGTAAAACTTTTTTGCTAAAAGCGCTATATCATCTTCAAAATTTTCTAAGTCCGAAGTACTTTCTTGTGAAATATTTGATGATTTGAGAGCAATTGATTTTCCTTTAGGAGATTTAAAGGATAACTCGCAGGTTTGTAGTGAACCAACTAGTTCCTCAACCCTCATGGTATCCGTATCACGAAGTTCCTGAATCGCGGTCACTTTAGAATTGAACCGTTCAGGAAGTGAGCGTAGTATCTTTGCGCACACTTTATTTTCTAGGATTCTATCACCAAGACCCCACATAAAGTTCACAATATCATTCAATCTAGTGTAGAAGTCCATAAACATCTCATTCTCCTCCATATGAATTTCTTCAAATTTAGTTGTGAGGAGATTTCTTGACAATTGATGTACCCTCGTGTGTCATTTCTAATACATCCCATGCTTCTTTTGCATTTTCACAAGAGATGATTCTTTTGAATTCATCTGGTGATAATGCACAAGTAATTGCATTTAGTGCTTTTGCATTGGCACTACTCTCACTTTTCTGAAGTGTGGTCTAAAGAGAATAAGCTGTTACTTTCATTGATTTTGAACCATCGTCATTAGTTACTTCAGTGATAGGAGGGTTCCATTCATTCACTGTGGCCAGCCACACACTTTCATCCAAGGATTTGAGGAAGATCCACATCCTGGCTTTCCAATAGGCATAGTTTGTGCCATTAAAGGGTGGTGGCCTAGTGACTGATAGGCTATCAAAATTTGACATCTTAATATAGCTTAGATCGTTAGCTCAGGAAATAAATCCAATAAATAAACAATAAGCACGAGCTATTAGGCTTTGATACCACTTGAAAGGGCCTAGCTATATGCCCTAGAGGGGGGACAAATAGGGCAATGCCAAATAAAACTTAAAACAACGGAATAATAAAAGAAATAAAGCACAATGTTGAATTAAAAGTAATCTCAATAACCTAGAATTAAGAGAATGATACTATATCAGTTCTAAGGACAACCTTATACCAAAAACCAAAGGTTTAAGGTAGGACAACCTTATTTCTAGAACGTCCTTTGTATCTCAAACCAATGACAAATAAAAAGCAAGGAAACCAAAATAACTTGCAGAAATAAATCCTAAGTTATTACAACATTCCCACACTTGATTGAAATAAAATGATTACAACATTCATCCACAAATACAATCCACAAAACTGAATGAATAAAGGAATGAAAGAATAAAGCACATCCATAACACAATGATATATTGTGGTTTGCCTGTGTGTACACCAACTATTATCCAACAGCCACACAGAATGCTACTCCACTCCTAATATCCTCACACAGGGGATATTAGCATGCACTATCAAGATAGGTTTCACAGGTTTACCTAAAACCTTCACAATTGTGTCTTTTTATCTCGGGCTTACACAATTTGAGTTTTCTGGCTCTCCTCAGATAACCAAAATAATGAGTTTTTTCTGACAAATCTCAAATAAAACCAAAGAATGTAAATTACACAAATGTAAAATACCTGAATCTCCTTTTGAAGTAGCCCGGTAGAACCAATCGGAGTAGAAGTTCGATTCAACGTTCAAAGTCTAATACTCACTTGAAGAATGGTTCTAAGTCTAATTGATTTTAAATCAAAAGGGCTAGTTCTATTTGATTTTGAATCCAAGAAGAAGGAATATCAGAAATTCCCCTTTTCTAATATGATTGGAATGTAGATCAAAATCAAATAATAAACAAGCTAGCAAAAGGAATATTAAATGAGCACAAAGTAGCTTAAAAAAAACACGAACTTATCTCAGAGTATAGCCTAAAGATTGCTTGAATTGAGTTGAATTGAATTGAAAAGCTCTGAAGTTCGTGCCCTATTTATAGCTTGAAAAATCCCATCTACGACTGGCCTTAGGGTCCTAGGACTGGTCGTAGCTTCAAAGATTTTCAAATATTTCCATGGGATAAGGATTAGCTGTTCCACGACTGGTCCTGGGTAGCCTACGACCGGTCGTGGGCTACCTACGACTGGTCGTGAGTCACCTATGACTGGTCGTAGGACCCCCAGATTAGTTGTTGGAGTTTGAGTCGTAGGGCTAAGACCGGTCGAAGGACAAGTCGTACAGCTCACAGGACTGGTCGAAGGATGTCCAGGACTGGTCATAGGACAACCAGAAAAAATTTAAAATCTTCAACAACCTAGGACTGGTCCTGAAAAACTTTAGACTGGTCGTAGCAGAGCTAGGACTGGTCTTGAAGTCCCTAGGACTGGTCTTAGAACAGCCCGAACAAGTATATTAAAATATACGAATTATGTATCCAGAATGACCTACAGTAAAGCCCATCCTAAGGTCAATCTAAGGTTAAATAAACCTTAAAAGTGAGATGAACATTGATAGTCTGTACACTCAGATGACCCTTAAGAGAAGCTTGAGAATTTATGAATCTTGTTGTAGGCCTTCTCGAGCTTGATCCTTTCTTGACTTGAGAAAGTCTTCTTTTCTACTTGTACTTGTTTGAATCTTGAACATGCATACTTGGAGACTTCTATTCTTGAATTCTTCATCCATGACTTGAAACTTTCTTCATTTAAGTTCTAGTCTTGAAATACGATGTCTTGAAGCAATGAATAGTCTCAAACATGAAACACAAGATATACAAGACATAGATATAGGTTTTGGCACCACAAAATTTGACAACCAAAGGGATGTGAAATCATAGCACTTACATAAACATTATTTACCATTACTTTCTTTTATTCCAAAATTCAGATTTAGATATTCTTCTAGTTCTAGTTCTAGTTCTGTTCAGAATACATAAAAGTTTAGTCCCTGTGGATTCGACCTCGTTCTCACGAGTTATTATTACATCGCAACCCTACACTTGGTATTGTGAAAAAGTTTTTGGCATCGTTGCCGGGGACTACGACTACATTTTTTAAGAATTAATTGGTATTAGAATTAGGTTAGGGTTAATGTTTTTTTTAAGGTTATGATTTTTCTGAAATTATTTTTAGAAACTAACATTATTTTCTATTTTGTAGGATCTTAACATAGCAACTCCAATCTGGTTACCTCTTTTCAATTAGTTCTTTCTTTTCTAGATTTCTTATATACTTTAGTTTTCTTTCTTTTAGGTTTTAATTGTTTAGTGCTTGAGGGTAGTACGTGTTTCATGCCCAAGTGTGTTCGTGAAAACACTTAATGTCTCTTGAGTGAAGGAGCATTAGTCGAAGGGTTGCCTATCTATTAAAGGATTAGACACCACTTGAGATCCTCTTAGTTAATTGAAGTAATGGTTGTAAATTAACCTCAACCACCAGTTCATGAAGTTCAAGATGAAAACGAGGTGCATAATGCACCCCCGCCTCGTTCTCTACGAGATTATTTACAACCGGCAGGGATGAGTACACCTTCCTGCATGATATTTCCATTGAATGCAGGAACCGTGGATATTAAATTAGGAATAATTCAACTCCTCCCTAAGTTTTATGGACTAGAATTTGAAAGTCCATACTTGCATATGAAAGAGTTCGATGAAATCATATCTACATTACACTTCCCAAATGTGTCTGAGGACACAGTTAGACTAAAATTTTTTCCTTTCTCTTTAAAAGAAAAGGCTTAAGTCGTAGTTACATACCTTAAGACCAAGGTCCATTGGCATGTGGGTTGAGATAATAAGGGAGTTCCTTAAAAAGTTCTTTCCCTATCATAAAACAAATACTTTAAGGAAAGCAATCATGAATTTTACACAAAAAGTGGATAAGACCTTCTTCCAATGTTGGGAGCGATTTAAGGATCTCATAAATTCATGTCCACAACATGGCTACGAAACATGGTGTATAACAAGTTTTCTCTATGAGCGATTGACCTCACCCATATGCCAATTTGTGGAGATGATATGTAATGGGGAATTCATGAATAAGGAAGCCGATGATGCATGGTATTATTTTGATAAACTTGCTGAAAATGCGCAATCATGAGATACCTTTTCAAGAATTACCACTTCTACGCCTTCTCAATTAAAGAAAATGGGAGGAAGTTATGTTCTAAAAGAGGAAGATGATATAAATGCAAGAGTGGTCAAACTTATAAGAAAAGTCGAGGCCATGAAACTTAAGAAGGTAGAACTCGAAAAGACTGTGAAAGTTATTTGTGGTATTTGTGCTTGTAACATACATACAACTGAGAATTGCCCAACAATTCATTCTTTTCAAGAGATATTGAATGAGTAATCAAATGTCGTAAACAACTACCAAAAACTTTTCAGTGGACCCACCTCAAATACATATAACTCAAGCTGGAGGAACCATCCAAACTTCAGTTGGAGGAACAGATATACGGCTACTCCTCAAGGGTTCCTTAACCAATTTTTGAATCAAAGGAAACCTCAAGAGGATCTGGTCTTAAAACATATATAAAACTAAGTATTTTTTAATCAGGGTATGTTGCAAGCCTTTTAAGACCTTACAAAGGCCATACAAGGGCTTGAAATAAAAAATTCGATTAGGGAAAAAGAGATCCTTCTGGCTCAGCCTCACCCCAACCCAAAATAGTAATATGAAATCAGTGACCCAAGCTCTTTGAAGCAGATGGAGAAGGTTAAGTCTATCACCACTCTCAAGAGTGAGAAGACAATTGATAAATATATCTCGGTAAGGGTTGAAAAGCCTAAGACTCAGAAATACATGAGAATGATAGACCTAACAATGCTCTACATGGGTTACAACCGGAACCTCAAAGTAAGTCAATGACATCATTCCCTCAACGATTGATTGCACCAAAACCCCTCTCTAACTCTCAGGATATTTTAGAGTTGCTTAAGCAAGTGAAGGTCAACATCCCTCTACTTGATGCCATTAAACAATTTCCTTCATATGCCTTTCTGAAAAATTTATGTACGACCAAAAGACGACAAAACACGTAAAAAAATCTTTTTGACAGAAAAAGTGAGTGTCATCCTCAAGCAAGATGTGCCACAAAAACACAGATCTTGGTAGACCAACCATCACTTATGTAATTGAGAACCACCAGATTGAGTATGCACTTCTTAACTTGGGGGCGAGTGTAAATTTGATCCCTTACTCAGTTTATAAATAATTGGGTCTAGGTGAATTAAAACCCACCCAGACCACATTACAACTTGCCAATCGCTTAGTTCGTATACCAAGAGGGATGATTGAGGATGTATTAGTCAAAGTTGATAAATTCTACTATCCAATAAATTTTGTTGTCCTGGATACTCAACCCATTATAGATATGAGCACTCAAAAACCTGTCATTCTTGGTTGCCCATTCCTTGTTACATTTAGAGGTGTACATGAGTCGAGCCAAGACGAGCTTTGCCCAGCTCGTGTTCAACTCAGACTGCTTGAGTCCTAGCTCGTACTCGTCTTGGCTCAGCCTTCAAGCTCGGAACAACATCTCGTGCTCGGCTCAACCAAGTTTGAGCCGAGTTTTCGAGTCGAGTGCAAGTTCAAGTCTTCGAGCCTGTTTCGAGTTTGAGTTTTTGAGCCGAGTATCGAGTTTCGAGTTTGAGTTATAAATTGAGATTCATTTGAATTTGAATTCGACTATAAAATTTGAATTCGAAGTTGAACAAAGCAATAAAATATATAAAATGCATAATTTATGATTAAAAAACTTTGATAATTACATAGTTCAAAATAATAATTTACAACTAATAACCTCCATAAGATGAGTGCTATCCTATATTGTCATTTGATCCATCTGAACTGCTATCTATTTTTTCATATATATATTGGTTCACTTCCTCTAAGTCAGAGGTGAAGAGATGTTTCCTTTGTGCTCTTTTATATTTTGAACTAGATTTTTCAAACTTTCTTTATGTGAAGAATTGTATGTAGTACCCAATGCCTTATAAAATTCACCGAGATTGGTGAGGAATTTAAATTTGTTACTCTTCTTCTTCTTCTTGTTTATCGTACTCGATCCTGCTTCAACATCGTGTTGTCTTTGAGGATATCGCTGAAGTCTAAAAACTTCTTCCATATTACGTTTTAAGGCAAGTTAGAATTGTTCTTCCTTCAAAGCTTTTAATCTGTCTTCCTCCTCTGCATCATTCATGTACTAGATCCAAACCAAAAGGTTTGGATGGAGTGGAAGGCTTTCTATTCGAATATTAAAGGGCCTGAAAAAGAATTTGGACATCCTTATGGGCATTGGGGCATGGTTTTGCATCACCACCTCGACATGACAACTATAACCGAAACTAATTAGTCTCATCCATAAAATTTGTCCCACATAAACCACACACAATCTTTGTTCTTCCAGACCTTGGTAGTGATTCAACTAGGGAAACATAGTCTCAAATGTTTGTCGATGGGTCAAATGACGACATATCTATACTCAATTTTTAATAAAAAAAATCAGAATATTGATAAATAATTTAAACTTGATATAAGAACAAAATAAAAGTAATATAAATGTATTAAAAATAAAAACAAATGAATAGTAGTGAGTTAATAAATATCAAAGTCTTACAAACCACATTCCACCACTTCATGTTTCAAGTTAAATAATATTACAGATAATTTAAGTTTCAACCAAAAATATTAAAAAACTGAAAATAATTACAGATCTACAGGTAGAGATTCATTATGAATTTTAATCTTTTTTTCTTCATCATCATTCATGTCATCTCCTCCCCATATTATGTGTAATCAATCTTTCATACAAATCAATGCTTCAATTGTATTTAGTGAAAGTGAGCTTCGATATTTGCTCACAACCCTGCTCCCTATACTGAATGCAGATTTTGATGCCACTGTTAAAATTAGTATTGATAATATATCCCGTGCCATCATAGATAATGTAGGGTATTTTGATTCACTAACCTTGACCTTCCACCATTCTAACACATCAAATTCGGATCGCATTATGATTAGCTCATTGAAGTACATTTCTAGCTCTGATTCCTTAGTCTCAACTCTATTTGCTCTTATGCCAAGTATGATATGTATTCATTTAGCACATCCTCATTATCAGGTATAGAAACATTCGTATCTCTACTTTTTTCAACACTTGCTATAGGTAAAGTAGTAGCATACAAATTTTACAAATCTTCAAGGGCTTGAGAAACCTTGAACATCTCTATTGTCGCTCTTTCAATAGTATAAATCTTTATGAAAATAAACTTAACCAACTCCATATTACAATGAGGATCAAGAATAATTTCTAAGGACATCAACGGATGACATTTGTCCTAGTATTTATCGAACTTCGTCTTCATACCAACTGTCATCTAGCGTATGAAATTTGGACCTGCGCTGGCATTTTTCTGTAGAGCATCCTTAATCTTCTAAAGAGATGGAAGAAACAAATTCGCGGTTGGATACCAATTCTCCGAAAAAAATCTTCGTGTAATCGTAGAAAACTTTGAGAAAGGTGTGAACTTGTTTTGCTTTGGCCCAATCATTTATACTTGGTAGCTAAGAATACATTTTGTCACGTGCCGCATATTCAAAAAATGTAAGCTATAATTCCATTGCCGTATCTAACATTTCATAAGTCAAGTTCTAACGTGTACACACATTCAACTTCAACGCATTCAAACGGTGGATGATGTCATTCCATATACTCAGTTTCATTGGCGACCCGCTTCTATATTTCACACTTTGTCTTATGTTCTCTACAATGAGGTCAATTTCTTTCAGCCCTTCTTGTACAATCAAATTTAAAATATGGGCACAACATCTAACATGAAATATTTTTCCATCAAAAAATAAATTTCTTATAGCCCTGAACTGGTTACGTAAGCATGAAATGACATTGTCATTTGCTGAAGCATTGTCTAAAGTTATTACTGAAATTTTCTTCTCAATTTTCAAGTTTTGTAGACAATTGTAAATGCAATATGAAATAAGTAAACCAGTATGTGGAGGAGGAAGGTTATGGAAGTTTAAAATTCTCTTACAGAGTTTTCAATTCTTGTCTACATAGTAAGTGGTTAATAAAATGTATCCTTTTCTTTGATTGGACGTCGTCCATAAATCAGACGTCAAACCTATTCTGGACACTGAAGCCAAAACTTCTTTCAGTTTCATCTTCACCTTTGCGTACATTTTCATGCATTCTCTCTGCACTGTGACACGGGAGACATTCTCAACTCGAGGGTTAAGGAATTGACAATACTTTACTTTCTATCATTTTGAACGGTTTTTCTTCAAGAATCACTAATCTAACACACTATTCTTTCAGTTTCTCTTTATCAAACTTATGAGTGGACATAGTGCCTTGTGAGTCATCTCCTTCTGACTTCGAAAATGAAAACAACTGTTAGCTGGGGAGGGAGTCTTGGTCTTTTAGGATACGTCTTCAAATGTCTATTTAGATGTGTTGTAGATCCTCCTGGAATCTTGTTGTATAACCCTTTGCATTGATTACACTTTATCTTCATCACACTGTTAACTGTGACTTCTTCAAAGTCATCCCACATTGCTGATCTCTTCTTCTTCCCTTTGTATGCAGTTAACGTGTCTCCCTTTACGATTAGAGGAGATGTGGTTGATGTACCCATTCCGGGGGTATGGCTTTCATCTTGAGTAGTCATTTATAAAATAAAGTTCTTAATATGTTATATAGCTATAACTAGACTGTTAGACGGGCATACTTAACTGTCTAAATTAGTCACCCATTCAAGGTTGGATATATTGTAATGCCTTCATTTTCTAATTTAAATACTACACCAAAATTCTTGTAGCATTTTTCCTTATCTCTCCAGAATATATTAATCCTGTATTTGATTCCCATGTCAATCATCAACATAAAGTGTAGACATTTGACGATGAAAATAAATACAAGAAATAAATCTAGAGAGAAAAAGGAGAGGCAAAATTAGAGCAAGCATATGCATTTAAATTGGAATAAATGAAGACATTACAATCTATCTAATCCTGAATTGGTCAAAAAGAGACAATTTAAGAATTTTTATGCATCCAAGAACACACTGAATTATGTGTGGCAACATAGAAATCCTCAAATGGGCAACTGATTATCCTATACTAAAACTAGAACAATAAAAATAATTAATATCTATGCAAATAAAAGGGCCAACTGAAAGAATAACTATTAAAAATATTTATAAAAATAAAAGATATCCAATAGGCAATAGGTATAAACGTAAATTAAGACTAGTTAACAAAAACAAAAAATATTACGTCTCTCTTTTAAACTCAATGGGTAGATTTGGTAGTTCCATGTTAAGACCCTTGAGCCAACGTGAAAGCGAGTTCCAAAGGAGCTACTGCTCAGAGAGCACGGCTAAAGGTGTTACCTCTTCTACCAAATAGGTTGTTGAGAGCTTGGAATTGAATGATAATATAATGGACCATATTATTTCCAAATATCTAATCAACTCTGCCTAGCTCAAATCTATTGATTTAACTTTAGCATAACTCGGATTTGTTGATTAAATGTAGGAATTGGTTTTCTGTGTCTCAATGATATCCATATTCTACATCTTCCTTGGTTAAATCAGTTACGCTTCATGCTTACTTGTATAACATTTGAATGATATGAACTCATTTTGGACAGATCTAATTTCTACATGTTACTCATTCTCGCATTTGTGTTTTATGCTTGCATTGTATGACATTTAAATGATATGAACTCATTTTGGATATAATTACATCACTTGTGGCGAACAAGGCAAAATAGTTTCTTCTAAACACCCACAACTAACATGATATTAAGAGAAAACACAATGCACAAGCTACCATAGGAAGATGTTATAACCTACCCAATATTGAATTATTGATATAGCTAGTTGAAAGTCAGATCCCTTATATTCAAGATTTTCTAATTCCACATGCCTGTGGAGCTATACACATCCATCCACAGGCGCACATCTTATGATATAACACTGCATGAGATCTAATATATTCACAAGTGAGATACACTTTTAGTTCTTTTGATAAAAATTTCAGGCCATTTCACATCTTTGGAACACACATTTCAAAATAAAGTAATGGCTACAACCAAAAGTAATTGCTAGTTTACTTTGTACACACATTTCAGGCCATTTCACATCTTTGGAACACACATTTCAGGCCATTTATCTGAATTTTTGGGCCTATGATCTGCGTGTTATTTCCAACCTTATAAAAGGCTCAGATCTCACCCACCTATTTAATATTTGTGTGCATGGTCAGGTGTGGATATGTAATGATCTACATGTGTGTGGGATTAGTAAACTACCCAATATCAAGGGCAGGGTCTTGATAAATCAATTAATCAATTCATACAACAAAAGGGTAGGGGCTTACCATACTGGCTAGGGGCGACCGGACTGACAGAGTAGTGACAGGGGTGACCGAGCAATGGCAGGGTCACAGGGGCAACCGTACTAGGTGAGCTGCAGTGGTAGGGCCACAGGGGTGACCGGACTAACAGAGAGGGAAGAAGAGAGGCCGTGCGTCGTTACGGCCGTGCGGGTAACGGAGGATGAGGGAGAGAGTAGAGAGAGAGGAGCTTTGTAAGTTGGACTGATGGAGAGGGAGGAAGAGAGGTCGTGCATTGGTGCGGCCGTGCAGGTAAGGGAGGATGAGGGAGAGAGTAGAGAGAGAGAGAGATGGAGGAGCTTCACTGATTGGACTAATAGAGAGGGAGGAAGAGAGTGAGGAAGAGAGGGTTAGAGTCTAGGGGTCATGCGGGCGCCGAGCGGGATGGTTTTTGAAAAGGGGTGGGGTAGGGTTTTCTGTAAGGGTATATATACCTGTACCAAGTCGAACCGAGTTTGAGTAGTATTCGAGTCGAGTTGAGTCGAGTTGGGGCAATATCGAACTCGGCTCGAACTCGTTTTAATCTCCAAAAATTAGCTCAACTCGGTTCGAACTCAACTTCAATTCGAGTTGAGTCGAGTCGAGCGAGCTACCGAGCTAACTCAGCTCGTGTACAACTCTAGCTACATCGAATGCTATCATTAATTGTAGGGATGAAATTATGAATTTATCTTTCAGAAATATGACATTGGAGCTCAACATCTTTTTCAATATGAACAAACAGTCAGAGAATGATGACGATACCCACTACATTAACATGATCGATTCTTTCATGGAAGATAGAGCACTCTTGACTCTATACTCTGACACTCTAGAGACATGCTTGGCCTACTCCCCTGATTTAGATGATGACATGATTAAGAAGATGGATGCCTTATTTCATACTATGCCGGTACTTGAAGTTCACCGGTGGAGGCCACAATTTGAGAAATTTTTCCAAACCGATGTAGCGCCTTTACCCTTTAGCCTTAAAGCACCTAAGTTTGACCTAAAACCTTTGCTCGCTGATCTTAAATATGTCTACTTAGGCCAAGATGAGACATACCTAGTGGTGATTTCTTCTCACCTTGAGAAAGAACAAAAGAGTGTGCTCATTTTCACTCTCATTGAGCATAAAGGAGCTCTTGGATGGTCAATTACGGACCTCAAGGGAATTGACCCTTTGATTTGTACTCACCGCATTCATCTTGAGGATAGCGAAAACCTCCCGACAACCAAAACGTCGATTAAATCCAAACATGAAGGAAGTGAGGAAGTGGTTAAGGCTGAGGTATTTAAATTGTTTGATATGGGTATCATATACCCTATATCCAATAGTCAATGGGTGAGTGTGGGGACATCTCGCATACATGCACGCCCCCCTTAAGCATGTATGCAATGAGGAGGGCCCTAACTTTGATTTGAATTGATGACGACATCCATGTAGGGCCTCCTAGTTAGAGGACTATATTTTGGTTCCTTGGGGTGAACCCAATCATTATGTGGATCTCATGATCGTGACCCACTACACTAGGTGACCTAGGACTTTGAGTTTTGCTTCTTACCATTATTAAAAACATCATGAACGGTTTATATTGCATTGATTAGTTATTATTTTTTAATACTTCATCTTTAAGTAATATTATGCGCACATGACACAGCTTTTGGGGTATAGGTTGTTCTTATAAATAGGCAACCCCTTGTAGGGTTTATTATTATTATTGAATATGATTAATAAAATTCTGCGTTTTCCTACTTCTCTAATTCTTTGAGTTGTGGAAACCTAATTGGGTGCAAACCCTCCTTTCTTCGAAGGGCTAACTATCGTGGTACAAAGCCATACCCATCTCAAATCGCCCCCTTCTCCTACAGTCATCCCCTTATCAAATCCACCCACGTTTGTAGCTAATCTTTTCCCTACAGTAGATTTTCAGAATCTGGCCTTGCAGGAGGGTTGAAACTTTCACGGAACACCGTGTTTAAACCGAGCATCCATTTAGTCTAAAATTTGGAGGCAAGGTGGCTCATCCCTGGCTGACTAGGCCTTAGCTGACCGATTTTAGATTCGTGGGCCCCACACACATGTGGGCCGCCATCCATGCACGTGCGTCAAGCTGGTTTGCTGTCCACACGTGCGGGCTGATCATAGGTTCCCTCTCGTCTCTATTTCACTCCTCTTTCGCCATATTTCCATAACCCTAACCCTAGATTATCTCAAATCCCTAATTTCTATTCTACTTTTGAAACCCTAGGTTTTTTTGAATTGAAACGTGAGAATCCCTTGGATTGAGAAATAATCCTTTGCATGTATGGATGAATCTACTATCCTTTGAGCATTGTTTGGTCTATAATTTTTAAATGATTCAGCCCTAACATGTGTAGGCTTGGACCCTCGTAGATTCCCCTTGTTGAATGCTTGAATTTATGTGGGAAGTGGAATTATTTTAATTGTTTCTAAATTATTATGATCTAAAGCCTAAATCTTGCACATCAGATATAATTTTCATGTCCTGCATCAAATTTGGTATAAGAGCTTAGGTTTTTCATAGGAGATTGCATTGCATGTTTAGGGTTTAGTTTACTCACGTTTATTTTGCATTAAATTTCATCATATAGGGCTGTTTAGGACCCATCATTCACAACATATACTGCTGAATTTTTTATTATTAGAAATTCTCCAATTTTCGTTGCTGAATTTTTTGTTTACAAACTGTTTGGACAGTTATATTGTTGGAATGTTAGGAGCTTTGCGTAGTTTCCCTCATATAGTCCTATAGGAGCATTTAGTCTCATTTAGATGCATATAGTTGCATTAGAGGACCTTTGAGTTGAGTGGGTAGTTGTATGCCCACACGTATTGGTTGCGATTTTGGGTTCCACCCTGCACTAAACATGGAGCAATTACAAGAGTCAATGAACGACATAATCCGGAAGTTTGAGTCTTTGGATAGGCAATTGGAACAACATATTGATCAACGCTGGGATCAACTTAATGCACGTGTTACCCAATTAGAGACTTCTGCCTGGGAAAACTTCGCCATTGGGGAAGATGCCCAATCTTAGGCAGGTGGTCAGGAGGATAGACAAGGGAATGAGGGTGGCCAAAGAAACAAACATGGGTGAGCACCCGTGCACCCACCCCATGAGGGACATCATGATCATTATGACCCAGATGCGCAACTTCTCAAGAGAGTTAGTGTAGAGGCCCCTACGTTTAATGGCCACTTAATCCTAAAGCTTTTCTAGATTGGTTGGTGGATATGGACCACTATTTTGAGTGGTACGACATGTCGGATGCTCGTTGAGTCCAATTTGCTAAGATGAAACTTGTGGGCCAAGCAAAGAGATTTTGGGCTACTGTGGAGCGAAAGAAAGAGAGGTTGAGGGAACCCCCAATAGTCCATTGAGGAGAAATAAAAAAAATACTTAAGGAAAAATATCTCCCTTTCCCTTATCATTTGAGGTCGGTTGAGTAATCAAAGTCCAAGTCTAAGCCTCTCCATATTCTAAATACCAAAGGCTTTGAGCGAGAGACTAAGTCAGACTCGATGGTGTACGCCCTTGTGGCTAAGGAAAGTACACCAAAGGCTAGTGCAGAGTTACTAACTGAGGCCATTACGATATTGGATGAGTTTCATGATGTTTTTCTCGATGATCTACCGGATGAGCTTCCCCCTATGAGGGATATACAACACATCATTGATTTATTCCCTGGGGTGACTCTACCAAACCTGTTTGAGGTGGTCAATAGGAGTATAGAAAATTTGCTCAGGGGTTTAGTGGGAGAGCACACTAGTACATGGGATACTGCACTATCTATCGCCGAGTTTGCATTTAAAAGTTCTGTCAATAGATCCACAGGTTTAAGTCCTTTTAAAGTCGTTACTGGTTATAAACCTAAGAATCCTATTGATCTTGTCCTTATGTCCCAGTCCCATAGGCCATCAGAGTCTGTAGAGTCCTTTGCACATCACATTCATTCATTGCATTAAGAAATTAAGCAAAAGATCAATACTAGTAATCAACATTATAAAATTTCTACTAACCAACATAAACGATTTAAGAAATTTAAAGTAGGGGACTCTGTGATGGTCCACATCAGGACAGAGCGGTACCCTTAGGGTGTCATTCGTAAATTACATGCACATAGCGCTAAACCATTCAAAATTATAAAATGAAACGGTCTCAATGCGTATGTGATAGATCTTTTACCTTCTATGGGAATTAGTTTCACATTCAATGTGGAGGATCTATTTACAATTCAGGGGACCACTGATACATTGTCCAGTGTGTCACCTAACCATCCTAATTCCCCAGACCTTTTCCTTGATCTATGACCCCCTCTCGACTGATCTTTCCAACCTTTAACTCCCACATCTACCATTCCCACACCCATAGAGGAGATAAAGGATATTCTGGACCATTAGATAATATTGATGTTAGACAACAGATTTCAAAAGCTCCTGGTGAAGTGTGAAAAGCTAGAGCAAAATGTCCTAGAGGGGGACGGGGTGAATAAGACTATGTCAAATAAAAAATAATAAGCTGAATAAAGATAACAAGATAGCCAAATAAATGCAATTAACCAAAGGAAATAAGAACCTCAAAAATCAAGTATTGAGAGGTTGATACAAACTTGGTTCTAAGGACAACCTAACACTAAAAACCAATGGTTTATGACAGAACAACCTTACTAGAACAAAACTCAAACTAAAGAGGATATGAAAGAAATAGAAACTAATCTATTACAACATTCATCACACAATGTTGAAATGTAAAGATTACAACATTCACATCCATAAATACATCCCACAATTTAAAACCATAAAAGATAAAGAAATAAACCACACATCCACCAAACATAAAGAATTATAGTGGTTCGCATGTGTGTACATCAATTATTAAACAACAGCCACATAACTACTCCACTCCTAATATCCACCCCCTCGGGATATTAGCGTTCACTAATTCAAAATAGGTTTTTCAAGGTTCACCTAAAACCTTCACAATCGTGTCTTTCAAGTGGGCTTATACAATTTAAAAACCCCACGCTTTGAGTTTTCTGGATCACTTTAGACAAACCACAAATGGAGATTTTCTAGAACAATCTCACAAATTAAAAAGGAATTGAATTAATGAAAAAGTAAAATACTTATTTGTATGACGATTCCGAAGCGGCTTGGTAGAACCAGCTTGATGAAGACGTAGATGTTCAACATTTAGTCTCACAAGTATATAAGGTTCTAAGTCTAGATGATCTTCAATTAAATAAGCAAGGGCTTTACAATGATTTTGATCTCATGAAAGGATAAATCAAATATCCCTTTTTAATATAAGAATGGAATAGAGAATTAAAATAAAAATACAAGAGCTATTTTAAAGAATTTTAAATATGCACAAAATAGCTTAGAATGTACTCAAAATTAACTCAGAGTTGATTGCTTAAGAATGATAATAATTGAATAGAAAACTCTGAAATTTGAGCACTATTTATAAGTGAAAAATCAGTTCACATGACTGGCTTTAGAATAGCTACAACTATCCTTATCCAAACAGATTTTTAAAAATTCTGGCGGGATAAGATTTTTCAGTTGCACGACTAGCCTTGTGGGTCTCACGACTGGTCGAGTGGCCTGCTCGACTAGTCGTAGACACCACACGACTAGTCGTGTGAGTCCAGACTACTTGCTAGAAAATGAGTCGAGCACTGCACCACTGGTTGAGCAGTTTTATGGATTGGTCGTAGACCAACAGAAAAATTTTAAAAATTCATAACAAATTCTGGACTAGTCGAGCCAGTGCTAGAGCTAGTCGAAAGAATAGAATTTTACACTTATAAAATGACTAAAATAATTGACCGAAAGTATGAAATGATCTAATCATGATCTAAGGTCAATTTAGGTCAATCATACCTTACTTGTGAGATAGAACATATGAACCATCAAATTATCGATCACTTCAGTAACTTTAATTCTTTACTCTTCGAAACTTAAACTTGATATATCGAACATAGTCTTCAACTAGGTCTTGAATTCTCAAACTTTCTGGTTCCAGATCTTGAACCGCAATGATCCTGAAAACTAAGTCTTCACTTTCCTCCAGTTTGAAGATCTCGGTAAGTTCGTCATAGATATCGGTAAGATAAATTTAACACAAACAGAACGAATGTCAAAAATTCAATGTGAATAGATGCACAAGCTTGACACACATCAAGATACAAACTTGGTTTGACACACCAAAATTTTACAATACTTAGGGTTTATTAATATATCACTTTCAATCTCCCCCTTTGTCAAATTTGTGACAAAACCAAAATTACAATATGCACAATAGTTATTCAAACAACACATTCCACAAGCATATTATGATATGATCCATAATCAACAATATAATCAATAATCAACTCTCCCCCTTAATCCACACTACTCTCTGTAAAAAAAAATATTATCCCATTCATCATATCCTCATATCATTATCATTTAATAATGTTCTCCCCCCCTTTTGTCACCACTTGACAAAGGAAGCAAAAATGATAAAGGAAAATAATAAGAGAGCAAGTAGAATTAATAACTACTCATCCAAATTAAATAAAACAAAGTATCTGAATTGATACCATAAATAAGAGTTTAAACAACATTATTCAAGCAGTCATAGAGAAACGAGTTAGAATAAAGTTATTACAGATACCATCCAAATCAAAAGGAAACTAGTCAGATCCTGAAGAGGGAACAGGAATAGATGGATCATTTGATGTAAACCCTTATTAATGCGCTGCATATATTTGCGCATATAAGAAAATTCAGAATCCTGGGTTACTCGAATCTGAGCCACTTGTTCCTCAAGATATGTAACCTCTCAGCAAAATCAGAAGGCTGATAATCAGGGTCAGCCTCATAATCTGATTCAAGTTCATCAAATAAATTATCCATATTAATGTCTTCTTGAGGTAAAGCATTAGCTTCTTCATCTCCTCCAGCATTCCCATCAACTTCACCATGTGCCAAGTCCAAGTTCATCTTGTTGATATTAGAATTGTTAAATGGACGGAGATTAATAGAACCTTCCCCAACGGGCATGACTATCAAAGCATGATCAGCTAAGGTAGTCATAAGATAAGCGAAGGGAATATTGCTGTGACCAAGGTGAAGATGAAACTGAATAATATGATGACAGATAAGAGAAGGAAGACAGATATGGATGCCAGTTACAACAGAATGCATAATGCAGGCCATAAAAGAGGTCAACTCAGTCTTGTTATTTGAGCAAGGATAAACATTCGAAATAAAAATACGATGCAAGACCCTGTATCTGGGCAATATATATTTGGAACTGAGTGCAATACCGCCATTCCATTCTGCATTCATGTTATAGAGAACTCTTGTAATCAATTGTTTAGCATTTTCAGAAGGTCTAACTTGTAAAGTGGATATGGGTACCCCGTCATCAACAACAGGTATATTTATAATTGCTGAAATCAAATGACGGTCTACTTTAATTGGACCTTCTCTAGTTGACACAGTAAATGTCAAATCACCTTGAGAGAACTCAGCAATACAAGCGTACATGCCCTGCACAATGGATCGGTATGTAGGACCGCTTCAAGATAGTATGTTTTCCCATCCTACAGCTTGAAGGAGAGGGACAATGTTGAAGCGCTCAATATGGTCAACAAGAATAACACGCTCAACAATAACATTTCTAAGATGAAATCTCGCATATTCTTGGGATCCTCTTTAGGAGGCCGAAGGTGATGCACGGTGAGAGGTGCGGAACGGGAAGAAGAGGGACTGCGAGTAGTTCTCTTCCTATTTTTTCCTTTCATTGCCATAAGAGAACAAAGAAATAAAGGTTTGCAAAAAGGAATGAAAGGATTCCAAGCAAATCAGATTGTCAGAAAGAAACACTATCAAACCACCTTAAATCTTGAAACAAGAAGTAAAATCAAGATTAAGAATGATCAATGAACTTAAATACACAAGGAAATAAAAAATGAAGCACTAACCAGACAGTAATCGGAGATGGGTTCAACCGGTCGTGGTTGGGCTTGATGGAGAAGAAGGAAATGAAGAAAAATCACTTTTCCCTAAATAAAAACATAATTCACGCGTTTCACGACTGGTCGTGTACATACTTGACAGGTTGTGTCACGACTGGTCGAGTGTGTACTCAACTGGTCGTGTAACACAAAAAATGTGCAATTTTACATATATTTAAATTAATAAAAATGTAAAATAATATATACAAACATTATGATACAAATGATCATAAATCATCAATTCATATTACACATTCCAATATCAATTTTTAATTTTGAAAATGAATTTTTGTCAAGCGATTTTGTGAATACATCAGCTAGTTATTTCTCGGTCTGAATATATTCTAATGAAATTATCTTTTCTTCCACCAATTCATGAATATAATGATACCTAATGTCAATGTGCTTGGTTCGTGAATACTGAATAGGATTTTTGAAAATATTAATTGTGCTTGTATTATCACAATATAACATCATAGATTCTTACACAATTCCGTAATCACTTAGCATTCTCTTCATCCATACTAGTCGAGTGCATGCATTACCTGCAACAATATATTCAGCCTCAGCAGTAAAGAGTGATACAGAACTTTGTTTCTTACTTAACTAAGAAACTAAACAGTTCCCGACATAAAAACAACCACCACTAGTTGATTTACGATTATCAATGTTACCAGCCCAATCAATATCCATATAACCAGCTAATTGAACATTAGTATCATGTGGATACCAGAGACCAAGATTAGCTGAACTAGCAACATATCACAAAATTTGCTTAACAACAATCAAGTGGGACTCTTTAGGGTCCGATTAATATCTAGCACAAATGCCAATGCTAAAAGCAATATCAAGTCGACTCGCAGTTAAATAAAGTAACCTTCTTATCATATTGTGATACAACTTAGGATCCACACTCTTACCTGTTGAATCCTTAGATAATTTTAGAGTGGTACTCATTAGAGTATCAAAATTCTTTTCACTCTTAAATCCGAACCTTTTAACTAAGTTCAAAGCATATTTGGTTTGTGAGATGAAGAATCCATCAGGAAGCTGTTTGACTTGTAACCTAAATAATTTAATTCTCCAACTATGCCCATTTCGAATTTGACTTCATAAGTTCTGCAAACTCAACAGTCATGTTAGCACAAGTAGATCTATAGATGATGTCATCAACATAGATTTGCACAATTAGAATATGATCTTTATGTTTCTTAATAAATAATATTTTATCTACACTTCCCATTACAAACTCATAACATAACAAGAATTTAGTTAATTTCTCGTACCATGCCCTGGGAACATGTTTCAAACCATAGAGTGCCTTTTTTAAGCGATAAACATGATCAACATGCTTATGGTCTTTAAAATCCTTTAGTTGTTCAACGTATACTTTTTCATACAAATCACCGTTTAAAAATGCACTCTTAACATCTATTTGATATATTTTGAATTTTTTATAACACGCAATGGATATAAACTGTCTGATTGATTCAAGACGAGCTACTGGGGCAAAGGTTTCATCATAATCAATACCTTCAATTTGAGTGTACCCTTGTACAGCCAGTCTAGCCTTGTTTCCAATTATATTACCAAGTTCATCAGACTTATTCTTAAAAATTCACTTTGTTCTAATAATATGTTTATCAGTTAGTCTTGGAACTAAATACCAAACATCATTTCTCATAAACTGATTGAGCTCTTCTTGCATAGCTACAATCCAGCTTTCATCAGTAAGGGCTTCTTTTACGTTAGTCGGTTCCATCTGAGATGTAAAACACACATGGTTACACATATATTCTAATTTTTTACGAGTGCGTACACCAGTGAGGGGATTTCCAAGGATTTGATCAATAGGATGAACTTTATTTGATCATAGTTCAGTGTTATTTTGAATAGATGAAGAGTCTGGTTTATCAATTTGAAAAACTTTATCATCTTCTAAACTTGAGATAGGTGTATTCATATGATCATCAATGACCACATTAATAGATTCTTGTATTACACCGGTCCTCTTGTTGAGTACCCGATATGCTCGACTATTTAGAGCATACCCTAAAAATATTCCTTCATCACTTTTGGTGTCAAACTTATCCAGATGTTCTTGATCACATAAGATATAGCATTTACTGAGTATTTAACAGAAGGCTTCTTATTAAATCACATCTCATAAGCTGTTTTATTATTAGATTTTCTAATGTAAACACGGTTTATTATATAACAAGCAGTATTTATGGCTTTAGCCTAAATATTTTTAGGAAGCTTCATTCTGTTTAACATTACATTAGCCATTTCTTGAAGTACCCTATTTTTTCTTTCCATTATCCCATTTTATTGTGGTATTTTGGGTGCAGAATATTCATGTGATATTCCCTGGTCACAACAAAATTTTTTAAAACTACTATTTTCAAACTTAGACCCATGATCACTACGGATCTTAGTAACTTGTAATTCTTTTTCATTTTGAATATGTTTAAGTACCCTTTTTACTTCATCGAGAGTTTTAGATTTCTCTCTTAAGAAGACTACCTAAATATACCTGGTAAAGTCATCTACAATGATCAGAATATACTTCTTATCACCTTGACTCTTCGTTCTAGTTGGTCCAATAAGATCCATGTGGAGAAGTTCGAGTAGTTTAGATGTGGCATTGGAGTTTATCTTTTTGTAAACACTCCTGGTTTGTTTACCAATTTGGCACTCGCTATATATCTTATCCACTTTTTTTATTTTGGGTAGACCTCTTACCAAATCACTTTTTCTTAATCTATACAAGTTGTAGTAGTGTACATATCCTAGTCGCTTATGCCATAGTCCAGTCTCATCGGTATGGACCATGTAATACGATAGCTTAGATAAGCTTGAGTCACTAACTATATAGCAGTTCTCAGAAGTTCTGTGACCAGTTAATATTACAAAACCATTCTTATTTAATATTTCACATTTTTGGTTTAAAAATTTTACACTATGATTATTATTACAAATTTGAGAAATTCTTAGTAAATTATGTTTTAAACCTTCTACACATAAAACATTCTCAAATAGAGGGAGGTTAGGGAGTTGAACCGTAACTTGGCCAATAATTTTACAGTTGCTACCATCACCGAATGTGATTGAACCATCAGTCATGTCTTTAAGACTAGTGAACAAACTTTTATCACTTGTCATATATCTGGAGCAACTACTATCCAGGTACCACTTTGAATGGCTCGTGGCTTTGAATGTGGTGTGCACAACCAAATAAGCAACCTTAAGGACCCATTTCATTACAATTTTGGGTTTAGGAACATAATTGGTCTTTTTTTGTTTATAGTTGTTATACATCCTACCCACTGAGTTAGATTTTAAGAGCTCCTTAAGAAAGTCTACAATTTTCTTCGCTAAAAGATTACGGTTATGATTTTTATAGTTGATATAATTCTTTTTAAGATTTAAGGACTGAAAAGTTTTAGTCATTTTAAAAACATTTTGATTTAGACTTTTACCTTTTGAGTTGGAAGACTCTCCTTTAACAAATTTAGGAGTATTCTTATATTTGGGAGGAGTATTTTTATCGTAACCCAATCCAGATCGATCATAACATTTTCTGGATCTGGATAGAAGTTTTTCTAATTTAGGGTCACCTTGGGCATATCTCCATGTATCCTTCAAACTCAAAAGTGAAGAGACTTCCATTTTTATACTTTCATTTTCAGATTTTAAGTTTTCAACTTGGGATGTTTTGAAATTTAAGTCACACTTAGTTTTTTTCAAAGCAATCTGAAAGGTGTGATTTTTCCAAAACCAGATTATCAAAATTCTCTTTTAATTTTAAAAACTTTTCTTTCTAAAGTTTTAATTTAACATCTATTTTACAACTTTTCCAGTATAAGGCATCATAAGCATCCTGAAGATCTTCTTCATTCTCATGATCACTTTCCAAATTTTCTTCACTAGTTGTATCATTATTTGAGAAAGTGAACTTGGCTAGAGTCATTAGGGCTTTAACATCATTACCCGACTCGATTTCAAAATCTTCTGACTCAGAAGAGGCTTCAGAGCAGGAAGATTTATCCCATGTAGCCAACATACCTTTCTTTTTAGGTTTGTCCTTTTTAGGACATTTTTTTTACTAGATGCCCATATTCATGGCAGTTGTAGCATTGACTGTCTTTTAAAGATTTCCAGTTTTTAAATCTTGATCTCTTCTTTTTAATAGGTTTTTAAACATCAACCCTCTTTTTACTTTTGAAAATCTTATAAATTTTTTTAGCTAAAAGGGCCATATCATCTTCAGAAGTGTCTAAATCAGAATTATTATTTTCATGAGAAATACTTTTAGAAGATTTAAGGGTGATAGATTTACCTTTTGGAGTTTTAAAGTTTAACTCGTAGGTTTGTAAAGAACCAACCAGTTCTTTAACTTGCATACGATCTATATCACGAAGTTCCTGAATGGCCGTGACTTTTGAATTGAACCTTTTAGGTAGTGAGCGTAGTATCTTTGCACAGACTTTGCTTTCTAGAATGCTATCTCCAAGACCCCACATAGAGTTGACTATGTCATTTAACTTAGTATAGAAGTCCATGAATATTTCACTTTCTTCTATACATATTTCCTCAAACCTAGTGGTGAGGATTTGTAGTTTAGACTTCTTAATAGTAGTTGTACCCTCGCATGTCATTTCTAAGATATCCCAGGCTTATTTCGCAGTATCACAAGATATCATTCGTTTGAATTTATTTGGCAATAGTGCGCAAGTGATTACATTTAAAGCCTTGACATTAGCCTACTCTCAGTTCTCTGAAGAGTGGTCTAAGTGGTATAAGGAGCAACTTTTAGAGTTTTAGTTCCATCAAGGCTTAGAACTTCAATAGTAAGTGGAGTCCATTTAGTTACTGTGGTTTGCCACACATTCTCATCAATAGACCTCAAGAATATTCTCATTCTGGCTTTCCAATAAGAATAATTAGAGCCATCAAAAGGTGGAGGCCTGGTGATAAAAAGGCTATAAAAATTTGACATCTTAAATGCTTAGATCGGTTAGCTCAGGAATAAAATCTAAATAAACAAGCTATTAGGCTTTAATACCACTTGAAAAGGCCGAGCAAAATGTCCAAGAGGAGGGGGGGGGGGGGGGTAAATAGGACTATGTCAAATAAAAAATAATAAGAGAAATAAAGACAACAAGATAGCCAAATAAATGCAATTAACCAAAGAAAATAACAACCTCAAAAATCAAGTATTGAGAGGTTGATACAAACTTGGTTCTAAGGAGAACCTAACACCAAAAACCAATGGTTTATGGCAGGACAACCTTACTAGAACATGAGTGAGTATCAAAAACTCAAATTGAAGAGGATATGAAAGAAATAAAAACTAATCTATTACAACATTCACCACACAATGCTGAAATCTAAAGATTACAACATTCACATCCACAAATACATCCCACAATCTTAAACCATAAAATATAAAAAAATAAACCACACATCCACCAAACACAAAGAATTATAGTGGTTCGCTTGTGTGTACACCAATTTTTAAACAACAGCCACACAACTACTCCACTCCTAATATCCATTCCCTTGGGATATTAGCGTTCACTAATCCAAAATAGGTTTTTCAAGGTTCACCTAAAACCTTCATAATTGTGTCTTTTAAGTGTGCTTACACAATTCAAAAACCCCAGGCTCTGAGTTTTCTGGATCACCTCAGATAAACCACAAATGGATATTTTTTAAAGCAATCTCACAAATAAAAAAGGAATTAAATTACAGAAAAAGTAAAATACTTATTTGTATGACGATTCTGAAGCAGCCCGGAAGAACCTACTTGATGAGGATGTAGATGTTCAACGTTCAGTCTCACAAGTATATAGGGTTCTAAGTCTAGATGATTTTTAATTAAATTAGCAAGGGCTTTGCATTAATTTTAATCTCATGAAAGGGTAAATTAAATATCCCTTTTCAATATAAGAATCGAATAGAGAATCAAAATCAAAATACAAGAGCTACTTTAAAAATCTTAAATATACACAAAATAGCCTTTAATGTTTTCAAAATTAACTCAGAGTGATTACTTAAGAATGATAAGAATTGAATAGAAAACTCTGAAATTCGAGCACTATTTATAGGTGAAAAATCGGTTCGCACGACTGGCCTTGGAATAGTTACAATTGGCTTTATCCAAATAAATTTTTAGAAATTCTGGTGCGATAAGATTTTTCAGTTACATGACTGGCTTTGTGGGTCTCACAACTGGTCAAGTGGCTTGTTCGACTGGTCATGTGAGTCTAGATAACTTGCTGGAAAATGAATCGAGCACTGCACGACTGGTCGAGCACTATTCACATGACTAGTCGAGCAGTTTCCATGACTGATAGTAGACCAACAAAAAAATTCTAAAAATTCATAACAAATCCTGGACTGGTTGAGGAAATACTAGGACTGGTCGAGCCAGTACTAGGGCTAGTCGAAAGAACAGAATTTTATACTTATAAAATGACCAAAATAACCGACCGAAAGTATGAAATGATCTAATCATGATCTAAGGTCAATCTAGGTCAATCATACCTTACATGTGAGATAAAACATATGAACCATCAAACTATCGATCACTTCAGTAACTTTAATTCTTCTTTCTTCGAAGCTTGAACTCGACATATCAAACATAGTCTTCAAATAGGTCTTGAGTTCTTGAACTTTCTGGTTCTAGATCTTGAACCGCAATAATCTTGAAAACTAAGTCTCCACTTTCTTTCTATTTGAAGATCTCGGTAAGTTTGTCGTAGATATCGGCAAGATAAATTCAAAAGGAATAGAACGAATGTCAAAGATTCAATGTGTACAGATGCACAAGCTGGATACACATCAGCATACAAACTTGGCTTGATACACTAAAATTTGACAATACTTAGGATTTATTAGTATAACACTTTCAAAGTGGAAGTCATGCCCAACTTTAGGCAGTACATGTCTCACTGAGGAGGAGTTTCAGCAACATGATACTGACATCTTGTTGCGGTTCAGGATTTATTTTTTTCGTCAGTGGTGAAATCTTCACAGCCGGAGAGAGTTGATAGTCGTGCACACGCATGCCCCCCTTACGCACGTACACAAGGAGGAGGGCCTCACCTTCGATATGGATCGATGATGACATCCATAGAGGGTCTCCTAGTTAGGGTTCTGTGTTTTGGTTTCTTAGGGTGGACCCGATCATCATGTGGATCCCATCATTGGATCTCATGATCGTGGCCACTACCTTAGGTGACCTACAACTTTGAGTTTTGCTTATTACCGTTATTAGGAACATCATGAACAGTTTAGATTGCATTGATTAGTTGTTATTTTTTATTACTTCATCTTTAAGTAATAGTATGCACACATGGCGTGACTTTTAGGGTATAGATTTTTCTTATAAATAGGCAACCCCTTGTAGGGTTTTTTTATTGAAGATGATTAATAAAATTTTACATTTTCTTGCTTCTCTAATTCTCTGAGTTGTGAAAACTTAATTGGGTGTGAAAGCCTCCCTTCTAGGAAGTGCTAACTACAGTGGTGGGAAGCCACATCCATCCAAAATCACCCCCATCTCCTACCCTTTATATTTCTCATCTCCTACAGCCATCCCCTCATCAAATCTATCCATGTTTGCAGTTAATCTTTCCCCCACAGTAGATTTCTAGAATCTGGCCCTATAGGAGGGCTGAAACTTTGGTGGAGCATCGTGTTTAAACCGATCATCCGTTTGTCTTAAAATTTGGAGGAAAGGTGGCCCATCTTTAGCCGACCAAGTCGTATCTGGCCAATTCTAGATTTTTGGGCCACACACACGTGCGGGCTGCCATCCACAAACATGCGTCAGACCAGTTTGTTGTCCACACATGCGGGCTAATCACGAGTTCCCTCTTATCTCTATTTCACTCCTCTTTTACCTTATTTTCTTAACCCTAATCCTATTTCATCTCAAATCTCCAAGTTCTATTCCACTTTTGAAACCCTGGGTTTTTTCAAATTGAAACATGAGAATCCCTTAGATTGGAAAATAATTTTTTGCATGTGTGGATGAATCTACTATTCTTTGAGCATTGTTTGGTCTATAATTTTTAATTGATTTAGCCTTAACATGTGTAGGCTTGTACCCTCATAGATTCCCCTTGCTGAATGCTTAACTTTATGTGGGATGTGGAATTATTGTGAATGTTTCTAAATTATTATGATATAAAGCCTGAAATCTTACACATCATATCTAATTTTCATGTCTGTATCAATGAGTCCAACTCAGGTAGTTCCCAAGAAGTCCAGAATCACCATCGTATCCAATGCCGACAATGAACTCATGCCAACTAGAGTCATTATTGGTTGGACAATGTGTATTGACTATAGGAAGTTGAATACCATCATAAGGAATGACCACTTTCCTTTGCCCTTCATTGATCAAATTTTGAAAAAGCTAGCTGGTCACTCTTATTACTGCTTCCTTGACGGATATTTGGTCTACAGTCAGATAGAGATAGCCCTTGAAATTTAAGAGAAAACAACATTCACATGTCCCTTTGGCACATTTTCTTACCGGATGATGTCATTCAGACTATGTAATGCCCTTGCTACTTTTTAGTGATGCATGTTGAGTATTTTTTCTGACATGGTAGGGAAATATTTAGAGGTCTTCATGAACGAATTCTTTGTCTTTGGTTCATCCTTCAACGAGTGTTTGGAAAGTCTTAAAAATGTGTTGAAGCGATGTGAAGAAAAGAATTTGGTTCTTAATTGAGAAAAATGTCATTTTATGGTTCCCAAGGGAATTGTTCTTGGATATACAATTTCGTCCAAGGAAATTAAGGTAGACAAGGCAAAAATTAATCTTATCTCTAACCTACCTCCACCCAAGAGCATACGTGACATGTGATCCTACTTATGACATGCTGGATTTTATAGGCGATTCATAAAAGACTTTAGTCATCTCTCTCGTCCTTTATGTAATCAACTTCAAAAAGATGCACCATATAAGTGAATTAAGCAATACCAAGACGCTTTTACTAAGCTTTCATATAACCACCCGATTAGAGCATCCCTTTTGAAATTATGTGCGATATGTCTGACTATGCTATTAGGGCGGTGTTAGGCCAGAGAAAAGAAAAGAAGCCCTACGTGATTCACTATGCGAGTAGAACTTTAAATTCTACCCAAGTAAACTATTCTACTACAGAAAAGGAACTCTTAGTTGTAGTGTTCGCTTTACATAAATTTAAGTCCTACTTAATCGGATCCAAGATCATCATCTATACTGATCATGTGGTGTTAAAATATCTTTTTTTTAAGAACGATGCTAAGCCCCACTTGATAAGATGAATCCTTTTACTCTAAGAATTTGACATAGAAATATGAGATAAAAAGGGAGTAAAGAACGTAGTGGCTGACCATCTCTTTAGGCTTGATCTCCCTGATTCTCTTGACCCAACACCTATAAATGATATGTTCCCTGATGAATAATTTTTTAAACTCTCCCAATTACCTTGGTTTGCTGACATTATAAATTATCTTGTTACAGGATTCAGGCCAACATATTATATTGTGTAAGATAAAAAAAAAATGTTCGCCGATTTACGCAAGTTTTTCTAGGATGATCCTTATCTATTTAGATATTGTCTAAACCAATTTCTAAGGAGATGTATGCCAGACAGTGAACATCAGAGTGTCATCTCCTTTTATTACTCTCAGGCCTATGGTATCACTTTTTTACTAAAAAGACCACGACTAAAATTCTGCAGTGTGGCTTTTACTAGCTCACTATGTTCAAAGATACTCATAAGTTTTGTAAAGCTTGTGAGCGTTGTCAGAAATTGGAAGGATTGTTCCATTAAAATATGATGTCATTAAACTCAATTCTTATCATTGAAGAATTTGATTGTTGGGGCATCGATTTCATTGGGCCATTTCCCCAATCCTTTGGAAATATTTACATTTTATTGGCAGTGGACTATGTCACTAAGTGAGTTGTAGCAATCCCGTGCCGGAATAATGATCACAAAATAGTGATTAGATTCTTAAGGGAAAACATCATTTTCCAGTTCGGAATGCCTTGGGCTATCATTAGTGATGGAGGTTCACACTTTTGTAATAGGTCATTTAAGAATTTAATGAAGAAATATGACATCTCTCATAAGGTGAGCACTCCATACCACCTGCGGATAAGCGGGTAAGCTGAGATTTCCAATAGAGAAATTAAGCAAATTTTTTTTAAAAATGATTAACCCTGATCATAAGGATTGGTCAATTCGCTTGTCCGATGCTTTATGGGCTTACTGTACAACTTAAAAAACTCCCATTGAAATATCTCCCTTTAGACTTGTCTATGAGAAAGCCCGCCACTTGCCTGTGAAGCTGGAGCATAGAGCCTATCGAGCTATTAAAAATATGAACTTTAACTTGGACAACGCTGGCTCGCTATGCAAGCCCCAACTAATTAAACTTGAGGAAATCTGGAACGACGCTTATGAGAATTCGAGAATTTATAAGGACAGGATGAATGTATTCCATGACAGGAACATCCTTTGGAAATCATTCATAACTGGTCAAAAAGTCTTTTTATATAATTCTCTGTTACATCTTTTTCCAGGAAAACTTTGATCTTGTTGGATCGGCCCTTTCACTTTTACTAATGTTTATCCTCATGGGGCCATTGAGATAAAGAATCTAACAAATGGTAATGTTTTAAAAGTGAATGGACATCGTCTCAAGCCATTTGTTAGGTTTATTGCTTTCATAGGTAAAGGATTAGGATAGTTTGATTTTAGTTTGTTTAGTCTTCGTGTTAACCCATTTACATGTTAAGAACTTTAGAAAAGCTTCAATTCTTCTTCTTCAGGTATTATCTTCCCATCACTTTTCATTTCCTTTTGTTGTCTTATGTGCATTGCATGCTCATATCTTTTACACTGAGGTTAATGTAGGTTTTAGGTTAGGGGTGTGGATTAGGTAAACAAATCAGTGTTTACTTAGTTTTGAGAAAAAACGTGAAAATTTTTAAAATTTTAAGTTAAAAACATGTTTGGGAAATGATAATTTGTGGAATTAAGGATGCTTTGAGTATAATCATAAGATGGAGCTTGAACTTTGAATTGTTGGAGTTTAATCAACCGAGTAGACTATTGTTTAAATTTTTACATTTAATTGATTAAGAAGAAGTTTAAATATCATGTTAATCTAAGTCACAAGACACGTTCAATTTGCTCTTTGTGAATAGTACTAGAATTTCTGATTGTTAGTTTGTATATTATTGAACGATATTGAGAATTACGTCTGGAGAATTTTATCCACCTTAAAAGGATGAGAACCAGTTAAAAAACAGAGAGATCGATAAAAAGGTAATGTATGATGAAAAGACTAGAAAGGAATGAAAAGTCTGAAGAGAATGAATAAAAAAGGGAGCATCGATATAAAATCAAAAACTGAAAAAATAAAGAAAAAGGTGAAAAAGGTGATAAGTTCGGAATCAATACTCAATTATTCAATAAAACTTAGGTGATGAGCATGGCTAACATTATGAAATAGTAGTATGTTATGGAAAGTAAATTGAATTCACTAAGTACATTGGAAAATTTTGATATATTAACTTATGCTCTTAAATGATTGATAAAGAAACTTTTTAATTGATTGCTCGTATGATTCGGCTCTAGGTTTTCAAAATTATACTCTCGCTTCTTTAGATTGTACTCATTTATACTTGATTGCACAAAAGATTATTTCCTGAAAATGATTTAAACATTGAAGATTGAAGATCACTTCACGCATGTGTTGCTCAGGACTAGCAAATGCTAGTTGAGGGGTGTGTTGAGTGTGAAATATTGCATATTTTTTCCTATTTATACCTTAGTGTTATAAACATGATACTGCTTAATTGATTTAATTATGCATGTTTTCATGTGCGAAGTGATTTCAAAAGCTTAAAGGTGAAATTGATGTCAAAAGGAAGATTTATGCTCAAAAGATTTCTAAATGAAGATTTAGAGATTTGGAAGTCATTAATGAAGAATTCACGCGCCAAAGATTAAAAAACCAAGTGAGGAATGAAGAGAATTAAAGATTTGAAGCAAAGAAAAGAAATCATAAAATTGTCTTGAAAACAAATATATTCCTGAAATTATCCTGAAAAGACATGTTCTGAAACTCTGAGTCTATTTTTGAAAACTACGCAGAGTGAGTAAATTTGAGGCGGTTTCTAGATTTTTCTAACTTGCGCGATAGTTGGAGTTCTACAACTATAAATAGGACTCCTTATGATGCTCCAAATCATCTTTTAAGATTCGAAAAGGTCTCAAGGAGCATACACAAGGGTGGAGTAGCCACCTAAGAGTTTTTCTTCTTTCCTAGTTTATTTTTCATGATTTGTTTAAGAGATTTAGTTTGAATCATGTCTATGGTTGACTAAACCTCTTACCTAGAGCTAAGAGGTGAAGCTTGTAGTATGTTTGAATGATTATCTTACTTTAATTCGTGTTTTTATTGAATCTCATTGATTTCTAGTTTGATATTAAAGGAATATTTTCAGTTTTCTATGATTTATTGTGACTCAAGTTGGATAAGGCTCTTAGCTAGGGCTAAGAGGTAAGCTTGTAGCATATTTAGATGATTATCTTACTTTGATTCTTGTTCTTATTGAATCTCATTGATTTCAAGTTTGATATTAAATGAATATTTTTAAAATTCTATGATTTATTGTGACTCAAATTACAATAGATATTATGATAGCTTTGGATATCTTCTTTTCCTGTTTTTGAGATTGTGAGATTGGTAAATCCTATTGTTCACCATCGTCTCCTGGGCATAATAGGGTGATAAAATCCCTTCTAATCTTCACAATTCTCCTCCATTGAGAATTAGGTCAATGAAAAGTTCAGATTTGATTTAAATTAGTTTATCTTCCAATTGGATATGATAGGACTCTAATTCCAATTGTGTTCCTTGAATCAAGTAAGGTAGTATCTTGATAGCTATAAGTGGATCCTTGACACCCCAGTTTCCACCTTTAATTGATAGTATAAACATTATTTACAATTACTCTCTTTTATTACAGAATTCATATTTAGATATTCTTCTAGTTCTAGTTCTAGTTCTTTTTATAATATGTACAAGTTTAGTTCCTATGGATTTGACCTCGTTCTCATGAGTTATTACTACATCGCGACCCTATAGTTGGGGTTTTGAACATTCATCAAACCATTCGTTAAAATGAGTTATCATCATTAAATGAAGCTATCTGACGATCCACTTCAATTTTGAACCACCCGATCATACTATATCAAACTCAAAACCATCATACACACACACACACACACAAGTTCATTCAAGATTCCAATCCATTAATCTTACTTGCTTAACCTACCATCGAAATGATAATTTAAGGACTTTGCCCTCATGTGCATATGCATGTACACCTTTCTACATATCCTAAGCTTAGGTTATAAATTTTATTTGGGACCTCCCACTGGGGATGAGAACTAGGAATATCCCCACCATGACCTAGCTAGAGATGGATGGTCTTAGTAGGGGCTCTATAAGGCCCACTATAATTTATTTTTTTAATTCACGCTATCCATCCATTTTGACAGATCATTTTAGGTGATAAGACAAAAAATGAGGTAAATCGAAGGCTCAAGTGGACCACACCATAAGAAATGGTGGGGATTGAATGTCTACTGTTGAAAACCTCTTGGGGGTCACTGAAGTTTTGGATCAAGTTAATATTTATGTTTTCCGTTCATTTAGGTCCATGTGAGCTTATGAGTATAGACACCCCACTCGGGCTAGCGACTTGATGAGGAATGGATGACTTTCGACTACCCATTACCTAAACCCTTAAGCCATATGCCATTACCTAAGCCTAGCCATTACCCAAGCTTAACCATTCCCCAAGCCATTACCCAAGCCATTACCCAAGCTCTAACCTTGCCCAAGCCATAACCACTTTCTAAGTCAAACTAAGCTTGAGACAAAAATCCACAATTTGGCTAAATTCAAGACAAATTCAAACAAAATGCAAGCCAAATATGAAAAAACCTTTTAAGTAAAGGAAATAAAATCCTAACACTCACAAGAGACCACCCCAAACCTGAACCATTGTCATTTTGGAGGTTGTAAGACCAACCGAGCTAGCTAACCAAATTTCAAAGAAAACTAAGGTGATGGTAATTCTATTATCGGCAGTGGTACTTGAAGTACCACTTAAGTCTACAAGAGCTTGGATAAGCTAGTTGTTCCTCTTCTCGACGAGATAAGTGTGTTAGGACTACTAGTACCCCGGACTTTCACTTATTTACTGTTTTCCAACCTTTTCAACCCATGTGAGAGTGTCACGTGGCAGCTCCTTTCCCTCCACCAATCCCAAGCTGCCACATAACCGTTCACCCCTAAAAGTCCCAACATTTGCTGAAATGACATCCAAGGGGGCTATAAATACCTCCCTCCTCTCTTGATTTCAACACACCAAGAGGGGGGGGGGGGGGTTAATCTTTAGCTTTCAAGCTCTCATCCCTTTTATCCCCCTCTTTAGCCTCCTAGTCTCTTAGAGTTATCCCTTTGAACCTAGGCCTACTAGGGCTACAAGTTTCAAGCCGCTTTAAGTCGCAAGCCAAGGATTGAGTCCCCATTAGAGATGGGCATGAACCAACTCGACTTGATCTGACTGGACTTGACCCGAACCGAATGGCTGAGTCGGTCTGAACCAAGTAGGCTTCCCCCTATCTGAACTCAAACCGAGTTGAGTTACCCAGTAACTCGACCTGAAACTCAATTCGTCAAACTCAACTCGATCCGAAACCTGACTCAAGTCGAGTTATCTACACTGTCCATCCGTTTTAGTGTAATATTTTGAGGCATGAGCCAAAAAATGAGGTAGATCCAACACTTAAGTGGCCCACACCAAAGGAAATAGTAGCCCAATAAGTTTTTAAAGTTAAGTGTTTGATTCCCCAAATCTTGTGGTGTGGTCCACTTAAGCTTTAGAGTTGCCTTATCTCTTTGGTCATGCCTTAATTTCAGTTGGGAAAATGGATGGACAATGTGGATAAGCCATATATATCACGGTGGGCCCCACATATATCTGATAGTGTTCTCTGTTTTAGCTCTTAAAAAGCAAGTGTCAAATCAAGCCCCATTGGCATTGAAATCGGATTGTATGCTGAGTTACTCAATACGATAAATTAAATTCAGTTGAGCCCACCGTGACTGTATGTCATTTATCCACACCGTCCATCCGCTTTTCCAGCTCATTTTAGGGGTCAAACCCAAAATTTATGCATACCCAAAGATCAAGTGGACCATACTATAGGAAAAAGTTGGACTAATAATTTCCACCGTTGAAACCTTTCTAGGGCCACAATGATGTTTATTTCTCATCAAACCTGTTCATAAGATCACACACTCATGGATGAAGGGAAAAAATAAATATAAGATTGATCTAAAACTTCTGTAGCCCCAAGAAATTTTAAACGTTAGACGTTCAATTTACACTGTTTCCTGTGTTGTGGTCCAATTAAGGTTTGGATATACTTTATTTTTAGGATCAAGCCCTAAATTTATCTATTAAAATGGATGGACAGAGTGGATAAAATAAATAAATCATAGTGGACCCCACATAGTTTATTTAGTCGCAGTCCTCTTCCCTTATACCACCCTACATGGTAGGCTGTGGAAAGCTGTTTCCTACGAAAAGACAATATGACAAGCTTTTCAGTAGCTAGTAATGATGTTTTAGTTATTTGAGATTGGCTTACAACTAAACCCTGCTTCGGTGCTATGTGGGACCCACCATGATGTAAGTGTTTCGTCCATGTCATCTATCTATTTTTCTAGGTCATTTTATGGTATGAGACAAAAAATGAGGTATATCCCAATCTCAAGTGAACCACATTATAGGAAACAATGTTGAATGAACGTCAACTATTAAAACTTTTTGGGGGCCATAAAAGTTTTGCATCAAGCTGATCTTTTTTTTTTCCCTTCGTCTGGGTATGTATGACCTGATCAACAAATTGGATGTTAAATAAGCAGTATAGTGGGCCTTAGGAGGATTTTAATGGTGGATATCCAATCACTTTTACTTTCCTATGGTGTGGTCCACCTAAGATTAATATCCCTCTCATTTTTTCAGAGCAAGCCCTAAAATGATCTTTAAAAATGGATGAACGGAATGGATGAAACACATACATCATGGTAGGGCCCATGGAGCACCGACCACCAACGACCAGGCTGGTGACAAGGGAGTAGCCAATCTGTTTTGGATTTTTTCTTTTCATTGAGTAATACGACTCGATGACTTGATCAGACTTGGTATTTCTGACCGGGTCGGATTCAGTTCAAATCGGTCCAACCCAAACCCGAACTCGGATCGAGTTAGGCATGCTGGACTCGGTACCGAGTCGGATCGAGTCAGGTCAGCCCTAACTCAGTCCGACTCAACTCGATGCCCATCTCTAGTCACCATCATTAGCATGCATACTTCACCAATCACATCATCATCTCCCTTCTCAACCCACCTACTCCTCTAGGTTTCCATTAAGCATATGCTCCGTGACTTGCCAGAATTTCATATCCTGTCACATCAGAAACTCATGGTAGCCTAGTCCTCCTGCATATCATTCTAGCATCATCACATCTCCTCTTAACCTCATTTCTTTTCTAGGTGCTCTCTGAACATATGCTCTATGGCTTGCTAGAATCCTAGATCTTTTCACATTAGAAATTTGAGTTTGCCTAGCCCTATTTTTATACTTCATATTAAATCCCCTAAAATTAACTAACCACACAGTAGAGACTGAACACTTATGCGAGCATAGAGTGTACCTAAGACCTTCCCTCTTCGTAACCATGGTCTATTACTCAGAATCCCAGGTCGCAAATCAAGAGTCATTTTAAAGCAAGAGAGTCTTTGAATTCTTTGGCTTTTATATATTCTGTATGGTCTAGATGATTACAATATTTTGTGCAAATTGGCTAGTGGTGACTCTAACTCAACTATATTCAGTACAAGTTAGCTGACACGCCTAAAAGAAAGACAAAAACGCATGGATGCTATTTCAAGTATTCATAATGAGCAGGTTAGATGGCAAACAGACATCACGATGGGCCCTAGGAAGGTTTCAATAGTGGGCATAATTATCACCATTACTTCCTGTGGTGTGGTCCATTTGAATCTTCGATTAACATCATTTGTGGGCTTATTACCTAAAATGATATGTCAAAATGGATGGATAGTGTGGATTAAAAAATTCATTACGGTAGGCCCCATAGAGCCCCTGTTAGGACTATTTGTCTTTAGCTAGGTCTTGGTGGGGGTAGTACCTAATTTGTGTCCTTCCAATGGGACAAAATGTTTAGGTAGGTTAGGCTCATCTTTATGAGTGCTTGTGCTTAAAGTTCCTTGTTGTAGAGGAGTTGAAGAATGATTCGAGGGAACATCTTAATTCTCTCTTTGAAAACAAACAATCCTCTCTTATAATTAGTGTGAATCATGTATTTATAAGCTAGTGGGGCTTGATATATCTATAACTTGTGGAGGCGGTTAATTTACTAGGACCTTTCTACTAGCCTTGATAGTTTATGATGCATGGGTTTAATGCATGTCGTAGGGATTTTTTTTTGAAGGCTTGCTCGTACGTCCTAGCGAGGTGGCTAAGTCATAGCGAGGTAATGTCATCTCGTGGTGCAAGCTAGATGATCATGAATTTGAGAAGTGCCATGAGTGCATCGAATGTGTGGGGACTCCTTTTTTACAACAAAACTTAGAAAATTTAAAATTTGCTGATATTATAAAATATCTCGTAATAATTTGATAACATCAATTAGTGTTTTTTTTTTGCAAAAATATTTCAAAATTTCAAAATCTAATAACTTTTGTTACACTGAGGTGAACCAAGTGAACTATAATAGTGTGGAGCTCTCTCATCGGTGTATCAAATAATGTGAGATATTTGTTGCTACTTATCTGGTGGGCCCTTTGTGGACGCTGGATTGTGGTAGATCACGCTCATGGGCTGATTAACGTTTTAATATGATGGAGGGGGTGCTATATTGTATTTGACTAGAGTCATCACTAGCTAGCCAGTTATTTCATTTCTATAGTTGAATAGACCCTATAGAAACGTTAGAATAAAGAATCCGAATATCCTCTACCCTAAATGATTCATTGATCCGCGATTGAATACTCTGGCTAAGGGACCACAATTACAGAGAGGAAAGGTGTTAGGCATTCACTTTACTCATACGAATGTATGATCTCTATTTCACAAGATCTCTCCAACTACTAAGGATTAAAACTAGTTCTTGCATATGTAACACCCCGGATTTTTTCCAACCTGGAGTTAGACGTCCTTAGGTAATGGGTCAACCATAACACCTTGGAAACGTCTCAGAACTCATTCCAAAGCCAAAGAAACCATTTAGGACTAAATTCTTTAGAAATTTAACGTGAATTAACTAGCGCTACACTAGATTTCCTGTAAAATTAGCACCAACCACTTTAAATACGATCTGTAAGACCCAAAACCTATTGACTTGTTACTGCTATGTTACCCTGAAATCTAAGATCAATCTCTAAGCCCAGTTACCCTCGAGATCATTTGGAAACTTCGAATCGGACTTGGACCGCACGTCGAAAGTCTGATAGTGATGAACCTAGACCATTATGACCGCCTAGTTAGACTTGACTATCACTTCGAAAATCAAGCCCAAACGATGTCCTGAGACCATTTCCTTGAGTCCGGAGTGAAGAGAGTAAGAAAACAAAGATTTTTAGAAAAATAAATATAATTTTAAGTAATCTGGATAGTTTCGCTTACGCGTTATTTCTAAGCGTTCTGACCGTTAGATTTTGACCCAAATTCACCCTCGAATTAGGATAGGTGGCCCATACATGTCATAGCACTTGTAGCTCTGATTGAATTTCCATGACCGTTGAACTGAAACTGGTCTGCCACGGTCAATCTGGAAACCCGACCGGACTGAAAACTTAGCTTGACCTAGATCCGATATTAGAGAGATTAAGTCCGACTGCATTTAGTAGCAAGACCTCTAGAAGTGCTCCGTTGGATCGGAACAGACCCGATTTGGTTATAGACTCGATCAGAACAGACCCGATTAGGTGGCCCATACATGTCATAGCACTTATAGCTCTGATTGAATTTATGTGACCGTTGAACTGAAACTGGTCCGCCACGGTCAATCTGAAAACCCGACCGGACTGAAAACTTAGCTTGACCTAGATCCAATATTAGAGAGATTAAGTCCGACCGCATTTAGTAGCAGGACCTCCAGAAGTGCTCCGTTGGATCGGAACAGACCGGATTTGGTTATAACCTAAGTATACCTTGGCCCTAGGGCTATTTTCATCGCTTTTAGGCTTATAAAAAGGCTTAGAACCCTCATTCCTAAATTTCATACGAATTTTCAAACCCTAGCTAAGAGAGAGAGAGAGAGAAAAGAGAGAGAAAGAGAGAGAAGTTGGTGATTCTTCCTAGGATTCTTCCCAGCTTTTCTATGTGCCTAATCCACCTGCTCGTATCGCTATTTCGGCGTTTCTGACTCCAATCCTAGGTAAGAAATCCTAACCCTAACCTATTTTAGGACTTAGTATAGTTTAAGTGATGATGTAGCTCATCTATTTCATGTTCTAGGTTGTCAACCCGCCTTTGACGAAGACTTATCGTCTGAATCATATCCATTTCGCATTTTCTGGTTTAAGGTGCGGACTATATACATTTAGGTTATGGTTTTAAAGACTTTCAATATCAATTAATGATTTATTACTGACGTGGATGTTATTTCACATGTCTAACGTGTTGTTTGTTTTGCTTTACGAATATGTATGGAAAATGTATAGTATTGCGTATTCTATGTATTTATTGGAATACCTGTATATGTATAGAATTTGGATTTGTGTTTAACATGATTATTTACCGTAAATATATGCTTGTTACATATACGACAACTCCTTAGCGAAAGAACTTGTCCTAAATAACGCCACGACCAATATATGCCATATACGTTAAAGTGTGTAGCCCACGTGTCTGGAAAAATGTTTAAATGAATATGGAACCTGGATTCATGCATGCCATGATTATCCGTCGTGGGTATATGCAGGTGGTATATGGGGTAACTCCCTAGTGAAAGGATTTGGCCTAATACATGTATAATCAACATACACATGTATGATAAAGTATGTACTCTAAGTGTTTGTGAAAATGACTGAATGAGTATGGAATTCGCTTTCGTGCTCGCCATGGCTAGTTGTCATGGATATATGATTGTTGTATAGGCGATAACCTTTTGACGAAAGGATTTTTTCTAATACGTATGCTAATGAATACATAATATATATGATGTAATGTGTAGACTAAGTGTATGTAAAAGTGTCTGAATGAGTTAGTAGTTAGTAAGATGTACCTGTATGCGGGTTGAGATATGATTCTCAACTACATCAATGATGTGTATGATTTCCTCCATAAATTGTGTAACCTAGATTATTCATGTTAACTACCAGTATGATTTCCTTCATGTATTGTATTTACGTTCAAGTCATATTTCATGATTGTTCATATGAATGTAGGATATGAATCATATGCCTGTTATTGAGCTTGTACATGATTGGGGCTGTACTACAGTCCAGGTAATTGGTAATCGTACTCCAATGGTGGTTGAGGTTTTTCGTCACGTAGGATGAGTTTAACGAATCTGAGTCGTGCTTGGGATGTTTGACAGTGGTTAGGCCACACGGAGTACTTATGCATTCCATGTCGTTCAACTCAACGTGCGCTTGGCCTAGTTGAGCTTATCAACTAACCCGATTAACTGATGTATATTCACCATGTTTGGACGCTATTTCTTGAACCTAAGGTACCAAACTTACCAATGAAAAGCTCATCTAACCTTGGTACCTCGATCCGCTAAGACTCATGAGCCGATTATGGTGGTATGAGACACTATATTTGAGCTGTCGGCCTACGCTGGGGCCACGAGCCTCCCCGTAGTGACCAGTGAGCAACCCAGACTTGTGAGCCGATTATGGTGGTATGGGACACTATATTCGAGCTTTCGGCCTGCATTGTTTGGTGATGGGGGAGTGGTGTAACGATTGCGTGTAACAACCCTAATAGCCCTTGTAGTGACCTCGAGCGTATTCTGAGTCTACGTGGGGGTGACGACCCTTCCATAGCAACAAGAGTACAAGCTAGGTGGTGTAAAGATTGTGTGTAACAGCCCTTATAGCGACTTAGAACCGTAACATCGTATGAGATTATCTCGGACTGACGACCCAAGAATGGATCATCGTTTGGGTAATAATATAAGGGAGGTACCTTAGCTTTCCAATCCTTCTGTATGAAAAGGACTAATAAGAACTTGACAAGCATGCTCATATCATCGCATTGCATGTGCTATCGGTGTTGGTGTAAGAGCACTGAGGAAGTGACTGACATGCGCGATAATAAGATGAAGATCGCAGAGGGAGTTTGTGGTGAGGGCATGCATCATTACCTCATACCACTCTTGCATTAATAAGAGTATCTAGGACATGTTTGATTGTACTGCTTTATCATTACTGCTTGATTGAATTGATAACATGTTAACCTTTGTTATATAGTTTCTACTGAGTTAATCACTCACTCCCACGTTTCGGGATGGTGTTTGCAACACCAATTAGTCCCTGTTTTAGTTTCAGATGGTGGCAATGCTTGTGAGGCAGAGCCGATCCTTTTAGCGATGAGGAGGGTTTCTTCTATATGCAGTTCTCAGGCGGGTTCATGTGAATATGCCCTGATTGACGGGGATTAAGGGCTATGTTGGTAGTGATTTATCACTTTTTGATGTATTTATTTGGAGACACGTCTTTTAATTATGACCTGGCAGAGCATACATATCTCGGGGACTTATACTGATATATATATATATATATATATATATATATATATATATATATATATATATATATATATGTATTTCAATCTTCCCCTCGTGTTTTCAGTCTGTCCCTGAATTATGTTTGTTGTTTTGGCTTAATCCACTTCATGTTTTATGCATTAATACAGCTGACATTCATCCATCATTGAAGATGCTGCATAAGTGATGTTCTGGAACTCGGGAGCTGAGCTTCTGCTCGACCCCCGATTTTCAGGGCGTTACAACATACCAATAATGCAGTGTGTGTATGTGTACAGTGTCGTGTTAAATGTAATGCCTATGACAAGTTGCAGTTTTGACTAGATAAATCCAACTTGAATCTTTCACTTGCCAAAGCAATTAACTAATCAATCTAAATTTCTGATGGGCAGGATTTGACCATATCAGCAAGTCGTTGAACATATGTTTGAACAGATTGGGTGTTGAATGCTATGTATGCAATGTAGTTATATATGTAAAGCCATGTGTGTGATGCGATGTTGTATGCAACACCTATGACAAGCTACAGTTTCAGCTAGATAAATCCATCTTGACTCTCTTACTTATTGAAACGATAAACCAACCAATTAAAGCTTCCGATGAACACGATTAGATTAACTCAATGAGCTGCAGAGCATACATTTGAACTAATTGGGTGCACAATGCAATGAATGTAATGCTATAAATAGGAGCAAGGGGTGAAGAAGGAATTAGGTGTTGCATGGTGCTTATGTAACATATACGAAGATGATTGAAGGTTGGATAGTAGGATGGATAGTGATATCGTGAGGATTAGATCGAGTAGCTTAGATTAAGGCTGGGGTAGCTTAAGAAGCTATGTATTAGGCTAGACTTGGGCTGGACTCCTTCCTTCTACTCTCACTATCATTAGTGGAGGAATGAAAATGGGAGGCTAAGAGGGTTTATGGGACTTGAGGGGTGTTGTGAATGCTTCTGGATTATCTAATGCTTTAAATGTGAATGGGAGGGGGATATTTATAGACTCCAAGCTTGGTTTTCTTGTAATTATTGAGATGTCTAGAGTCTAAAATAATTTGAAAGGCTAGGATTCCAGATTGCCACGTGGCATGATCCAGCTGATTAGATCAATCGGTAAAAGTGTGATTTTAGGCCTAAGGGAGGGGTACATTGGTCTTTGCATATCTCAACACGATTGTACTTCACTTTAGGAAGACCTCCACAAGCATCGGAGACCCCTACCAAAGCAAGTGGCCTCCACAAGCATCGGAGACCCCTACCAAAGCAAGTGGTTTGCCACGTGGCCGATGTTGCCCGGGGCGCCACCCAAGCCACATGGCCCCCCCTATTTCAGCGGGGGATCTCCCACAAGCGTGTGGGAACTACAGTCATTTAGGACTAGGTTGCTACCTTTGCAGATTTTCTTTGTGGGCTTTGGGCTTGGGCTTATTCTTGGTTTGACCTAGTTTTGGCCTTATTTTGATTGAGTTAACTAGAGAACTATCCCGGTGGGTTGACTCAGTGAGTTGACTCGGCGAGTCGAATTCCAGGGGTTATGATTGTAAGTCATGGAGTTTAGGATTCTAGGACTAGGGTTTAGGTGGTTGGGTTCTGCTAGGGTTCCTAGGGTTTAGGTCTCTAGAGTCAAGGTTTGACTAAATAGACTTGGTTAAGATTCTTAGGGTTCATAATTCTAAGGTTTGGGTTTAGTTGCACTGGACCAATTCAATCCATTTGTCGGCATGAGGTAAGATGTCCACAGCTCTGCAGCGGGTGGTCCAATGTCTAAAAACAATACTCATGGGATAAGCCTTGTCACTTTTATGCACTTGGTGTGTCTTTTTTTTTTTTTCTTTACTATTAAAATAATGTAAGTTTTCAGTTTCTCTTGATTTCCTACTTGTATTTTTGTCAATCTTATTATCCCAGTATTGATATTTATAAATCAGAATTTGTCAAAAAATAAGTTTTCAAGGCCTGATTTGGACGCGGCTCTTGGCATTTCGAAAAGACAAGAAAGTTAGCCTTTCAAAATGAGAATTTTCAAGCACCTATTTGAAATGAATGTCAAGATTCTCAACAAGGAGTAAATAATTGAGTTTTCTTTTTTATTTACTTGAGAGAGAGAGAGAGAGAGAGTGCCGCCTGGTATTACTGTAACGAGGTACTGTAGTACTCTCCACGTCAGGATATCCAGTGATCCAGACCGATGGCATGTTGGCCCCACCATGCATGAGCCTCACGGCCCAAAACATCCTCCAAAGTAAATCCCAACCATTGTGTCCAGGGCCTGTATATTGACAATTAAATTGAGATATGCACCAATGGTTCACATTCAACTGAAATAGGCTAAATCCAATGCAAATTATACTTCCACGTTAATGTACAAATCCACATATGGAGCCCAATGTGATGCTATAGTGACATCCAATCCATACATCATTTGCACCCCTCCTATTCTCTTTGGCTTCCAAAACTCAGATTGACCCAGAAGTCAGGTGGGCCACACCACGTAAAATCATGTTGGGCGCCTTATCTTTTATTGTCCATTCATCTGGTTGTATGCATCTTCTGAATAGATTAGCTGGAATATACAAAATATACAATCTTGAAGCTTTTTAATGGCTGGTGTCCCCATCCCAACTGTTTCTTATGGTGTGACCCAGTGGAGTTTCCCACCGGCCAGATTTTGAGAGCCAAGGAGAAAAGGGGCACAAGTAGACGGATTAGATGTCACTAAAGCATCATGGTGGTCCCACGCATCTACTTATTCGCTAAACGAGAAATGCATGCATTGGATCCATCCTCCAACTGAAGAAAAGGCCCAAGAGATTTATTTTTCATTTTTCATTTTTGGTATTCGGCACTTTGAAAGCAGCCTTAGATCAACGGCTAGGATCTTTCAATCTGAGAGATTTTTTAGGACGGTCCATTTGAGGGCCAAAACAACCAATGGTTTGGATGATTAGACCAAAGGACCCACCTACATAAACTGAAATCTACACCACACTGTGCATATCCTCATATGCAGGATCCTATAAATTCCTATGACATTGTTGAAGGATCTTGTAGAAGCAAATTGCAAGTCATGGTAAGAAGGAATATGAAATGTGCCAGCTCTTGCCTTTATGCCATGTTTGCCATTTTCCATCTTATTCTTTCTTGCATCGTACAAAAGGCACTTCCCAAACGCCTATTTCAGCCTGACTTTTGCTTCCCTTCCTGGACTCCTTATTCTCCTGACCTCTTATTTAAATATAGGTCCACCTGTGGCCCACCAATATATCCACTTAAGAAAAGAAATTGCATCTGGGTTGGAATTAAATGGACGGTCCAGACTATAATTCCAGCTGGACCTCACTGGGATGCTGCTTTCCATCCACTTCATATCCGCCCACGGATTTCCAAAGGTTGGGGCGGGCCGCCGGGAATATCAGTACAGGAGCTCATATTCGTTTGACTATCTTTAAAATGGCAGTTACTTATGGCACTCGTGCATTGCAATACAGACCATCCAAATTGTGGGGTGGATTGTGGTCAAGTGATCCTGATCATTGAATTAAGGAATATAAGATGAATGGTTATAAGTAATTGCGAGCAGTCCGAATTTCAACAACAAAATAAGATTGTTACACCATCCACAGCTGGGTAAGTCATTTTGGACGCTTTGGATTGCCTCACAACCACGCCATAGCAAAAATGAGAAAGTCTCGAGTTATTGTCTACCTACCGATAACTTCCAACCTATTTAGTGCATGTAACATTCAACTTTTCCACTATGTTGGCCCTACAGTGAGGAACGAGTCCGGATCCTCTGTTATCAGGTCAACAATATCCTAATCTTCATTGGTCCATGTCACTACTTACAAAAAAAATAAAATAAAAAATAAAAAACAGCTTCGGATGCCAAACCATTAGGGTAACAGGAAATCTCTATTGACCTGATGATAGCAGAGGATCCCGACTCGTGAGGAACGCGTAGGACGGCGGATTTTCTGCAAAAAAGCCTTACCTAGAAGGTTCTTGTGTCGAACCTGGCCTGTCTCCATATGGGAACGGGCAGGAGCTTTGAATGGCCACCGTGATGTATGGGACTTTTCCACACCGTCCATCCATTTTTTTTATATCATTTTAAGATATAGGCCCAAAAATGAGGTAGATCCAAGGCTCAAGTGGACTACACAATGGAGATTAAATTCTTACCATTGAAAACTTCATGGGGGCACAAAAGTTTTAGATGGAGCTGATATTTGTGTTTTTTCTTCATCCAAGTCTATGTAACCCTATGAACAGGATGGAATGGAAAATAACATCACGGTGGGCCCTAAAAAAGTTTCATTTCATTGTTGCTTCCTATGGTGTGGTCCAATTGTGCCTTCAATCTGCCTCATTTTTGGGACTATATCCTAAAATGATATGAAAAAAATAGATGGACAGTGTGGATAAGACCCACGCATCATGGTGGCCACTCAAAGCTCCTGTCTATTCCCTGTTGGTGATCGGGCAATCCCCATCCATCCCTCTGGTACAAGCCTTGATGTTTGCGAGAAATCCATCATATCCATACGTACTTCCATATCATTTTACCCAATGAGACAAAAAAATAATGAGATAGGTCCAAAACTCAAGTGGGCCGTTGGACTGGAAACATTGAATATTGAATGTCCACCATTGAAACATTAATAGGTCCATAGTGTTGGAGGCCTTGCACAAAACTTTAGGATCTAGCCGCCCGAACAAACCAGAATTATGGGATAATAATGCAATAAAAATCAATCAAAGCACAATCACACACCACACAAGAGATTTTTACATGGAAAACCCTCAAAGAGGTAAAAACCACAGGACCTCGTCCAAATCAACAATCCACTATGAAAGTAGAACGTTACAACCGATCACAAGCACACACCGCTTAGATCAAACCTTCTTCGCTCACGCAGGAGCGGATAAACAATAAGAGAATAAAAAGAAAACTGAGAGATCTCACCGATCACGAGGATGTAGAAGCGCTGAAACGACGGCTCCCTTCCACAAGCTTCCTCTCTCTCTTTTCTCTCACTCTCTCACCCCAAACCCTTTAGCAAAATCCTTGCAAAGCCTTTAGGAAATCCTCTTGTATTTTTCTCATACATAGAAAAATCCTAAAAAACCCTAGGAACCCCTTTTTATAGTTTTAGGAAACTCTTTTCCGCATCCCTGTTGCGAAAGGACTCAAATCCGTAATTTTTTGCAAAAAACTGCGTAACCTAGGACTGGTCCTGAAAATTTCAGGACTGGTCCTAGCCGCCTAGGACTGGTCGTAGCTCACCTACGATTGGTCGTATACCACCTACGATCGGTCGTAGCTCACCCAGGACTGGTCGTAGACGGAGGAGAAAATTAGCAACAACTCACTGGACTTTGAGTCGTGCTAAGGCTCGAACCCACGACAAATCGAGCGCCTCCCACGACCGGTCGTGGCTCCCCCACGACCGGTCGAGTAGCGCGATGAAATACTCCATTTTTTCACCCGTTGCTCCATCTCTCCTCTGATCTGAGGAGGAAAATTCCATCAAATCTCTCCCTTTTCGACTCAGGAGGAATTCACCTTCTTCAAGCCAGCCAGGTTTCTACAAACCTCAGACTTGCTCTTGAGCAAAGCCTTGGTCATCATGTCTGACCCATTATCGTTCGTGTGGACTTTCTCAAGCTATAACACTTTCTGTTCCAAAGTATCCCTGATCCAGTGATACCGAATCTCTATGTACTTCGACTTGAAATGCTGACTTGGATTCTTGTTCAAGTGTATAACATTCTGACTATCGCAATAGACCACGTGCTCCTCCTGCTTCAGGCTAAGTTCCTGTAGGAACCTCTTCATCCAAAGCATCTCTTTACATGCCTCTGCGACTGCAATATACTAGGCCTCTGTCGTCGACAATGCTACGACCTTCTGTAGCTTCCTCTGCCAAGAAATCGCTCCCCCTGAAAACATAAACATGAACCCCGATGTAGACTTCCTGGAGTCTATGTCTCCTGCCATATCTGCATCTGTGTAGCCCTCTAGCACAGGTTTACTGTCACCATAGCATAGGCTCAACCTGAATGGGCCTCTTAGATACCGTAGTATCTACTTCACTGCTGCCCAATGTTGTTTGCCAGGATTGGCAAGATACCGGCTGACAACACCAACTGCATATGCTATGTCTGGGCGTGTACACACCATAACATATATTAAACTTTCTACAGCTGACGTGTAGGGTATCTTCTGCATCTCTTCCACCTCTGCCTTCGTCTTGGGACACTACCTGTCGCTCAATCTGAAGTGACCATCCAGTGGAGTACTGACCGGCTTCGCTGCATTCATATTTAACCGCTCTAGGACTTTCTCAATATATCACTCTTGTGACAGCCAAAGCTTCCTGCTGCTTCTATCATGGGTTATCTCTATTCCTAGGATCTGTTTAGCCGGGCCCAAGTCTTTCATCGCAAAAGACTCGCCCAACTCCTGTTTCAGCCTGTCGATTTTTTTGATGTCTTTTCCCATGATGAGCATGTCATCAACATATAAGAGCAGAACTATGAAATCACCATCTAAGAATTTGCGCGTGAACACACAGTGGTCCGACTTCGTTCTGTCATACCCATACTGTAACATGAACGAATCGAACTTCTTATACCATTGCTGTGGACCTTGTTTCAGCCCATACAAGCTCTTCCTTAGTCTACACACCATATGTTCCTTGCCCTTGACTTCGAACCCCTCTGGTTGGTGCATGTAGATCTCTTCTTCTAGGTCACCATGGAGAAAAGCAGTTTTAACGTCTAACTGCTCTATCTCCAGATCCATGCTAGCTGCCAACCCAAGCAACACCCATATGGATGTCATCTTCACCACTGGTGAGAATATCTCCTCGAAGTCAATGCCTTTCTTCTGACCAAACCCTTTCATCACAAGTCTGGCCTTGAACCTCGTCTGTGAATTCTTCTGCTCAACATTCTTTCTGAACACCCACTTATTGCTCAGAGCTTTCTTGCCCTTAGGCAGTTTAATAATGTCATAGGTGTGGTTCTTATGCAAGGATTCCATCTCCTCTTGAATAGCTTTCAATCACTCCTCCTTATGCTTATCGGCTAGGGCCTCAGAATAATCTTCTGACTCTCCCCTATCAGTCAGCATAATATACTTATGTGGCGAGTACCTCTTGGACGGCTGCCTGTCCCTAGATGACCTCCTCACCTGTGGCTCAACAGGTGGATCAAGTGGGGGTTGCTCCCCCAGTTCATCTTCTGTAGGAAACCCCTCGTTCTCTGCACCTCGCTGTACTCCCCCGTCATCAGGCACCACGAGAGGAATAACCGGATCCATGTCCTCTAGCTCACCTGAACTAGGCTGGTTCTTCTCTGGCTTACCAATGTCTTTAATACACTGATCTTCAAAGAAAACCACATCTCTGCTCCTGCCGAGCTTCTTCTCGGTCGGATCCCACAATATGTAACCGAACTTTTCATCACCGTACCTTAAGAACACACACTGCCTGATCTTCATATCGAGCTTGGACCTCTCGTCCTTCTGTACGTAAACGGATGCCCTGCATCCAAACACCCTGAGATGACTATACGATGGATCCTGTCCAGTCCACACTTTTTCAGGTACTTCTCCATTCAATGGGGCTGATGGAGACCTGTTTATCAGATACACCGCCGTGTGCATTGCTTCTCCCCAGAACGTCTTGGGAAACTCTGCATGGGATAACATGCATCTGATTCTCTCAACAATGGTGCGATTCTTTCGCTCAGCTACACCATTATGCTGGGGGGTCTTGAGAACCGTCTGTTCATGCCGTATACCCAGGGACTTGCAGTACTCATGAAAGTCGTCGATGTATTCACCACCATTATCAGTGCGGATGCACTTCAATGATCTACCTGTCTCTCTCTCGACCATAGCATGAAACAACTTAAACACATCAAAGACCTCGTCCTTGAATTTCAATGCATAAACCCAAACCCTCCTAGATGCATCATCTATAAAAGTAACAAAATACAATGCTCCACCCAAGGTTTTTGTCCTCATAGGACCACACACATCAGAATAAACCAAATCTAATGCATGCACTTTATTAACATGAGAAGCAGTTTTAACGAATGAAACTCTATGCTGTTTCCCTGATAAACAATCAAGACAAGTTTTGAGAGGTATACCTGTCATGTCTGGAAGGAGCCGCTTCCTTGCTAATAGTTGAAGCCCTTTTTCACTCATGTGGTCTAGACGCCTGTACCACATGTCTATAGCTGAATCTTCTGTTGTACTCAATTCACCCTTGCATACACTGACACTTGCCTTGTAAAGGGTGCAACACTTCTTTCCTCTGGCTGCGATCAACGAACCCTTGATGAGCTTCCAGCGCCCACCAGCAAACCGACTTTCATAACCATCATCATCCAACCTTTCCGTCGACATCAAGTTGAGGTAAAAATCTGGGATATGCCTCACATCCCTGAGAACCAATGTGCATCCCACATCAGTTTTCACACAAATATCACCGACCCCTACGATCTTCGATACGCCAGAATTCCCCATCTTCACGGTCCCATAATCACCTGACTTGTAGCTCGTGAAGAAATCCCTGCGTGGAGTCGCATGAAAAGAAGCTCCTGAGTCAATCACCCAGTCGGTATCCTGACCCGTAGCTGTGAGACATACATTGTGATCTGTGGAAAGAATAATAACAACGTCGCCATCTGAAGCGACCGCAGTAGAATCAGATTCATTTTCCTTCTCCTTTCCTTTTCCTTTCTTGTCATTTTTAGCCTTATGACATTCATGCTTATAGTGGCCCTTCTTGCCACAATTCCAGCATTCAACATCTTTTCTGTTATTCGACTTGCCTCTTGATTTATCTCGGGCCTTCCCGCCCTTCCTGTTCTTTCCTCTCCCCCGTTCCTGTGTCACAAGTGCCTCTTGCTGAGTAGACCCCTAAGACTTCCTCCTTGTTTCTTCATTGAAGAGACAACTAGTAACCTGTTCCATGGATATCTTTCCGTCTGGTGCGGAGTTACTTAGAGACACCACCAATGTCTCCCAACTGTCAGGCAATGAACTAAGCAATAGTAAAGCCTACAATTCATCATCCAGGATCATCTTCATAGAAGAGAGTTGGTTCACTATATTGCTGACCTCATTCACGTGCTCGGCCACAGAATTACCATCCTTGAACTTGAAATTCACAAGTCGCCTTATCAGAAAAATTTATTACCGGCTGCCTTCCTCTCATATAGCCCTTGTAGTTTCAGCCATAGGCTTGTGGCTGAGGTTTCCGTAGACACATGGTGGAACACAGAGTCATCAAGCCATTGTCTAATAAACCCCACCGCCTTTCGGTCTAACTTCTTCCAATCTTCATCAGTCATATCCTTGGATTTTGCTGATATGCCTAAAATTGGAGAATATAGATTCTTGCAATAAAGCAAGTCCTCCATCTTAGCCTTCCATATGGTCCAGTTAGAACCATTGAGGCTGATCGTCCTTGATGAGCCACCTTCCATAATTCCAAACCGATCATTCCCGTTCAATGAACTTAAGCTCTGATACCACTTTGTTGGGGGCCTTGCACAAAACCTTATGATCTAGCCGCCCGAACAAACCAGAATTATGGGATAATAATGCAATGAAAATCAATCAAAGCACAATCACACACCACACAAGAGATTTTTATGTGGAAAACCCTCAAAGAGGTAAAAACCATGTGACCTCGTCCAGATCAACAATCCACTATGAAAGTAGAACGTTACAACTGATTATAAGCACACACCGCTTGGATCAAACCTTCTTCGCTCACGCAGGAGCGGATAAACAATAAGAGAATAAAAAGAAAACTGAGAGATCTCACCGATCACGAGGACGTAGAAGCGCTGAGACGACGGTTCCCTTTCACAAGCTTCCTCTTTCTCTTTTCTCTCACTCTCTCACCTTAAACCCTTTAACAAAATTCTTGCAAAGCCTATAGAAAACCCTCTTAAATTTTTCTCATACATAGAAAAATCCTAGAAAACCCTAGGATCCCCTTTTTATAGTTTTAGGAAACTCCTTTCTGCATCCCTGTTGCATAAGGACTCAAATTCGCAATTTTTCGCAATAAACTGCGTAACCTAGGACTGGTCTTGGAAATTTCAAGACTGGTCCTAGCCGCCTAGGACTGGTCGTAGCTCACCTACGACTGGTCGTAGTCCACCTATGATCGGTCGTAGCTCACGCAGGACTGATTGTAGGCGGAGGAGAAAATTAGCAACAATTCGCTGGACTTTGAGTCGTGCTAGGGCTCGAACCCACGACCGGTCGAGCGCCTCCCACGACCGGTTGTGGCTCCCCCACGACCGGTCGAGCAGCGCGATGAAATACTCCAATTTTTCACCCGTTGCTCCATCTCTCCTCTGATCTAAGGAGGAAAATCCCATCACATAGAAGTTATGTATCAGGCTAATATTTTTCTGTTTTCAATTCATTCCAATAAGAATGACCTTATGAATGGTTTCGATGGCATTTAAATATCATGATAGACCAGAGGTGGTTTCAGCGGTAGGCATTTCCCTGGCCCCTGTTTTTTGGTTTTGAGGCCAACATGAATTTTGGAAAAGCCTTATGTTTGGTCATCGTAAAATGGTCATACATTAGTAGAATTCTCACAAACATTACAGTGGCCCTCCTAACTTCCAATAAAGGCTTTTGCAGGAGAAAAGAAAACACATACACAGCCCCGTCTACTCCCCAGGTGGGCCACACCATAGAAAACGCTATCTAACCATTAATAAATAAAAATAATAATAATAAAAAAAAAAACATAAGCATTGTCCCCTGGATGAGTGGATGTGGATAACTTGTGCACAAGATGATCCTCATGACAGGTAAGCTATTGGACAGATTGGATATTGCACATGCACAAAAGGATGGAAGTTACCTGCTGGGTGGACCACAACATATGGTCCAACGGTTGGAATTAAACTACTTATCAGTGCCTAATTGTACACAAAAAAGTTGGGCCCACCTTAAAGATGATCAAATTAGTCTATGAGTCTACCAAACTAGGGAATGCCTACTGCAGCTTTTTATAATTCAGAACTAAATAAGCTTATCTCACACCCGAATCGATTGAAGTATTGGGGCCTCTTTGGGTACACGGTCAAAAGTGGAGTTTGATACCGAAACACCATTTATTAAAAACCAGTTGAATTGATTTTTGAAAAATCTTGTAATATTTCAATGGCATCTTAAAAACACTTGAGGAAATTTTGAAATGACTTTATATGCCACTTGCACTCGCCTATGATTGGATAGGCATCACATTGCCATGTAGCAAAATGTTTTGTATGATTTCGATTTGGGTAGAACTCCTTTTTTTGAATTTGTATTAGATAGAGTCCTAATTCAGGTAACTGTCTTCAAACCTGAGTAGATTGAGAGCTTGGGTCCTTCTGTAATATGTAAATATGTTAGTGATATCTAGGGCTATACATCAAGTTGAGCTGGGCCAAGCTTGGCTTGACTCATTCATGCTTTCCTTGAGCTCTCATGGAAATTACCATTAGAGTTTGACTTCCATGCTCCCCTCGAGGTTGAGCTCGACTTCAGCCTTACCATTTGAGCTTGCAGTCCCAACTTAGCTCTAACTCAACTCTAAATCTTTCCATTTGTAAATCATAAATTCAAAATCCCAAACTTCAATTTTAGAATTAGGATTTATATATATATATATATATATATATATATATATATATATATATATATATATATATATATATATATAATAATTATATAAATAAAAAGATTTAAAGATTAAATTTAGAAGTATCTTACTGTTTTGAGAGAGAGAGAGAGAGAGAGAGCTTAAGAAAAAAAAGGGCCGGATAGGACCTTTAGGTTCAAGCTGAGCCAAGATTCGTGATGATCAAACTTAGAATCGAGCTTCAAGTTGAGCCATATCAAGCTCCACTATGCTTGAACTCGCCTCGTTTTCAAACGAGCTGCATCATATGAAGCTTGATTCGCATCGAGTCCTTGTTTAAGCCAAGTCAAACTAAACTACATCCAGCCAAGTTGAGCGACCTTTTCGAGCTAGCTTGGCTCGTGCACAGTTCAAGTAATATACAAACTGCTCGTGTAGTTCATTTGGCCTGTCCGAATGGTAGTCCTCGTGATGAAGATCGCAGAGCTTCAAAATCAGGCTAATCTACTAATTAGTGGGGCCACGTCTATGCTCAATCAGACCATCAGTCATTCCACCAACCTTCGCGTCTATGTTGAGTCAGACCATCGGTCATCCCACCCACCTGATGAGCCAACTGGCCTGATTTTTGTAGTAGGTGATCATCATGGTGTGGCCCACCGTTTACATGGTACGTTTATCATACAAGAGGCATGTTGGCAGGAAAGATGAAGATACATGACAAGTTCACCAACCGTGGAATGTTGGTGGTCCGTGTGTATGTGTGCGACCTGGGCCTGGCTCACCCAACCTGACCTAAGGGACCACAATGGCCTGAACCAACCCAAGCCAACTCACTAAATGGCCGTGAACTATTAAACTGGATGCAACTCGGTGGGTCTAGGAGTCCATGCCTTGGGTTAGCTCATGCCAGGCCAGGCCTAAAGACCTCTTAGGCTGGCTGGTCCCTTTGTTACATAAATATCATTTTCGGCACGGCCTGGTGGCCCGGGACCAGGGCTTGGGACCGTAAACTTAACCGTAGACATTGAGGGTGGACGGTCTGTGGGCCCCACAATGATTTATGTGTTTTATCTGCACCATCCATTTATTTTGGATCATTATTAAGGGCATGAGCCCAAAAATAAGGCAGATCAAAATCTCTGGTGGACCAAACCATTGGAAAACAGTGGTGATTGAACGGGCACCATTAAAAACTTCCTAGGGCTGGCTAATGTTTATTTTCCGTCCAACCTGTTGATTAGGTCACAAAGACTTGGATGAAGGGAAAACCCAAATACCAACTTGATTCAAAACGTTTGGTGGCCCTAAAGAAGTTTTTAATGGTAGGTGTTCAATCACCACTGTTTCCTGTGGTGTGGTCAACCTGATGCTTTGATTTACCTCATTTTTGGCATAATGCACTAAAGTCATATGGTAAAATTGATGGACGGCGTGGATAAAACATATACATCATGATAAGCCACCATTATTTAAAACTAAAAGCATTGTAATTAAACTAGAAGCATCACCCAAGGGCCAGGCCGGGGCTTGAAATTCAGGCAGGGCGTCCAGGCCAAATTCGGGCCCAGTCCACTGAAAATGGTCTGGCCCGGCCAATCATCAAGTGGGCCACCGTTATTTAAAATTAGATAGTTTAAAGACACTTGCAGGCTATTTCCATTCATCACACACGCGACACTCGTTGGATTCGGGTCATGTTTCAACCATTCAAATCGTTCATACGATGGGAGTGGGGCTTTTAGAATTTACACTTCATCGCATTCTAATAATTCACCGCCATTGGATTGAGTGACCACTCATAAAACCATATCCAACAGGCGGTAACAAAAGCAAGTGGTGGGCCTTGCTCATTATAGTTGCGTAAGTGAGGTCTGATGGCTGAGAATAGCTTATTGGATGAATGTCCAGATGGAATATAACTTATCCCTCCGAAAGTGGAAAAGGAAAACGGTTATCTTTCGGTAAGAATATCTGTGTCTTCCACGTAAGATAATGGCATTTAATATGTTATTTTAGAAAAAGAAAGAATGTCATATACCATATTAAATCACCGACCTCATTTGACTGAATCTTGCAATTTCTTGTCATGGACTCTCTCGATCTGATACGGTGGTAAACGAGCATCGCAGACTATACTCGATTGGGTGTGTGGGCGTGAGTGTGTGGTTAAAATTTAAAATAAAATAAAATTGCATCGTACAGATCAAGTCACCTGGCAAAAATTCTGGACGGTCAAGATCATTTGTAGTGGAATACATCTAACCATCAATTTGAACAATCCATTGGCGTGTCCCAGTCTGTATAGCTTATTTATTAAAGAATCACTTCAATTAGACAACACCAGCCATCTTATCGTGGCGTGGACGACAGACATGTGTGGAAATGGAGGCTGTCATTCAATGACATCATCCAATCGGTGTCATTTGTGTTGTGACCAAATGAAAGTGGAACGTAATGGATGGTCGAGATCAATTAATTGATTTGTCCCTGTATCCAACTACAACTCACAGCACTAAAACTAGGGTGTGCTGGGGGCATCAACATTTCTAATTATAAAATGATAGAAGTGTGCTGGTCCTATTTATGTGAGGGATGCTTCAGTTCTCTCAGAGCACTGTAAGCTATGGTGCATGGTGCTCCTAGTTGTATTGGAATACTTAGGAAGCCAATCTATTGATCTAGACTGTTCATTAGGGGGGCCTTGCTCTTACCCGGGTGGTAGACTCCCTGGAGTTTCAACACCGGGTCAAGGGTTCGAGTACCCATGGTGGTGAGATCCCACGGTGTGTGTACGTGTGGCGTGAGTTTGCGGGGGTGTGTGTGCGTGTGTAAAAAAAAAAAAGACTGTTCATTAGGTTCCGCGCATACGCACGCGCGCGCGCGCGCGCACACACACTACGGATTATCACGCAAAACATCACATGGATCCCACGAATGTGAACCATTTGATTAGTAGTCTATAATACACAGGCAAGATCATTTACATAAAAATAGGTCCAAACAACAATTCGATCCAGAGAAATTTTATTTTATTTTATTTTTAAAAAAAATAATATATTTTTAGACCTACCTAATTAATATAGAATTTATATTCTAATACTTTTAAAATTTATTTTTTAAAGGAAGCTCCCTAATTAACCCATATAAATATCATTCTAAGTACCATATGTTACATTTCTTTAATGCATGGTTGAGTAAGCTTGACAGTAAATGAGTCGGCTACTTTGTGTGCCCCACTGTGATGCTTATATAAAATCTACCTCAATCGCTGGTGCGTCACCTCATGCTAGCCGTAGTGCCAGAGTAAACCCCATATGTGATTCAAGTGGACCACATGGGAAAAGGCATACATGCAACTGTCACTATCCAAATTATTTTCCTTAGTATGGCCCACCTGAATTTTGGATGGGCCTGATTTTTAAGTCCCAGGCTTAAATTTTGGTTTGGCATCTAATGGATGGAGTGAATTTCATAGTCGTCAGCTCATGCTAGCTGTAGTGCCAGAGTAAACCTCATATGTGATTCAAGTGGACCACGTGATCGGAAAAGGCGTACATGTAACTGTCACTATACAAATTATTTCCCTTAGTATGGCCCACCTGAATCTTGGATGGGCCTGATTTTTAAGTCCCAGGCCTAAATTTTGGTTTGGCATCTGATGGATGGAGTGAATTTCATAGTCATCACGGTGAACCCTATAATCAATTGTGGATGTCTCTCTCCCAAGCATTTTCTTTGGTGTGGCCCACTTGAATCAAAAGTTAGGCTGATTTTTTTGTTCATTCTCATGCAAACCATGTGGATCCCATGAAAAATCAAGTATGTCCCTCACCATACCTAGAGATTATTTAGAAGAAACCGAATTACACGCAACATTACTCTTTATTTTGACGAGGCTCACCATAATATATAAGCTCCAATCTGACCATTAATATTTAGTCCTATGTTAGGCCTAGAGAAAAAAAAAAAAAAAAAAATCCAAAAAAACTGTTGACCTATGTATGGACACTGGACCTTAAGTAGATCACTCTCACATAAGTGGATAGATTTTTAAGTGTGGTTGTCAAGAGATTATATTTGACTGGAGCCGCCACTAGCCAATTAATCCAATTCCTCAGCTAGCTAAACATTGTAGAAATATTAGGATAGAGAATCGGAGGATTCCTTGTCCTAAGATGACTCTTTGATTTGCGGCAAAAGATTCTGAGTAAGGAACCACTGTTACAGAGATGTAAGGGATTAGGTACCCACTCTTGTCATGCGATAAACCAATTAGTCCAGGTATTTTATGGACAAGATCCGATTAACTCGACGAGTCGCGAAGTAGATATTTGAATTGATTGGGTGTTGAGTGCTATGTATACAAAATCATGTATATGATGTTGTGTGTAATATGGTGTTAGATGCAATGCTTATGATAGCCTAGGCTAGATAATTCCGCATTGACTCTCCCACTTGCCATGCATAGATTAATCGACTAGAGTTTCCGATGGGTAGGACCCGATTATATTGACAAATCATAGAACATACGCTCGTGTAGCTTAGGTGTGCAATGCTATGCAGGGATGTTGCATAGTGCTAATGCCAAAGTAGATGAAACCGATTGAAAGTTGGATGACTGGATGGACGGTAATGTCATGAGGATTGGATTGAGAGGCTAGGATCGTGGCTCAAGCGACCTGATTATATTGACAAACCATAGAACATACGCTCATATAAATTAGGCGTGCAATGCTATGTAGGGATGTTGCACAATGCTAATGCTGAAGTAGATGAAGCTGATTGAAGATGACTAGATGGACGGTAATGTCACAAGGATTGAATTGAGAGGCTAGGATCGTGGCTCAAGCGACTCAAGTGGCTTGGGCTTTGGACTAGACTAGGCTAACATGGCTTGTACTTAGGGCTGTACATCGAGCTGAGTCGAGCCAAGGCGAGCCAAGCTTGGCTCGACTCATCCATGCTATACTCGAGTTGGAGCTTGAGCTCGCCCTCGAGCTCAACTTTAAAGCTTGGCTTGTTTGCCAAAGCTGTCGAGTCGAGTTCGAGTTGAGCTAGTGGTTTGAGTCAAGTCGAGTCGAGCTTGTTTATATGTCATGGATTGGGCACAGGTTGTTCGAAGTCAGCGAGTGGGTTGCGCGGTTACTCGGAGAAATCAGGATAATGAGAGAAAGAGAGAGATAAAGAGGGGCAATCGGTTGGGCAGAGAGTCTCGAGCAGTCGGGCTGCCATGTTGGATGCGGCCGTGTGGGCTGCGGCGTCTGCTCATGCTCAATAGGGTAAGGGAAGAGAGAAAGAGAGTGAATGGGGATGGGTAGGGTTTTTTAGTAAAAAGTAAAAACTTTTAAGTTTTAACTTTTTAAAATTTTTTAAGTATATATATATATATATATATATATATATATATATATATATATATATATATATAAAATATTTAATATTAATATTATATATATATAATAATAATAAAATATATTCTTCGAGTCAAGTCGAGTTGAAATGCACCATATTTGAACTTGGCTCAAACTCAACTCGAGCTTTTAGAAAACAAGCTTGACTCGCCCCGAGTCGGCCTTTCAAGCCGAGTCAATCTGAGCCGAGCTATCTCGATTCGTGAATAATCCTAGTTGTACTCTTTCCCATTGCTCTTTCCTCTCCTTGATGGAGGGATGGAATGACTAATGCCTTAGATTTTATAAGGAAAATTGTTTCTTGGGAGGCTTTTAGCATGTTGAAATGAGAAGGGGATTGGGCTATTTATAGACCCCAAGCCTGGTTTTCTTGTAATTCCTAACAAGTGTGGGGTTAAAAGGGGTTTGGATGGTTTGGATTTTAGATTGCCATATGGTAAGATATCAATGGTTGGATTGGATGCCATGAATTGTAAATGCAGCTAAAGAGAGGGGGTACCAGAGTCAATTCACATTGCTACACACTTGTACCCAAACCGAGAGCCACCTCACATGCTTTGGACCTCTCCTTGCCAAGGTAGGAGAGCTGCCACGTGACTTGTGGCACCTTGGGTGCCGCTGGAGTCATACAAAGCTCCCTACTTTAGTAGGTGAACTCCCTTACACGTGTTGGTTCTGCTTCCTAGGGGATTAGGTTGCTATTTTCTAGATTTTGGATGGGCTTTGTTTATGGGCTTAGTTCAGGCTTGGTTTTAAACTTTTATTTGATTGGTTGGGTTGACTCGATGAGTTTGACCTAGTTTTTAGGTTTTCGGGTTTTAGGGTTTAGGGTTCTAAAGCTGACAGGGTGAAGTTGATGAGTTTGGGTTAGGAATTTGGATTAAGTTTGGTTTAGGGCTAGGTTTTGTGGAGTTACATCAATCCAACCTCATCAGCTTGTCAGCTCGGGGTGGGGGTGTCCATAGTATGATTCTGGTGGGCCACGCTAAAGAAAACAATTAAGAGAGAAGTCAACCCTTGATTTTTACAAGACCCACCATAATAATCATATTAAATCCATTCCAACCATTAGATTCCATATAAAAATTTGTCCCCATGACCAAAAAATCACACCCATCCGTGGTCCACATGGGCCACACTAATGTAAATAGTTTGGAGAATGAACATTACCATGTATACTGTTTTCAATCATATGGTCCACCTAAATCAAAGATAGACTTGATTTTTGGGATCTTGGCCCAAAATGGGGTGATACGCCTTGTGGTTGGGGTGGATTTTACATAAACATCAGAGGGGTCCACCCAAGCAGCCGATGGGCGTGATAGAAGGTAGTGAAATGATGATTATATTGATTGATAAGGTAATTTTGAAAGCCTTTTTAAAAAGGTATTTGAATGTAAATTTCATATTAACTAGGTAGTCTTTTTATCTATCTATTTGCAAGAGCTCATGGCAGAATGCTTATGATTTTAAAAATCACTTTTATTAGGCAATTGTGGTACGATTTTTATAAGGTAACCTATGAAGGTGTCCTGGACTTTATGAATAATTTATATTGACAAACTGGACTAACCAAGTGAACTACCGCAATTAAGAGCACTATAACTTATTGTGCTTTGGCCAATTTTACAAGTGTAGTTAGTCTCAGGAGGGATGTAAACAAGTCATTTTGGGCTGTGATTGGCCTTTCAGATGAAAGGTATTTTTCTTTTTCATAATTCACGATGTGATTAGCTTGCTCCAACTTATCTTTACATTTGAGCATTAATGCTCATGTAGTATTAGGGAGAGCACAGCCTTTCAGATATATGAAAGGTATTTTTGTCTTTTATTGTTAATGATGTGAGTAGCCTGCTCAGGGAGACCGTTCAATAAAGTTTCTTGGAGCTTACCATGATGACTATGTGACAAAGACATTATATATATATATATATATATATTGTGACAACTCAAGTTAAGAAGTCAGCTATAAAAAAATAAATAAAAATAAATAAATAAAAAACGCTTGCAAAAGTGAGATGTTTGCCCACAATTCGAAGATGTCTGCGGACGTTCTCTCTTTTAATCCCTTTGTATCGCCTTCATGTGGATGTCGTTGAACCCTTTCCCTCCATTTCTCTGAGGATGCGCAAATGGGCCAGGTTTGGGTTGTTTAGAAGGGTATCCGTACCGTATCTACTAACATGCACTGCACCGTACCTATACCATACTTGTGTTGAGCCTAAAATGGTAAGTCATGCCATAAACCATTGGTGTGTTGGTACCAATTTATTATAAAGATTTTTCTTTCCCAAAAAAATCCACTATTACTTTCAAAGATTAGATGTTATGGCACAAAAGCTATGATTTTTAGAATCGAACTTAGTTTGGTATCTAATTAATGTACTTAGCCCACACACACTTTCACACATAGCCACATATGCTAAGTTGGATGGTTCGTGCGACATCCGAGCCGTGAGTTATGTGGTTCCACATTTAATGACATTTCATAAAAGTAATGCCTGCATACTTGTCTTTAGGCAGCAACTGTATAGAAAACTATTGGTTTAGAAAAATTCAAATGGCTTAATTTATATGTACTCGTGAACCCACTCGATAAGTTATCGATCACCAGTGCCAATTGATTGGTAAGGATTACCCAATAGTGTTTATTTTTTTTGCATGCCTATATGTTCCTATGTTAATGGTTTAGTTGATCAAACTTGTGAATAAACATGCATGAAGATTGGATAGAAAATATCATATGAGAATCCCCATATGTACATAATTGAGTTAGGGCCTTGTTCAGGCATGGACAAGGTATATTCACACCCAACCCATTTATTAATTGGCTAAAAAAAAAATACCCTAACCTGTAACCACACCCATTTATCTACACCTATACTTAGGGCCTGTTTGTTAACTCTTAAAATTAACAGTTAACATGGAATTGAGAAAATGCCCCGTATCAAAAGTTGTTTGCTAACATTGAAATCAGAAAGCGTTGGGTGATTTTCCGCCCTATTTCAATGAATTCTTTCCGTGATAGGAGTTTGGCTTAATGGTGAATGTAGAATGTGCTTCATAAAATTTTCTATTAAAAAAAAATTTCTTCCAAAATTATTCCTCAAGTTACTAGAGAACTTTTTTCTCTTTTAAATTGTTTTCGAAATAGAAAACTAACTTTTAACATGTGAAACTTATTTATGTCCCACCATAATTTTTTTCGTTTGATCCACACCGTCCATCAACTTTTTCAGATCATTTTAGTGCATGAGTCTAAAAATGAGGTACATGTAAAACTCAATTGGGCCACACCATAAAAACCAATGAAAATTGAATAAAACTCAAGTTGACCATTAAAAACCTTAGGGAGGCCATAAAAGTGAAATTGCGGTAAAGACCACTTTACTAGAAGTAGGAATATGCTAATATGTCCTAGAGGGGGGTGAATAGGACTTTTATAAAAAAAATTATAGTTTATTTAAAATCCTATCAAACTTGTCCTGAGTAGATATGCATGAATCAGGATTTCTTCAAGATAACTCTAATGGCTTTCAAGCCAATTAGAGGATTCAATTACAAAACTAATTTAATGATAAGCATGATGCAATTCAGAGTTTATGATGGATGTAACTGTGTGTGAGGAGTGATTAAATATGAAAGTATTTAAAGAAATCACACAAGTAATCAAAGACAAATATCAATCACAAACATAGTCATTTTTATAGTGGTTCAACTACTTATCTACTCCACTTCTAGCAGACGCACTCAACCCTTGAGTGTGCCGGATTTCACTAAGGAGGTTTCACATGGTTCACCTCAAACCCGAGGTTTTAAATCAGGTTCACCTCTAACCAGTACAACCTACACCTAGGCTGACAATTTATGCTCCCACGAGCAAGGGTCAATACATAGCACCCGATTTTAGGCACACTGGCCAAGGATCCACACAAGGAACCTCTCACGTTTATGCTTTCACGAGCAAGGGTCAACACAATGCACCCACTTTTAAGTACACTGGCAAAGGATCTTCCACAAGACCTTAACTGTTTATGCTCTTCACAGAACAAGGGTCAACACAATGCACTCATCATGTGCACTCCCGCCAGAGGCCTCCTAGAGGACTAGCAAGGAGTGAGAAACACCTTATACCCAAGTCTACAAAGGAATGATCACAAGGGTCCTCTGAACTCTAATAACTTACAAATAAGTAGATGAGTCCCTTTTAGCTCTTTGTCAAAGATCTCCTCCTTTATTGATGAAGAGTCTTTTGCTTCCTTGAACCGCAACTCAGAAGATGTAGCAATGTATGGAGACGGGTTGGATCAAGGATGTAATGGAATCCTACTCTATTCAAAAGTTTTTCTATAAGGGAAATAGAATGATTCCAATCATTTATGCATTCAAGGCATCCCAGCTTAATGATTTGCCATTAAGGTGGCAGTTGGAGGATCCTTAAATGCGGAAGTTTATTCCCCAATCCACTCTATTGAATGTCAATGATGAGGGTGTATTGGAGGATGAACTTTCATGAGAGAAAGGGCTTTGGGTATATGATCTAATGTTAAACACTCAAAAGCACTCTCTTCTTTTTCTACTAGCAACTAAAGACAAGTTTTCTATATATAAGAAAAAAATTCCAACGAATATAAAATGGTAACATTTATGACAGAGTTCGATATCATCGAGCAGGGTCAATATCATTGAGCATATACTCTTGATTGTATCGACTGGTCGCTCGATGACACAAACTCAAATGTCATACGTTTTTGAAACCCTTTGCCAGCTGGTCGAAGAAATTGAAACTTGCGTCGATGTCATCAGATTTCAAACTCCAATTTCATCGACATGAGGATCGATTCTCGACATTTGAAAATGAGAGAGACATTGCCTTTGAAATATTTTAGGTCAAGGATATGATCGAGGTACAGTCGATATCAGCGAAATTTGAATGTCGATAATATCGATAGTTATGTCGATGCATCGATAAATCCAAAGGATTTTTCAGTTAAGCTTGCTGGATAGTTTATGTCCATTCTCGTTGCAATCGACCCAGCCTTGATATCATCAATATTTGAATATTAATTTTATCGAGTGACCCTTGATCCAAGATAAAAACCACCTGAAAATATGCTGGTAAACTGAGTGTCTAATACCGATATCATCGGTTTTTGAATTCCAAGGATATCGAGGAGTACTTCGATATATTGAAGGTCTTTATGATTTTCTTTAAAAAAATAGGGACATAAACTCTCTGCTGTCGATTTTATCAAGTCAACTTCGATAGACTCGAGATTCAAATTTTGATGATATCGATACATCTATCGATACATCGATAATTCAGTGTAAAAGTTTACGCAGTTGCTGGATAACTTTATGTCCTCATTCGATAGTATCAATTGAGCATCGAGGAAATCGACAACACTTCTTGATTATATCGATCAGTCTATCGATAAGTCGACAGAGGTAGAAAACTTAGAGATTTTCTGAAATTTTAAAAAAGTTTTTTAACCAAAAAATTCTATGATATTCTAATCAATTTTAAGGGTTTTAAGTACCTAGTGTTTTGGGACATGGAATGTGAGGCTTAGATTTACCTGTGGTGAGTTTGGGCACACATCCGGTTGAGGTAGATGGTTGATTGATCTTCCTATGGAGCTTCTTTGTCTAGCTGACTTAACACTCACACTAATTGACAAACCAGCACACTTTCAAAAAGTTTTGGATTAAGATAATCTTTATTTTTTTCCTTCATTTGGCCTGTATGAACTAATCAACAGATTGGATGTCAAATAAATAGTACGGTGGCCCTTAGGAGAATTTTAATGGTGGATTTCCAATCATTATTATTTTCCCGTGGTGTGGTCCACCTGAGATTTATATCCCTCTTTTTTTTTTTTTTTGAGTGAAGCCCTAAAATGATCTGTAAAAATGGATGAACAGAATGGATGAAACACATACATCATGATGGGACCCACAAAACACTAACCACCAGCCATGGGGTTGGTGGCAGGGGGAGTAAATACGTGTCGTGGGAAGACAAGCGCCTACGCTCCTCGAGCTCAAGTTGTGAGAACGGTTCAAAGGAGATCAAAGTTACATAGGCCCACAATGATGTATTTATTATATCCACACTGTTCATCCATTTTTTGAGATTATTTTAGAACATTAGTCAAAAAATGAATCATATCGAAAGCTCAAATGGACCACACCAAAAAATCAGTGGGATAATGATTTTCACCGCTAAAAAATTCGTAGGGCCCACCATAAATTTTATTTTCCATCCAATCTATTCATAAGGTCATAAATACCTGTATGAAGAAGAAAAACAAATTTCATATTGATTCGAAACTTCTGTGACCCCCAAAAGTATTTCAAGGTAGACGTTCAATCCCCACTGCTTTTTGCAGTGTGGGATCTATCCTATTTTTCGGCTCAAGCCGTAAGACGAGCTCCAAATATTGATGGACGGTTTGGATATAACACATACCTCATGATGTGACCCATAGAACATGCTGACATAAGTACACCATCTACATAGCTGATGTGTGGTACACTAGCTAATCCACTTCTGTCCAAATTCGATGCGGATTTCCTGTGAAGGATACAAATTAGCTACTGACAGGTTGATTAGCGAGAAGCGCTCCTCGCTGCTAAAGTGACGTCACCAAGTTATGTGGGACCCACCATGATGTATGTGTTGTATCCACACTGTCCATCCATTTGGTGATATAAATTTAGGTATGAGAAAAATAACGAGTCAGATCCAAAGCTTGAGTGGACCAATAATAGAAAACAGTTGAGAGAGAGCCGTCCACCATTAAAAATTTCTAAGGCCACAAAAATTTTCAATCAAGCTAAAATTTGTGTTTTACCTTCTTTCATGTCTGTCTTAACTTATGAACACCTCAGATCTCAGATAAACATCATAGTAGACTTTAGGAAGGTTTCAACGGTGGGCGTCACTCTTCCCACTGTTTTCTGTGGTGGGGTCCACTAAAGATTTGGATTGGACTCGTTCTTTGTCTCATGCCGTAAAATGATATCTCCAAATGGATGGATGGTGTGGATACAACACATACATCATGATGGGTCCCACAGAACTTGGTGACGTCACTTCACTAGCGAGTCCAGCTACTCAACCTGTCAGTGTCTAATCCGCCTCCTCATGTGAAAGTAGAGTTGGGCATTGGACCCAGTTGGATCGGATTAGGTCCAACTCAACCTAGTTTGGTCCAGATTATACATGGCCCAACTCGAACTTAGATCGATCCGAGACCGACCGAGTCCGGGTCATCTGACTCAGACAGACCCGAACCCCTGCTGGCCTGAACTAATCCGAGTCTGACTCGGTGAGGAAAACCGAGTCGGATCGGATTGGCCAAGGTTCGGATCGGTCATTTTTTAAGTTGAAATTGTACACATGGCATGTTAGTAATTTCCGATTAAAACGTCCAAACCCTGGACCTAATTTAGATGCATCATAAACTAATAGCTACACTGCTGGTGGACATTGAATGGACGACTGGGATGACGAAAAGAAAACCTGCTTGGGGAATAGGTTCTCACAATAAGCTTGTCCTTGGGACCCGATTCTCACAATGTTGGAGATATTTTCATTTCAATAAAAATGGTGCTCTCCAATACAAATTCACAACCCGGAGAATATAAGAACAAATAACTTACCCAAGAGAAAAAATGAGTGTTGAGCTGCTTCTTTCTTTTCTTCTTCTTTTTCTTCTTTTAGACAGATAAAAATGAACGCTATTAAAAAACCAAAAAAAAAGAAAAAAGAAAAAAGAAGAAGAAGATCAAGAATGTAATCTCATTACAAAGAGCAAGTTGGCAAACGCCCTCTTTAGCTAAAATAAAACATGGGTATATGATTCCACAACCAAACAGAGCAGAGCTCAAAACAAAATAAAATAATCATTTAAACAATATTGAAGCTAACAAATCATTAAAATAATCATTTAAACAATATTGAAGCTGGGAGTATTTCTAGACCCTCATGCATTTAAAAAAACCCAAATTGCAAAAATAGAGAATCCATCATAAAGATAAAAGAATGATAAATTAAAGAAGAAGAGGAGAGGAAGAAGAAGAAGAGGAGAGGAAAAATTACCTGGTGGGTTCGGATCAAGTGTTGAAGAAGAGGAGAGGAATAAGATCGGGCAGGCACTAGACAGCTCTCATTCATTCGGGCAGGACAAGGATGGATGGTCGGACGAATGGGATACGAGCGTCGGGAAGAGGAGAGGAAGAAGATCGAGCGTTGAAGAAGAAGAAGAGAGGAAGACGATCGATCGGGCAACGGCGTTCGTTTGGTAGGGTAAGGAAATAGGGTAAGAGATTTAGGGGTAGAAAAAATATATTTATACTACTCGACTACCCACTCCAAGTCGGGTCGGTATGGGTTATTAGATCGGATCTGTCTAGATACACTATTATCCGAACCCAACCCGAAAAATAATCGGATCTGGATGGATAGGCTCGATCAGGCCCGATCTTGGCCATTGGTTCTGTTCGGAATGGGTTGGATTGGGTCAGATCCACCGGGTCAGGTCCAATATGCCCACCTCTATGTGAAAGCCTTCCACAGGAACTTCCGGCGAAAGATTCTGTGGGTGCCTACTGCGACGTTTGTGAGAAAGCTAGTCCGACCATCCATTTTTCGAGCTCATTTTAGGACATGCGACCAAAAATAATACGTATCCAAAACTTAAATGGGCCACAAGATAGAAAATAGCAGGGATTTTGTGACCACTGTTGAAACATTTATATGGCCACAAAAGTTTTGTATAGGTTTAAGTTTACAGTGTTTTCACTTCATCTCAGTCAAAATGACCTTATAAACAGTTTGGATGAAATATAAACATTAAGGTGGAGTCTAGGAAGGTTTCAATGGTAGGCATTCCTTTCCCCACTGTTTCATATTGTATGACCTACTTGAGTTTTGGATACTCCTCATTTTGGTGGAATGTCCTAAAATGAGCTTGAAAAATGGATGGACGTGTTGGATTTCTCACAAACATCACAGTGGGCCCCACCCAAAATCCTTGCGCTGGAACTTCACGTAAAAGGCTTTCGTTAGGAAATCGACATCCGTCCGTATGCCGAATTTATCACTAAAGCCTCTTGTAGAATTTCCTACTTTGGAAACGTAGGTGGGGCCCACCTTCATGTTTGTGAGAAATCCACCCTGCCCATTGGTTTTGTGAGTTTATTTTAGGACATGAGACCGAAATTGAGGTGGATCCAATAATTAAGTGCGTCGAAACCGTGAGGATTGAACGTCCTGATTTGAAATATTCTTGGGGCAACATAAGGAATTTATTTATTTTTTTATGAATAATGATATTTTATGTATTTTTTTAATGAATAATAATATTTTAATTTTCTCTTAATTACTTTATTTTATTTGAATTAAGTAGAATAATTTTATTTTCATTTAATAAAAAATAATTTCTTTATTATGGAAAACATTTCCAAACAGGAGATAGGGACAAATGTGTCAAATTAACGTATTTCAGACATTTTGGATGTTTGTTAACAAACAAGTTGTTTCAAATTTGGTATTCAATTTTCAGACTTCTGCCATAATTACCAAACAAGTTTTCTGACTTCAGATTTTAGATTCAGCCTTCAGATTTCATATTCAAGCTTTAGATTTCAGATTCAGGCTTTAGACTTCATATTTAACAGATGGGGCCTTAGCCGGTGTTCGACATGATTTAGGTAGTCATTTGTTACCACTGACTTGAGTGCTCCATGGGCTTAGTCAACTGAACTATTATCACTTTCATCTTTTTCATTCATTGTAGAAATTTTCTTCAAAAATTTTGAACTTTACCTTAGATAATGTTTGATTCCTTAGACTATCAACCTTGGGATTATCGCTGCCTGATTCGCTATTAGACACCATGACTCGAGAAAAGACCTTTCTCTAATACTAAATTGTGTAGTGGTGCATGGAGAAAGAGAAGAGATCATTATCTTTTTCTTAAGAGTAGCCCTGAAATATACAAGAAAAGAAAAAAAAATCTTTAAAAGTAAGAAATAAAATTGATATTGTTAATGAAAGTTTGAATACAGTTTATTTGTAAGAATTTAAATATGACTTATAGGTCATAAATCATAACTTTATAACTTTTCTAAAATAGTAAAACATTTCTAAAATAGTAATTTATTAAAAAAATAGTAATAAATTCTTGATGGGGTTTTCCTCCTTAGTTCAGAGGAGAGGTTGTGTAGTGCGGATGTCCTAAATCTTGTTGGATCGCGCTGCTCGACTGGTCGAAGGGTGCTGCTCGACCGATAGAAGACTACTCGACTCAAAGTCCAGTGACCCAGCTTTTTATTGCTCGACTAGTCGAGGGCTTGTCTCAACCAGTTGAGGGTCCGCGCGACCAGTCGAGAACCTAGCTTGACTAGTTAAGGGTTACACAAATTCATTCCGGATTTGGTGCGAACTACGTAAATTTGAGGCGATTTTCGCAGAGGTGTGGAAAGAAGTTGCCTAAACTATAAATAAGGGTCCCTAAGGCTTTTCTAGGGTATTGAGAAGACTTTCTAAAGCTATTGTGCTAAGGTGTTTTCACAGTGAAGGTGGGAGAGAGAGAGAGAGAGAGAGAGAGAGAGAGAGAGAGAGAGAGAGAGAGAGAGAGAGAGAGAGAGAGAGAGAGGAAGCTTGTGGAAGGGAGGATTTTGCTCGTAGAGGTGATCTACTGCGCAGTCGACATCTCAACGCTTTTACATCCTCAGGATCGGTGAGATCTCAGCATTTTCTTTATTCTCTTATTGTTCATCCACTCCTGCATGAGTGAAGAAGGTTTAATCCAAGCGGCGTGTGCTTGTGATCGGTTATAATGTTCTACCTCATAGTAAATTGTTGTTCTGGACTAGGTCCAGTGGTTTTTACCTCTTCGAGGGTTTTCTAGGTAAAACCTCTAGTGTCGTGTGGTTTATGCTATGATTTATTTCATTACTTTATTATATCCCATAATTCTAGTGTTTTTGGGAGGCGAGATTCTAAGGTTTTTGTGCAACGCTCTCAACAAAGTGGTATCAGAGAGTTTAGGTTGGTTGAACGGAGTGGAATCAATTCTGAATTATGGAAGGTGGCTCATTAAGGATGATCGTTCTCAATGGTTCTAACTGGAACATATGGAAAGCTAAGATGGAGGATTTTCTTTATTGCAAGGACTTGTATGCTCCAATTCTAGGCACATCAGCAAAGACAAAGGATATGTTAGATTATGATTGGAAGAAGTTGGACTGGAAGGAAGTGGGGTTTATTAGACAATGGCTGGATGATTCTGTATTCCACCATGTGTCTAAGGAGACCTCAACCGCTAGCCTATCATTGAAAATGCAAGGGTTTTATGAGAGGAAGACAGCTGGTAATAAGATTTTTTCGATAAGATGACTTGTGAATATCAAGTTTATAGATGGTGGTTCTGTGGCTGAGCACGTGAATGAGGTCAGCAACATATTGAACTATCTCTCCGCTGTGAAGATGGTCAAGGGTTGTATGAGAGGAAGACAACCGACAATAAGATTTTTCTAATAAGACAACATGTGAATCTTAAGTTCAAAGATGGTAGTTCTGTGACTGAGTACATGAATGAGGTCAGCAACATATTGAACCAGCTCTCTGCTATGAAGATGGTCCTGGACGATAAACTACAGACTTTGCTATTGATTAGCTCATTGCCTAACAGCTAGGAGACATTGGTGGTGTCTTTGAGTAACTCCGTGCCAGACGGAAAGGTGTCCATGGAACAGGTAACTAGTTATCTCTTTAAGGAGGAGATAAGGAGGAAGTCTCAGGGGTTTACTCAACAAGAGGCCCTTGTGACACAAGATCGGGGGAGAGGAAAGAATAGAAAGAGCGAGAAGGCCCGAGATAAATCAAGAGGCAAGTTGAGTGTCAGGAAGGATGTTAAATGCTAGAATTAAGGCTGTACACGAGCCAAGCTAGCTCAAAAAGCTCGCTCAGCTTAGCTCGATCTAGCTCAACTTGACTCGACTTGAATGATGACTCAAGGCAAGCCACGCTTTATATGACCTAACTCGTTTTGTAAACAAGCCAAGTTTAAACATAGGGAAGTTTGATTCGACACGACTTGAACCCGACTTGGCTCAAAGCTCAAGCTCTGCTTGACTCGAATATGTGTGTGTGTGTGTGTGTGTGTGTGTGTGTATATATATATATATATATATATATATATTATATTTTAAAATTATAAAAATTAAAACATAAACCCTATATTATATTATATTTTAAAATTAAAAAAATTAAAACATAAGCCCTATCCTCCCTATCCTTCCCTCTCTTACCCTTTCCTTTCCTTACCTTACTCGTCGCGCCTGAGCTCCTCTCTCTCTCTCCACTCGACCGCTCACCCGAGCTTGACTCAGCATCCACCCGACTTGTCTTAGATGTATGGCCTACACTAACCCGAGCTCTCCTCTCTCTCTCTCTCTCTCTCTCTCTCCACTCGACCACTTGCCCGAGCTTGACTCAGCATCCACCTGACTTGTCTTAGTTGTACGGCCTACACTCACCCGAGCTCTCCTCTCTCTCTCTCTCTTAGCACCAACAACAAGGTACCATTTATGGCTCTATCTAATATTATATATTTGTATATATTATTAATTAAATATTTGATTTGGGGGTTGGGTCAGTTGGGTCGGGTTGCTGGGTTGAGTCAGGTGTGGGTTGGGGTTTGGGTCAGGTTGGAAGCAAGCTTAACTCGACTCGAGGTAAGCTCGCCTCGACTCAATCCACTAGTTTGCCTCGAGCTTGATTCGAAAGTTTTGGCAAACAAGCCAAGCTTCAATAGTAAGCTCGAGGCTGAGGTCGAGCTCAAGCTCGAACTCGAGAAGAGCATGGCCAAGCCAACCCAAGCTCGGACCACCTCGACTCAACTCAGCTCGATGTACAACCCTAGCTGAAATTGTGGCAAGAAGGGCCACTACAAGTATGAATGTCATAAGAAGAACAATGACAAGAAAGGAAAAGGAAAAGAGAAGGAATATGAATCAGATTTTACTGCGGTTGCTTCAGATGGCGTTGTTATAGTTATTCTTTCGGTAAATCATGATGTTTTTCTTACAGCTATGAGTCTAGACACCGACTGGGTAATAGACTCGGGAGCCTCGTTTTATGTGACTTCACGTAAAGATTTCTTCACAAGCTATAGGTCCGGTGACTTTGGGATCGTGAAGATGAGAAATTCTGGCATATTGAAGATCGTAGGGGTCAGTGATATTTGTGTGAAGACCGATGTGGGCTGCACATTTATTCTCAGAGATGTGAGACACATTTCAGAACTTCGCTTCAACTTGTTGTCGATAGAAAGGTTGGATGATGATGGTTATGAAAGTCAATTTGTTGGTGGGCACTAGAAGCTCATCAAAGGTTCGTTGATTGCAGCCAGAGGGAAAAAGTGTTGCACCATTTATAAGGCAAGTGTCGGTGTGTACAAGGGTGGGTTAAATGTAGTGGAAGATTCAACTACTAACATGTGGCATAGGCGTGTAGGGCGCATGAGTGAAAAAGGGCTTCAACTACTAGCAAAGAAGTGGCTCCTTCCACACGTGATAGGTATACCTCTCAAAACCTATATTGACTATTTATTAGGGAAACAACATAGAGTTTCATTGGTTAAATTTGTTTCTTATGTTAATAAATTGCATGCATTAGATTTAGTTTATTTGATATTTGTGGTCCTATGAGGATAAAAACCTTGGGTGGGGCATTGTATTTTGTCAGTTTTATAAATGATTCATCTAGGAGGGTTTGGGTTTATACTTTGAAATCCAAGGATGAGCTCTTTGGTGTGTTTAAACTGTTTTATGCTATGGTCGAGAGAGAGACAGGTAGATCATTAAACTGCATCTGCACTGACAATGGTGGTAAATATATTATTGACTTCCAAGAGTATTGTAAGTCCCTGAGTATGCAACATGAACAGACGATTCCCAAGACCCCCCAGCATAATGGTGTGGCCAAGCAAATGAATCACACCATTGTAGAGAGAATTAGATGCATATTATCCCATATAAAGTTACCCAAGACATTCTGGGGAGAAGCAATGCACATGATAGTGCATTTGATAAATAGGTCTCTATTAGTCCCATTGAATGGAGAAGTACTTGAGAAGGTGTGGACTGAAAAAGATCCATCGTATAGTCATCTTAGAGTGTTTGAATGCAGAGCATCTATTCACATACAAAAGGACGAGAGGTCCAAGCTCGATATGAAGATCAAGGAATGTGTGTTCTTGAGGTACGATGATGAAAAGTTTAGCTACAAATTGTGGGATCCAACAGAGAAGAAGCTCGTCAGGAGCAGAGATGTAGTTTTCTTTGAAGATCAATGTATATAAGACAGTTGTAAGCCAGAGAAGTCCCAATCTAGTTCAGGTGAGCTACAAGACATGGATCCGGTTACTCCTCCTATGATGCTTGATAACGGGGGAGTACAACAAGGTGTAGAGGATGAGAGAGTTTCTACAGAAGATGGACTGGGGGAGCAGCCCTCACTTGATCTACCTGTTGAGCCATATGTGAGGAGGTCATCTAGGGACAAATATTCGTCCAAGAAGTACTCGTCGCATGAATACATTATACTCACTGATGAGTGATTTCTTGCCTCTAAGTGCAGAGGTTCGCAAGTAATATCCCGTGAATAGAGGATTGATCCCACAGGGAGATGAATTGCGAGAAGGAGAAAATCAAATGCAAAACAAACTAAGTAATAAAAACTAAACTGATGATTTGATTTTATGATTTTTGAATGGATGTAATTCAACTGAATTAAAATAACACCCAAGCTTCAAAGTTCCACACATATATTAATGTTCTAAAATCATGATGACTTGGATAATATAACTAGTATCTGAGCACTGTGGTCAGCCTAATCGAAAAATAAAACAGTTTAAATATTTTAATAAATGATATAAAAGATAAGAAAATCATGAATTTGCACCATTGATATATATTCTCAAGCGCCAGTAATTTTAAGAAATCAATATTAATGAGATAATAAAAATTAAAGAAATATAATAGGTTGAGATCCTCTCCTATCTAGGAAATTTGATTGATCTAAGATAAGCCTATCCATCAATGTGGATCTCATATGATGGAAACATATGGATCTCACAAGAGGATAAAAAAATAAAACCTAAACAATAGATAACATGCATATACCATTCTTCTTATCATTAAAAAAAATCAATCATAAAAACTTAAAGAATTATTAAACCCATGTGCTTCCCTTCTAGCTTGGGTTAGAGGAAACTAAAAAAATATAATTAAATTGTAGAAATAAAAAAAAAGAAGAAAGAAATAGATGCAAATAGAAAAGATCTAAAAAATAACTTATAAAACTTTAATAAAATTAAAAACTCTTTGAAAATCCTAATTCTTGCTTTGAGATGCCTAGAATGATGCTTAGGAATGCCCTAGGAAGCCTTATTTATAAGTGGGGAACTCCAATTTTCGTACAAAGTTGGAAAACTCTAGAAATCGCCTCAAATTTCGCATCTTTTCAAAATAGACTTCTCGCTACACAGTTTTGTTAAAATAGATTTCTCTCTGTGTAGTTTTCTAAAATAGACTTCAAAGCTTCAAAATATACTTTTTCAAGATGATTTCAGGATTCTTCCTTTCAAATTTTCGATTCTTTTCATTCGTCACTTGGTTTCCTTGGATCTATGACATGTAAATTCTTCAATCTTGGTCTCCTAAGATCCATCCCTTGCCTTGGTGATTCTTGAGCATCAAATCCATGCTTTTTAACGCCCTTTTTCAATCTAAGCTCTTAAATTCACCTTGCAACACATACATGAGTAAAATAAAATATTAAGCTGATTCATGTTCATAAAACTAAGATATAAATGTGAAAAATTATGTAATATTTGAGTCTCAACAATAGGAGAGCTAGAAGATTATTCTAAGGCCTTAGCCAACGAGCACAAGGGAGAGTGGTTGAAAGCTATGCAAGGGGAGATAAAATCTTTGCATAAGAACCACACCTATGATATGGTTAAATTGCCTAAGGGGCAAGAAAGTTCTGAGCAATAAGTGGATGTTCAGAAAGAAGATTGATCAGAAGAATTCATAAACACGGTTCAAGGCCAGACTTGTGGTGAAAGGGTTTGGTCATAGGAAAGGTATAAACTTCGAGGAGATATTCTTACCGGTGGTGAAGATGACATCCATACAGGTGTTGCTTGGGTTAGCGGCTAGCATAGATCTAGCGATAGAGCAGTTAGATGTTAAAATTTCTTTTCTCTATGGGGACTGGAAGAACAGATCTACATACACCAATCAGAGGGATTCGAAGTTAAGGGAAAAGAGTATATGGTGTGTAGGCTAAGAAAGAACTTGTATGGGCTGAAATGAGCTCTAAGTCAATGGTACAAGAAGTTCGACTTATTCATGTTAAAGCATGGATATAAAAGAATGGAATCAGACCACTATGTGTTCACGCGTAAGTTCTTAGATGATGATTTCTTAGTTATATTGTTATACGTTAATGACATGTTCATCATGGGTAACGACATCAAGAAGATTAACAGGCTAAAACAGGAGTTGGGCAAGTCATTTGCGATAAAGACTTGGGCCCGGCTAAATAGATCCTAGGAATGTAGATAACCTGTGACAGAAGCAGCAGAAAGCTTTAGTTGTCACAAGAGCGGTATATTGGGAAAGTCCTAAAGTGGTTAAATATGAATGCAGTGAAGCTAGTCAGCACTCTACTGGATGGTCACTTCAAATTGAGCGATAAGCAGTGTCCAAAGACAAAGGCAGAGGTAGATGAGATGAGAAAGATACCTTACGCGTTAGCGATAGTAAGTTTGATGTATGCTATGGTGTGTACGCAGCCAGACATAGCATATGTGATTGGTATTGTCAGCTGGTATCTTGCCAATCCTAGTAAAGAACATTGGACAACAGTGAAATGGATACTGCGGTATCTAAGATGCTTATCTAGGTTGAGCCTAAACTATAGTGACAGAAAATATGTGTTAGAAGGCTATATAGATACAGATATAGCAGGTGACATAGACTCTAGGAAGTTTACATCAGGGTTCATGTTCACGTTTGCAGGGGGAGCGGTCTCTTGGTAGAGTAAGCTACAGAAGATCATAACATTGTTGACAACAGAGGCCGAGTACATTGCAGTCATAGAGACATGTAAAGAGACGCTTTCGATGAAAAGGTTCCTATAGGAACTTAGCCTGAAGCAGGAGCAACACGTGGCGTATTGCGATAGTCAAAGTGCTATAAACTTGAGCAAGAATCCAAGTCAGCACTCCAATTCGAAGCACATAGAGATTCAGTATCACTCGATCATGGATACTTTAGAACAGAAGTGTAACGCCTTAAATTTTAAGGGTCGAGCAAACCTCTGCTCCTGAGATCCAACACATCACTTATGCAACATGGATAATGATGTTCAGATCTCATCCGTATTAATGAGTTAAACATGAGTGAGATTATACTAAAACAACATATCATACTCCATATATAATTAAATCAAGCAAGCGGAAGAATGAAACATATATATATATGAATAGGTAAGCGTCTCACAACCTCCGGACTATGATTATGTAGCCAGGCTAAAAATATACATGTATTGTTTGAAAATCAGTACGAGGTTTACATAGACCTACCTGAAAGCTGAACATAGGAGAATTCTTCCTCCTCATCTATGAAGTCCAATTCCACTGCATAGGCCTCGTCATCACTTGCATCTACAAAAGAGTCTGGTTGGTGTTTTAAGACACCATCCCAAGGTGGGAGTGAGTACTCAACTCAGTGGTACTATAAGGAAAAGGTTAACAAGTTATCAATTCAATCAAGTAGTAATGATAAATCAATACAACAATCATTTCCTAACTACTGTTATTAATGTCGGGGTGGTATACAGTAATGATGTATGCCCTCGTACGAAGCTCCCTCACAAGTGACTCCGATAACCAAATTTACACGTGACAACCTCCCTAAAGTGCACCTTCCTCACCAAAGCATATGCAATGCGGTGCATGGTTGTGTTAGCCGAGTAATTAATTAGGATCATTCATACAACATATTTGGGAAGCTAAGGTACCTCCCTTTATATCATTGACCCAAACTAAAGGATCCATCTAGGGTCGTCAATCCTAGTTAATCACATACAATAGGCAAGTTGTAGGGTATTACCCCTAATGAAAAGCAGTCGATGAGAAAATTCATTGTTTATACTCGCGGTCACTACAGGAGGCTCGTCACCTCAGCATAGGCCGACAGCTTGAACATGGTAACTCATACCACCATGCCTGTCTCACGAGTCTTGGTTGCTCAATGGTCACTATGGGGATGCTCGTCACCCCAGTGTAGGCCGACAGCTCGACCACGGTGTCTCATACCACCATGCTCGATTCACGAGTCTTAGCAAATCATGGTACCATGGTTGAAACGGGCTTTTACATTGATAAATGGTACCTTAGATTCAAGTTATAATGTCCATACATGGTAAACACACAATAGGCCAATCGATTTATTTGGTAAGTTTGATTGGTACAAGCACACGTAGACTTGATCGACATGGAGCTCATGAGCACTCCTTGTGGCCTAACCACTGTTAACAATCATCGTGTAACTTGGATTTGTCGAGTTTTCCAATGTGGTGAGACTAATTCAGCCACCCAGACAGGAATTATTACCGATTGCTTGGGCTAGGTCGTAACCCCAATCTTACTCAGATGCAACAATTAAGTACATGGAATGACCAATTCAGCATTTAACAAACAATCCAAGTGAAAATTCTCATTTGAGCATTTCATCAAACACATCGAACATATTACAAAAGACTTGCATTTTATTCATAAATCGCATAGAAGTAATTATGGTTACGAGAAAGAAATTATGTACATGATTAAGGTAATTAAGAATCCTATCTTAATATACTTAATAAATACAATTCATCAACATTTTCTCATTCAGACATTTCATCAAACACCTAAGTTACACTTCACCAAGTACATAGACTAGATTAGTTACGACATATATTATGGAAATTCCTTACACGAAGAGATAATCATGCATGTGACAAACATGAATCCTAGATTAACCGCCATGGCAAGCACAAATCACAATTTCATGTTCATTCAAATATTTCAACAAATACATGAGATGCATCTTGTATTCAACATAGTTCACACATGTATAATATATCAAAAATATCCTATCTAAGGCAATATGGCAGCAATCAAGTCAGATACAAATCATTAGCTAACATTGAAAGCATTGAAAATCATAACCTAAACGTTTATAGTTCACACCTTTCGTTGAAATACTCAATTCAGACTCGGTTCGAATCCTACGTTCCCAAAATGGAATGACGGGTACCTAAATCTCGAAATCCGTCAGCTAGGTTGATAAACGACTATTATAGATCTTAACTACAACGTTATGATTTGGATTTCTTACCCAAATCATGGTTAAATTAGAGTGCATAGCGTAATGGGGAGGTGATTTGAGGTGTGGAGTCATGGGAAAGAATCACCGCAACGATCTCCTAATTTTTCTCTTATATCCTAGGTCTTTTCTCTTCTTTTCTCTCTTATCTCTCCTAGGGTTAAAGAAATTCATATGGAATAGAAATGGGGTGGTTTAAGGGCTTTATATATGCCTAGTAGTGATGTAAATGGCCTCAGGGCCACGGTATACTTAGTTTATAACCAAGGGGTGCCTGTTTTTGGCAAACAGGGCTCATAGGAAGGTCCACTACTCACTTACATCATAGGGTGAGTCCCTTGACGATGGATCTATGTCAGGATATGATTTCGGTGCGATCGGACATGCTGATCGATTGTGGAAGACCTGTGTCAAATTAATAGTCATAATTACTTAATCGGGGCCATAAATATATAGATTCGTGCACCGAAATTTTCTTTCCCCATGGGTGAAGTTTGGTTAAAAAATGACGATCCGAAATCCTTAATTTCACGTGTGAGTGAATGGCCCAAATCACTTAAGTTTTATTTCATTTTCTAAAAGTATTTACGTTTCTCACACACTTTACTCTGGGCTCAAGTTGTACGTTTCTGGACACTATTCGAGTTTGATTCACGTGATGATTGTCAAGCACAACAAGGTGGACATAATCCTATAGTTTCACGGTCATTGAACTTTTGATGTGTGGTCCAAGTCCGATATGGAGTTTCAATATACTCCCAAGAGCGGTAGGCTCACGGGATTTCTCCTAGGTTTGTAAGAGTGTTGAGTTAGCGATATTGATGGTTTTGGGTTTTATCATTGTGTAAATGGTGGTTTGAGCTAAATCCACCAATTAATTTAGTTTGTACTTAATTAATTTTTGTATAAATTTCTATAGAATACTGTCCTTAGGGATTTCTGCCTGAGGTTGTACTCGGGTCTTTGTACGGATTTTTCCAAGATGTTACAATCTACCCTTCTTAAAGAAAAATTTCATCCCTAAAATTAGTACCTTTTCATACTCCTCGAGGAGCTGATGGTAATTCTTACGGACTTCGGCCTCTGTTTCCCAAGTAGTCTCTTCCTCAGTGTGGTGCATCCATAATACCTTCACGAGTGGGATAACTTTGTTGCATAGCACTTGTTCTTTCCTATCAAGAACACGCGTTGGTCGCAGTACATAAGTAACATCTTCACTTAATTGTACTTTCTCCCATTTGATAATGTGGATAGGGTTAGGAATATATTTCTTCAACATGGACCCGTGAAACACGTTGTGCACGTCGGCGAGTGGTGTGGGCATGGCAAGACGGTATGCCACTGCACTTACTCGGTCTAGAATTTGAAATATACCAATAAATCAAGGCGTAAGCTTCCCTTTCTTGCCAAAATGAATGACTCATTTCATTAGGAAAACCTTAAGAAATACATGGTCCCCAACATCAAATTTCAGTTGTCGCTGTCTTGTATCGGCATAACTTTTCTGTTTGGTCTGGGTTGTAAAAAGTCGACGCCTGATAATATCAATCTTCTCTGAGGTTTCCTGTACCAAATCTGGGCCAACCAGACTCTTCTCGCCAACTTCTGCCCAACAATGTGAAGCTCGACATGGGTGCCCATACAAAGCTTCGTAGGGAGTCATGCCGATGCTCGCTTGGAAGCTGTTATTATAAGAAAACTTAGCATAAGGGAGACAGTCATCCCAACTGTCCTTAAAATCAAGCACGCACGCTTGCAACATATCTTCTAGTATATAATTTACCCATTCCGTCTGCCCATCTGTCTGTGGGTGGAACGCGGTACTGAACTTCAATTTTACTCACATTGCTTCTTGGATCTGAGTCTAAAAGATAGATGTGAATCGTTTGTCTTGGTCTGACACAATTTTCATAGGAATTCCATGCAATCGTACTATCTCATTAATGTATAGCTTGGCCAGGTCATCAGCCGAATTAAAAACTCTGATCGGGAGGAAGTGGGCCGATTTCGTCAATCGGTCCACAATCACCCAAATGGAGTCATGCCCCTTTCTCGTCTTGGATAACCTGAAAATAAAATCCATGGATATGAAGTCTCATTTCCATCCAGCTACAGGCATGGGTTGAAGTAAACCAGGGGGTTGGTGATATTTGACCTTGACTTGCTGGCACGTGAGATAACGAGATACATAATCTGCTATGTGGGCCTTCATGTTGTTCCACTAATACGAACGTTTCATATCTCGATACATCTTCGTACTGCTCGGATATATCACCATCGTCGAATTGTGTGCGGCTTCTAAGACTTCCCTTCTCAAGTCAGGGAGATTCGGGACGCATAAGCGGCCACGATATCGCCAACCTCCATCCGAGGCAACTCTTCATTCAGATTCTTCACTGTCACTTGCATGTTCCCTCATTTTCACCAACAGTTCATCTTCTTTTTGTGCCGCAATGATTCGGTCATCGATAAGCGGCTGTACATGGATGTGTGCGATGCTCTCGAATGGCTCCTCTACTAACAACTTTTGTTCGAAATCTTACAAAAACTTTACCATATTCCACTCTTCTATCATTAGCGGAGCCGCAAATTCTATCATTTTCTTGCAGCTTAACGGATTGGCCATAAGGTTGTCCTTGCCAGGATGGTAGGAGACCTCAAACTTAAAGTCTTTCATGGTCTCCATTCAACGTCGTTGCCTTATATTAAGGTCCCTCTGTGTAAAAATGTATTTCAGGCTCTTGTGGTCGTAAAAGAGCTCGAACTCCTCTTCATAGAGGTAATGTCTCCAGAGCTTTAATGTGCAGACGACTGCCGCCAATTCCAGGTCATGCGTGGGGTAGTTTGCTTCGTGTTTTCTCAACTGTCGCGAGACATAGGCGATCACCTTATCCTTCTACATAAGTACACATCCCAAACCAACACAAGAGGTGTCAGTGTAAATAGTGTACTTAATCCCTTGCTCTGACAATACGAGCACAAGTGCAAATGTCAGCTTGTCCTTTAATTCCTGAAAGGCTGCTTCTGCTTTCTCGTTCCAAGAAAACTTAAGGTCTCTTCGAGTAAGTTGAGATAACGGTCGAGCTATTTTGGAAAAGTCCTTGATAAATCAGTGATAGTGGCCGGTAAGTCCAAGGAAACTCCTCACTTTTATAACTGAGCCGGGCTGCTCCTAGTCCTGTACTTCCGTCACCTTGGCAAGATTCATGACAATTCCTTCCTTGGAAACCACGTGTCCCAGGAACTTGACTTCTTCCTTCCAGAAGTCACATTTCCGGTACTGTGCAAATAGCTGGTTCTTCCTGAGAGTATCGAGGACTATTCGCAAGTGTTCTTCATGATATTTTTAGCTCTTTGAATATATCAAAATGTCTCCTATGAATACGATGATGAACCGGTATAGATACGGACAAAATACCTGGTTCATGAGATCCATGAATATAGCCGGTGCATTTGTAAGACCAAACGGCATCATGAGGAACTCATAGTGCCCAAATCTGGTTCTAAAGGTTGTTTTCTACACGTCTTCATTCCTGACGTGCAACTGATGATACGCAGACTGTAGGTCGATCTTAGAGAAATACTGTGCCCCCTTTGATTAGTCAAACAAGTCATCTATCCTAGGCAGAGGATACTTGTTCTTGACTGTGACGTGGTTTAATCTACGATAATCAATACGCAATCGCAGCGATCCATCCTTCTTCTTTACGAATAATACAAGTGCTCCCCAAGGAGATACGCTCGGTCGTATGAAACCCGAATCTAACAAATTGTCAATCTTCTTCCTCAGTTCCTTCATCTCACATGGAGGCATAAGGTACGTTGGCAAAGAGATAGGTGTTGCACCAAGCACAAGGTCGATGGTAAATTCGATCTCGCGTTGAGGAGGTAGTCTAGGGATCATTCTAAATACGTTTACGAAATCTTGGACTACTGACGTGTCTCTAAGGGTTGGACTATCATCATTCTTTAGCAAGGAAGTATAACTGTTGATGCGATAGGACCAACTGACCTGAACAGGGAAAGTGAAGGTCGTGCCCTTGGGTCCATGGGCTATCACCAATCTGGTATCACAGTCAATCTCTGCCTTCATTTTGGTGAGCCAATCCATGCCGAGGATGACATCGTAATGATATTATGAGGTAACAATCAGGTCAATGTGCATCGTTCTACTCCCTAAGTATATCGGGCAACCCTTATAAGGCTTAATAGCGTCTGAGAAGGTCCCTGTTGTGGTAAGGACTCTCACCCCAATCATAGGGGTAATATCCAACCCCAGTCGCTTAACTGTTGAGCATGCTATTATTGAAACAGTGGACCCGGTATTCACTAACAGAAATACTGGTGTACTTTGGGATATGGGCAATGACTTCAAAGGCTAATGGTACTGCAGTTGCTGACTCAGATGCTTCCGCTGTAAGTACATGTACACATGCTTGTTGAGGACGTTTGGGTTGCGCTGCCATAGATCGTTGAGGTGGCTTGTTTCAGGATATGGGAGGTTAGTTGTATGGCTATGCTGGTGGCGCAGATCGTAGAGGTGAAGCTAAAATAACTTGTGGTAGCTGGTGGCCGATCTTTTGAGGCGGCATAAATTTGTTGTCCCTAATCTTGGTAAATTAAAAGGATTCTGATGGCCTACCTTGTTACAGTAGACACACCAAAGATCAAATCGCCTCTGCTGGGTTGGTGAAGCCATAGGCCTGGGAAGCAAATCCACACATGGCCTCTTGCCGAGAACTAGCCGGTTTTGAAATTCAGGGCGAGGCTCAGGCCCATTGGCATATGTGTCTGGGACAATATCTCGTCATCCTACTCGGCTCGCAGGGACATATTCACTAGCTTTGCATAATTGATAATGCTAGCACAACACATCTTAGTGTAAATATCAGGCCGTAGACCCTCTGAAAACTATCGCATTCTCATCGGCTCCTTCACTAGGATCAATGGGGCATATCTGGCCAGCTCTGTAAAGCGGTTCTCATATTTCACCACAGTCATTCCTCCCTGTAGGAGGCAGAGAAACTCACCCTCCTTTTTATTATGGTAAGTGAGAGGGAAATACTTTTCATGGAAACAAGTCTCAAACACGTCCCACATCCACATATATCCCATGGGGACGGTTCGTAGGATGTTATCCCACCAAAGACTAGCCTCATTTTCGTACATGTAAGTAATAAGTTCCACTTGCTCTGCCTCAGTACAGTACAGTGGCTTCAACATCTTAGATATACGATCCAACCAATACTCAGCCTTCTCGGGTTAGTGAGTACCTGTAAAAGTAGGAGGGTGGAAGCATTGAAAATGCTCAAATAAACCACTAGTGTTCATAGCTCCAACAGGTTGCATAGGTGGCATAGGTGGGACCACGTTCATGTTTGGGCAATGACCCCCACAATAATGGGTAAAACTTACTTCTATTGCTGCATAAGGAGCATCATCTACTCCAACTTATTAGGGGGAGTGGCGTCGATGTAGACGCACAGTTGTCCCAGAACCGGTGGTGCATTAGGTGTTAGCCCATTTGTGGGGCCAGTGGCCGGCTGTGAATCCGGCATTGTCTCTAAATTCAAGCCCAAACTGGGGTCCGTATGGCTATCACTCGGGGGAGGTGCCGTGTTAGTTGATCTGCCAAGTGAGAGACGTGTCATATTCCGAGTGGTTTTCGGAGTCATTCCCTATATACAACATGGGGTGCAATATGTGTTAGATTTAGGATAATATCATCCACTTTGTCCACACATTCTATACATTTCAAATCAAAAGAAGCTTCGAGCATTTCATTTAACCAAAATTGTCACAATACATATGATGTAACATTACACGAATCATGATAGAGAATGCATGTGAGCTAGATTTAACAAAAGCTTTGACACTGACTATCCTAACATCTAACTAAGCCTACCTAGGCTATTAAAAAGAAGATAAGAAAAAACAACAACACATATCTAGTCCTCCGACTCTGGCGAAGGTAGAGGCGCACCCTTATCCTACATACAACATAGGAGGGACTTCAAGGTACGAGACATTCTTTTGAATTTCTGTTTCAAATAAGCCTAATTCTCTTTAAACTTTTACTTCAACTGGGCTTGGTTCTCTTCAATCTTGGCCATGCGGGTTTCAAAGGTGGCCCGATCATGGCGGTCTCCATGTGTAGCAAGAGGTCCCCCATCTGAGTCTTGGGCCTCCCCTTCTTCTTCCCGTCCTTCTTCTTTGCTGCCTTCCCCTTCTTCATTCTTTTCTTCATCATTACCGCCTTCTTCTCCTTCAGTACCTTCCTCATCTTCACTTCCTTCTTCTTCTTCAGTCTCTTCTTCTATCTCGTCCCCGCACTCATCAAGCCTTGCTTGACGTTGCCTGGGACCAATGCCCATATTTTTTTAATGCAGTTTCACTGATGAAGTGGATTGGGGCGAGGTTATCTATATGGAGTCTAAAGCTGAAATTTTAGGTGATCTTGCAGATGAGTCAGCCAAAAGGGAGTGAGGTGTCTCCCCAGGTAGACCGCACTGTACTAACTATTTGAGTCAATGCAAGAGTAGGTAGGCATACTTTATCTCCTTGTGCGACCCTGTACAGGAAGTCCACCATGAACCTAGTACATTTTGTACAGTTGCTCGCTCCCGGATACACGTTATACGTGCATATATGATGGAGCAGGCGGAAGTCATCTATCATACTGGTCGATACGAGGCGATTCCCTCGCCTGCACTATTCAAGTTGGTTGCAAAGGAAACATGTGTGGTGATTCCTCTCCCGTTCACTAGCGAGGTTTGTCTCAATAGCTTGTACGACACCACATTCAACTCCCATGATACATGCTACGACATCCACATCGACCCTGGCTTGATATCTTCCCAACGATATGATAAACTGGAGAGGCTCCAGGGTTGGATCTTGTATATGAGCATAGAAGGCTCGTATGGTGGCTTCACTCGCATGAGTTTTTCCTTCGAATATGGGACCCCACCCATTCTTTAGAAGGAGGTCGATTACTGGATACAATCCAAATAGCTTCTTGTCAACATGAGCTTCAAATACAAATTTACGGTCACGAAACTTACCAAGTTTGTCACCCACTGGTAGAGACATTTCCAACATAATTACAGGATCGGGGTCCCGTTTTGATTATCGCTCAGCACTTGCACTAGTCTCGGCATCTGTCCTCTTCCTCGAGCGGCTTGGACGGCTAAGCCCGGACACATCCGGGGCCGCTCTCTTCTTTCCCATGAGGGAAAGGAGCATCAAGATGGAGAAAATGGTGGTGACAAGCTCAAAGATTGCCATGGAAGTGGAAAAACTTGGAGAATAGGGTGGACTTGGGGATATGAGAAGTATGGGACACAAAGAGGGTTTTTGGTGCCCCAATAGGTGAAAATAAGGAAGATAGAGAGTTGTTAGAGGTATGTTTGAGGGAAGGGTGGTGGATGGGTCTACAATGTAAAAGATTTGGAAGATTTGAGTGCATAGAAGTGAGGATGTGAGGGAGAAATGAGAATTTGGAGAGTTTGGGACTGTTAAAGGGGAGAAAATAGAGTGAAATGAGCAAAGGGGGGCAAATGAGGGTTAAATGGGGGGTCCCACACTTGGGATAGGCCCCACATGACCAGCCGACTGGCGGTCGCTACCGCTGGCACGGTGCCGCCGTGCTCCTCTGGAGTGGCTGGCGGCCCGGGCAGTGTCGTCGCTCCCCTCTAGGGTAGCCAGAGGTGGCTCCGCCCTGGGGCGGTGGCCACCCTCTCCTAAGGTGCCATATATGCGCGTGGTCCCCCTGGGCCCCACCGGATCTCGCGATATGGGTTCTTAAGCTCGTAAGATGTACTTTCTCAGTCTGACAAGTGCGCATTCGTGCCTTTTCAATTATTTTAGTTTTGGGATTCATCGACTAATGGTTCAAACCCATCGATTAACAGCATAAACGTGGTTGAGATCACTTCACATGATCTAGGAGGCGTACGGGTATACCACAATAGTCAGTCTTGCTTGTTGGAGAAACTTGGGATCTTAATATTGTCTTTAAATTTCATTGCTCCCTTCCTAAGTCAGTGCGTCAGAGTGTGTTGTGTTACTTATAACCCAGGTCCAGTTTAATCTAAATTATGATTTGATACCAACTTGTAATGCCCTAGATTTCGAGGGTCGAGCAAAGCTCTACTCTCGAGATCCAGCACATCACTTATGCAACATGGATAATGATGTTCAGATCTCATCCATATTAATGAGTTAAATATGAGTGAGATTATACTAAAATAATTTATCATACTCTAGATACAATTAAATCAAGCAAGCGAAAGACTGAAACATATATATATATATATATATATATATATATATATATATATATATATATATATATATATATATATATATATATATATAGGTAGGCGTTTCACAACCTCCAAAGTATGATTATGTAGCTGGGCTAAAAATATACATGTATTGTTTCAAAATAGACAAAATATCAAAATGTAAGTGTCCAACTAATCCATATGTCCCTGTAGTCCGGAAGAATCAACACGAGGTCTACATAGACCCTCTTGAGAGTTGAACGTAGGTGAATCCTTCTTCCTCATCTATGAAGTTTAACTCCACTTCATAGGCTTCGTCATCACCTGCATCTACAACAGAGTCTGATTGATGTTTTAAAACACCGTCCCAGGGTGGGACTGAGTACTCAACTAGGTGGTACTATAAGGCAAAAGTTAACATATTATCAAGTCAATCAAATAGTAATGATAAAGCAATACAACAATCATTTCCTAACTACTGTTATTAATGTCGGGGTGGTATCCAGTAATGATGCATGCCCTTGCACAAAGCTCCCTCATAAGCGACTCCCACAACCAAATTCGTGCATGATAACCTCCCTAAAGTGCACCTTCCTCGCCAAAGCACATGCAATGTGGTGTATGGTCGTGCTAGCCAAGTAATTAATTAGTCTCATTCATACAACATATTTGGGCAACTAAGATACCTCACTTTATATCATTGACCCAAACCGAATGATCCATCTAGAGTCATCAATCCTTGTTAATCACATATGATAGGCAAGTTGTACGGCATTACCCCTAATGAAAAGCAGTCGATAGACAAATTCATTATTTTTACTCGCGGTTACTAAGAGAGGCTCATTACCTTAGCATAGGCCGATAACTCGAACACGGTGTCTCATACCACCATGCCCGGCTCACGAGTCTTGGTTGCTTACTGGTTACTACGAGGAGGCTCATCACCCCAGCGTAAGCCGACAGCTCGACCATGGTGTCTCATAGCATCATGCCCATCTCATGAGTCTTAGTGGATCGTGGTACCATGGTTGAAACAGGCTTTTACATTGGTAAATGGTACCTTATATTCAAGCAGTGATGTCCATACATGGTAAACACATAATAGGCCAATTGGTTTATTTGGTAAGTTCGATTAGTACAAGCACATGTAGACTTGATCGACATGGAGTGCGTGAGCACTCCTTGTGGCCTAACCACTGTTGACAATCGTCGTGTGACTCAGATTCGTCGAGTTTTCTATTGTGGCAAGACTAATTTAGCCACCCAGACAGGATTTGTTACTGATTGCCTGGGCTAGGTCGTAGCCCCAATCTTAGTCAGATGCAGTAATTAAGTACATGAAATAACCAATTCAGCATTTAACAAACAATCCAAGTAAAAATTATCATTTGAGCATTTCATCAAATACATCGAACATATTATCAAACACTTGCATTTTATCCATAAATTGCATAGTAGTAATTATGGTTACGAGAAAGAAATTATGCACATGATTAAGGTAATTGAGAATCCTATCTTAATACACTTAATAAATACAATTCATCAACATTTTCTCATTCAGACATTTCATCAAACACCTAAGTTACACTTCACTAAGTACATAGACTAGATTAGTTACGACATATATTATGGAAATTTCTTACACAAAGAGATAATCATGCATGCGACAAATATGAATCCTAGATTAACCGCCATGGCAAGCACAAATCACAATTTCATATTCATTCAAACATTTCAACAAACACTTAGGATGCATCTTGTATTCAACATAGCTCACACATGTATAATATATCGAAAACGTCGTATCTAAGGCAATATGGCAGCAATCAAGTCAGACATAAATCATTAGCTGACATTGAAAACATTGAAAACCATAACATAAACGTTTATAGTCTGCACCTTTTGTCGGAATACTCAATTCGGACTCAGTTCGAATCCTACGTTCTCGAAATGGAATGACGAGTACTTAAATCACGAAATCCGTCAACTAGGTTGATAAACGACTATTCTAGATCTTAACTACGGCGTTAGGGTTTGGATTTCCTACCCAAATCATGGCTGAATCAGAGCGCATAGCGTAACGGGGAGGTGATTCGAGGTGTGAAGTTGTGGAAAAGAATCACAGTAACGATCTCTCAGTTTTTCTCTTCTCTCCTGACTCTTTTCTCTCTTCTCTCTCCTAGGGTTAGAGAAATTCGTATGGAATAGAAATAAGATAGTTTAAGGGCTTTATATAGGCTCAGTAGTGATGTAAATCGCCCTAGGGCCATTGTATACTTAGTTTATAACAAAGGAGTGCCTGTTTTTGGTAAACAGGGCTCATAGGAAGGTCCACTACTCACTTACGTTATAGGGTAAGTCACCTGACGATGGATCTATGTAAGGATATGATTTCGGTGTGATCGGACAAGCCGATCGACCGTGCAAGACTTGTGTCAAATCAACAGTCATACTTACTCGAATGGGGCCACAAGTATATGGATTTGTGTAGCGAAATTTCCTTTTTTCATGGGTGAAGTTTGGTCAGAAATTGACGGTCCGAAATCCTCAATTTCGCATGTGAGCGAACGGCCCAAATCACTTAAGTTTTATTTCATTTTCTAAAAGTATTTGCATTTCTCACACACTTTACTTGGGGCTCAAGTTGTACATTTCTGGACACTATTCGGGTTTGATTCCTTCGATGATTGTCAAGTACAACAAGGTGGATATAATCCTATAGTTTCGCAGTCATCGGACTTTCGACGTGTGGTCCAGGTCCGATACGGAGTTTCAATGTACTCCCGAAAGCAGCAGGCTCACGGGATTTCTCATAGGTTTGTAAGTAGTGTTGAGTTAGCAATATTGACGATTTTGGGTCTTGCCATTTGTGTAAATGGTGGTTTGTGCTAAATCCACCTATTAATTTAGTATGTACTTAATTAATTTTTGTAAAATTTTTTATAGAATACGGTCCTTAAAGATTTCTGCCTGATGTAGTACTCGGGTCTTTGTACGGATTTTTTCAAGATGTTACAAGAAGGTATTACAGCTTGAGAAGGTCCACATGGATGATAATGGATCAGACATGATGACCAAGGCATTGCTTAAGGGCAAGTTTGAGATATATAGAAACCTTGCTGGCTTGAAGAAGACTAATTTCTCTTAAGTTGGAAAGGGAGAGATTTGATGGGATTTTTCTTAGTTCAGAGGAGAGGTTGTGCAGCGTGAATGCCCTAAATCTTGCTGGACCACGCTACTCGACTGGTCAAGAATTGCTCGACTCAAAGTCCAGAGACCAGGTTTTTTATTGCTCGATCAGTCGAGGGCCTGTCTTGACCAGTCGAGTCTTCTAGGGTCCGCTCGACCAATTAAGAACCTGGATCAACTAGTCAAGGGTTATGCAGATTCAGTCCGGATTTGGTATGGACTGCGTAACTTCGAGGCAATTTTTATAGATGTGCTGAAAGAAGTTGCCTAAATTATAAATAGGAGTCCCTATGGCTTTTATAGGGTATTGAGAAGGCTTTCTAAAGCTATTGTGCTAAGGTGTTTTCAAGACCAAGGTGAGAGAGAGAAAAAAAAGGGATAGAGGAAGCTTATGGAAGGGAGGATTCTGCTCGTAGAGCTGATCTACTGCGCAATCGACGTCTCAGCGCTTCTACGTCCTTATAATCAGTGAGATCTCTTCATTTTCTTTATTCTCTTATTATTCATCTACTCCTGCGTGAGTGAAGAAGGTTCAATCGAAGCGGGATGTGCTTGTGATCGATTGTAACATTTTACTTCATAGTGAATTGTTGCTTTGGACTAGGTCCTGTGTTTTTTACCTCTTCAAGAGTTTTCCACATAAAATCTCTTGTGTCGTGTGATTTATGCTTTGATTTATTTCATTGCTTTATTATATCCCATAATTCTAGTGTTTTTGGGAGGCGAGATCCTAAGGTTTTTATGCAACGCTCCCAATAATTCTAAACTGACTTAAACTCTTTTATGTGATTTAAATAAGGACTTTATGCTATTTGAGGACACTCCAAACCCTTATACTCCCTAAAAACAATAAAATTGTAATTTAAGTGTTAACTTCAAACTTAAAATTAATTCCTAAAATGTCATATTTTGAAAAATTGTTTGTGGCTGAATCTCCTTTGACATTTTCTAAGACTTGGTGCTCATCGATAGCTTTCCAAAGATATATTTTATGGGTGAAATGAATAATTGATCGCAAAGTCGTAGTAGTCGAAAGCTATAATGTGCACTAAATCCTTAGATCGAACTTTCTAGCCTGAATTTTATTTTATTTTATTTATTTATTATTATTTTTATATAAATCTCTTATTGTCGTTGACTTTGTCCTGCTTCAACTCCCTATCAAATTAAAGAGAAATGTTTAAGTGCTCTTTAAGCACTATAAGTTATAGTGCTCTTGATTGCATTGGGACACTAAGACCATTCAACCGGTTCATATAAATTGTTCATTAGTTCCTATAAACATTTCATGCATACTATGCGAATGTTATACCTATCTAACAAGCATTCAATCATTGGTCTACAATATTGATTTTTCAAGATCATTTACACAAAAATAAATCATCATGCAACCTTTAATTAGGGACCATCAGGGGTTGCTTATGACTCTAAAGAATCACTTATATTAGAAATTGTAACCATCCCATTCATGGCTTGGAAAAAATGATCACTATAGAAAATAAGAGCGAATCAAGGGTGAATTGGTTCATCCATTTAGTTTGGTTATTAATGATAACCTATTAAATGCATTATTGACTTAAAAAGGATAGCACAGATCGTTCCATTGGACTGTCCAAATGAACTGATGCAATTAGTAGCTGTAAGTGCTTCTGAGAGCATAGAGCATTTCTTTATATTAATGGAGGTGGTCATTTTGTAGAAAGTGCAAATGTGCATGCATGGCATCTAAAGTGGAGTTATTCCTTTCTGATTGCTTAAGATGTTCTACTTATGACTCTTCAAGGGATCTTACCTAAGGTGTTTTACAAGGAGAGATGATATCTCTCGTACATGAACAAAGAGGCATGCCCTCAACGGGCCCGGGCTGTGGTTGCCTTCGGCCCAGATTTTGAACTGTTCTGACTGGGCCTGATGGTCTCGGCCAATTCAAAATTTTATTTTGTGTGGCCTGAGCCCTGCCCACTGACAGTCCTACTAGAGAGGCACTCACATGGTACCAATACCACCATAACTTATGCTGGTATTGGGCTACTGTGGGACCCACATGATGTGTGTATCAGATCCCATCCATCAGGTCTACCCCTGGTGTTCCCTGTAAAGCCCAAAATCAGGCCCATTCAAAACTCGGGTGTTCTTCAACATATGTAACAAAGTAAAATCAAACCTAAAACCTCAGTTCATGTGGTGTGGCCCATATATATTTTTGAAATGGCCTTTATTTTAAAGATGTCCCTTCCTCCTGGTGGGGCACGTTTGATGGATGGATTTGTTCTCATATACAGACCATTGTGGGCCCATAATGACTCTGGAAGATTTTAATGGCTGTCCTTTTCCCGACCATGCCTTACGGTATGACCCACTCGATCAGTTTAGGATGATTTTTGTTCCCATGGTGGGTAAAAAAAGGGTGCATGTGATGGACAGAGTGCGTTTGATGCACACATCACATGGACCACACAATATCCTGTTGTCTTTTGTGCCGTAGAAGCGAACTGATACGCCACTTAAACAATCAGGTAGAATGAGCCATATACATGGTGGTGAAATCCCACGGTGTGTGTGCGTGTGGCGTGAGTGTGTGGGGGTGTGTGTGCGTGTTTTTTTTTTTTATAAGAATGAGCCATATACATGCAAACATCTAGAGATATTATTCTATGGTTACGTTAACACCGCAAGTGTGATGGTAATGCTTGAAAATCGGCTTCTCATTACATCTGAACCGTCCATCAGATGCATTCCCTCCATGTTTTTCCCAAGGATTTAAAAGATAGATGATCCAAAACTTAAGTAGGCCATAGCAACAATGACAACTGAGAGGGGGAGGGCCACAGATGGTTTTCACTGGGGTCCACCCGTCTTAGAACAGCCTGATTTTTTAGGTACCCCTTCATCTCAGGAGGATACCTTTGATGAATGGGTTGATGGTGTATAAAGAACATGGTGGTCCCCGTGCAAATCAACAGTACGCATCTCCTTCTCACCTGTTCCCTATGATGTGGCTCACCTGAGTTTCAGATGGGTTCAATTTTTGGGCTTGAGGTTTAACATGCTGGATACATCTGATACGGACTTTGGATGTCATGCATACACTGCATGGAGCCCATTTTCATCTGGTACGGTCATCTTTCGACAGTACATAAGATAGTAACAAAACTACAGAATCATTTCCTATGCACAAACAAACATATTTATATCTACAAGACATGTAAAAAGGTAGTTTCCTCTTCTGGTTTAACCGGTAAAATATTGTGCGTTGCGTCTCCGTTCAATCCTGATCCGTTACCACATGTGTAACGAATGTCAAAATTCAGCCAAATATGTGCAATCAGAAATAGTGTCACGTGTGCAATCAAGAATAGTGTCATGTTAGTCAAAGTTGTACTCGACTTGAATTCGTTGAATAATTGTGACATCAGGTTATGAGCTAGCCGGATCGGAACCAGACGAGTGAAGGTTGGCCTGTTTGCTTAGATACCAATTGTTACAGTAATCAGACAATTTATGAGATGGAGAGTTAGTCCTTCAAAATGATATTCTTAAGCTAATGTCTTTTCTTTCAATAGTGATTTCATATCACGTTTCTCAGTAAAATAATATTGGATGGACATGATTAAAAATAAAGTTAATTACCAACTTCATTAATTTAAATGTAAGAAAATACAATCAGTAGAAAAGAAAAATAAACTAAGAAAATAAATAAATACCTACGATGGCTTGTGTTGACAAAATAACCATGGAAAAGATAAAATAGTCATGAGACAGTCATGATGTGAAGTCAGCTAGATGTGACTGGAAATGTATCAAGTATGAACTCAATAATCGAGGATATAACAATAGTGGTTGTTAATATTTAATGTATTGCTAAGGCGTACTGCAATGATGACATTGGACGGTAGCAAATCTAAGTTATTCTAATGACTTTGGACTTACTTCAACATGGTTGAATAAAAATGGAGTGACTAAAGTTAAGAATTTAAATTAAAAGGACAAGCAATGTCGCGCTGTAGAGAGATTGATCAATTACACGAGGGCCACGAGCTCTTCTTTGAGTGTTGCTTTTATAAGCTTCTGAGAGGCAATGGCCACGCTTATAATTTGGTATTGTCAAATATTTTAATAATTAACCATGTAAATTTTCTTAATTCTCCACATAAGCGTAGCCAATTGTGTTAGTCAATGTATTCAAGAGCTTACATATGCCTCTTGTTATTCCCGTTGTGCATATGAAGACTTACTGGAGTCTCCACGTCACAAGACTCTTGCATAGGAAACTTGCAGGAGTCCTCACATCGTTGAACTCTTGCATCCATAGAGAGATGTATTTTGTGAGACTTTAATATTTAATGCTCTCACATATGCATGTATCTAACTCCTCCTCTTGAAGTTCATTTAGACCACGTGTAGTATGGTTGCCACATGGCATCTTCTAGACTGTTTGATCTGGCCTCGATCAGTTGGGTGTAAACAATGCTCCACATATCTCTTTGCATTCGAAGAATGCATTTAGATAATGTAACGAAACGTTGAATGACTTTTGACAGTTCTTTATCAAATCGGTCGTTGAAACAACCTTTCAGTTGTTAAATTAAATATTCAAGTTGTTAATTTGACCATCGTGGTCAAATTGGATATGAAATTGGACATTTTGGCCGTTAGTTTAACAAATTTGCCTAAATTGGCCGTTAGGTCGGTTGTTTTGGCTGTTGGAATTTTCTTTTCGACCATTGTGGTCATGATATTTTTCCATATGGTCATTGTGGCTGTGGGAACTTTTTAGCATTTGGTCATGGTGGCCTTCATGATTCTTTATGCAGCCTTTTAAGTTTGCTTAGAATGGTGCACCGGTCTGTTGTATATATATCTTGTAACATCATCATTCATATAACACGTGCTTAGGCAACACGTCTTTTGGTGGGTTGTTTTTTAGAAGAACTAGCTTTTGATGGGTCCTTACTCTTGCTCGAGTGGTAGACTCTCAGGAGTTTCAACTCCCGGTCAAGGGTTCGAGTACCCATAGGTGGTGAAATTCCACTAGCATGAGTGTGGTGTGTGTGTGTGTGTGTGTTTAATTTTTTTTTATATTTAAAAAAAAAAAAAAAACTAGCTTTTAATGCAATCGATGCGACCTTTGAGGTTCATCTTATGACTTGTCTGGAGCACTATGTCTATTAGTTGCATAGATCTTTTGGTAGCTCATTCACATAACACGTCTTGACAGCATATCTTTTGGCGGATTTTCTTCACGAGGGATTGGTTTTCGTTGTTTCCCCCATATGTCTTTAGATTCAACTTGCCCATTTTATTCAACCATTTCCCTGGAAGTAATTTTTTTAATGCCAATTTACTATTTGTTATCTTTAGCTGTTTCGATTTTTCTGGATTGGCCATGATAACATTTACATTCATTGAATGTTTAATAACCTTTCGGACATGAGATAGGTGAGATATCATTTGTGTTGCATTGATTAGATCTTTATGACCTAATTGTCATGATTGTGTTGTGAGAGACAAACATTGAGTCACAGTGAGTAATAGTTGGTGGGGCCCTTGCATATTCTTGTGGTATTGCCAACATTATAGGAGGTTGACCTAGGGTGCTTGACTCCAAGATAGTAATTCCACGATGTCGTTGGCATGGGTGGTTGTCTCCTAAGTGTATTAGTGCTTTAGTAGAGTTCTCCCTAGGCATATACATAGTTTAGGGGCCTCCATATTCTTATTGGCCATTTCTCCTAGCCACCACTAGAGGTGGTAGGGGGTGGCCTTGGGTTCGGCTCTGCTAATCCTCGTAATTGGAGGTTCAGATATGTAATGCCCCGTGTTTTCAGGACCTGAGTATATGACTTGTTTTTAGAAACTCGAGTGTTAACCTTAAAGGATGGTCAAATTCGATTGTGTGTGTGTGTGTGTGTGTACACACACACACACACATATATACATTCTTCATTTCTTTCAGAGTTAGTAGTTTAGCGTACAATGAACAAATTATACATAATGGAAAATTTCATTTATGTTTAGAATGTACAAGAGGTTGCCTATAATGACTTATACAAACCAGTGTCTCAATATAATAAATACAAGAATTTACATTTTGATACATGAAAAATAACATAAGCATGTAAATATAAGCTATAAGACTGCGCAGCTCTTCTTAGCAATACGGTCGTCCATCCCTAGCACTTGTACCGAGCTCCTCATTAGTCTAAACATGAAAATCACTTAAACCACCTATGCTACCTATACGGTTATATATTTGATGAATGAGTAGCCAACTCAGTGTGAATTACCTTCAAGATTACACACCTCCGCATTAGGTAAGAAATAGTATAAAACATCCGAGCAACCAAAACAGAGCAAAAGCAGTCTTATTATATGCGTGGATGCGTGAATGCAATCATTGCCCCAAGGATGCTCATCCGTGCGTGTGACGCCCCGGTCACTGCTTCATGTGGGCGGGCACATGTGGGCGGGCCCCAAGCTGGCTGGCAGGCTACTGTGCTGGGCGAGCTACTGTTGCAGTTGACTGTAGCGTAACTTGTCCCACATTAGAAGAGTTGTCTGAAGTAATGGTGGTTATATGTGGAGTTGTCACCCTATTCTGTATAAGGCCTTTTGGGGAAAACTCCGAGAACAAAACCGTGCGGGGTGTGCCCAGAGCGGACAATATCATACAGTGTGGGCGTGAGCTGTTACAGTGCGGACATTGGGCTCGTCACCCATGCAATCATCGACCTAGGAATACTCATCCATTCGAACAGAATACGTACATTATGTATGATAGCGATAGACACTGGTTTGTGCCATGTATGTATGATTAGCCAAACCATTATTAGTCTAATTATAATAAGCCAGTTTAAATAAGCTTAAAGTCACTACGGGAGCTCGTCACTAGCGTATGCCGATAGCTCGGGCAAAGGTCTCATACCACCATTCCCGACTCATGAGATTACCACCTTAGGATGTTTAATGAAATCTCGTCGACTACTGGCCAATCATATTACAGTATATGGGGCTTACCATTGTATGATTGCACAATATAAAACATCAAACCCATATAGGGCAAATACTAAAATAAAACTGCCTGGGTGAATTTTAAAACTAAGCCACGTAGGGCAATTATCAAAACCAAGCCACATTGGGCCGATATCAAAACCATACGATAAAAACTATCCTTAAAAACCACTTAAACACAGCAACCCCTAAATGGTAGGCCCACATCAATATTCAATTCAAGCCACCATTCAATAACCATTAAGTCACGGGTCCATTTCAATCACATTCAATCGAGTTACATCCCAAGTATGGGTGTACATTTATATGTTGGGGTTTTCCACTAATGTACCAGTTTAAGTTCTATAAGCAATCCACAAATAATCTACAACATGAAATAAATATACAGGATCAATAATAAGCATGTAATATAACAATTCAATTCTAACAATTTACACATGTGATTATAAAATGGAGATATCAATTATCAATCGAGGTTAAAATAAAAACTATCACTTAAGCTAATGGAAAAATGGAAAGCTCAAGGGGAAGAAATCATCACCTTATACTTTGAATCTTCCAATGAGGTTGCTAGGAAGCACGCGCATTCTTAGAATTGAATCCTACCATGCATTGTGAAGGTGTATGGTTAGATACAAGTTTTATACGTTCCTATGGTTAGGATCATCACCTATGATTAATTTAGATAACTTAGGTTTAGGGTTTCGTCCTAAGTTTTAGTTCCAGGTTTAGGTTCTAGGTTTTGATTATGGAATTTGAACTCTACTTTTCATGGCCATCCATGATATTATTAGTGGGGATAATAAATGAATAAAATTAATCCACTAAATTGGTTACACATTTTTTTTATTATTATTTTGAATATTCGCAATGGCTATTATTGTATTAAATTATCTAATTACAACCCACAATGAATGATAATACTAATAATTCCAAAATAACTATTATTATTATAATGTACCTAATATTAGCTAATGTGACACTAATAATCATTGTAATGAAAGCAAATAGCTCTACTATTAGTGATGAGTTTTAAGAATGAAGAATAAAATGCTTTTATTCAATAATTGAAATCTGTATGTAATAACCGATATTATTAAATGTAATTTACTAAGGGCTACTAATAACCCTAGTTAACGATAATAGTGGTGATAACTATGATCGTAATTGAAATAAATTCAACATGGGCGGAGAATGCGAGTGCGTCTTACCCAACTAGGTAGTCCAACTCGTTCTCCTTCATAACGTCGATCTAACTATGCACCATTCGACTTCAGCACGGCCTGGACCAGGCCCAAGCATCAGCTAGACTCGGATCCCAACCAAGTTGACTCGGTTCCAACCGAGTTGACTCGGCCTCTGCCCTATCTTCCTCTTATTCTTCTTCCTCTTTCCTTCCTTTCTTCCCTCCTCTATTCAACTCTATAAACTGCCGACAAAGTGACGAACAACTTGCTGGATTTTCAGTCTGGCCAGCGAGTCGACTCGGCGATGACTTTCTCTCTCTGTCTACTTCTTTTCCTTTTTTCTTTCTCCCTTTTTTTCTTTCTTTTGCTGCTGCTGTAAATATCCAGCCGTGACCGCCCAATCCGGCCTCACTCAGCCCTGGTCGAGCTGAGTCAACTGCGCGAAGATGGGCCACCTCTTCTCCTTTCTTTCCTGCTAGGCCAAACGGGGCCTGAACTCGGCCCTAAGAGTGACCAACAAGGCAGTTGCTCACTCTCTCTCTTTCTACATATTCTTTTCCTTTTCTTTTTATTTTCTTCCTTCTCCCATTTCCTACCTCTCTGCTGCGCTCAGAATGCAGCTAGTAGTAGGATAGCGGCTAATGATTTTCGAGGGAGACGATCCGCCATTAATGGCAGATCTGGACCCGACTGATATTTCTTCAAAATGGAGCTTATGGAGTGTCATGACCAGTCCTAGGAAGCTTGAAGAAGGAGAAAAGTGAAGCTCTATGGACGTTTGCGTAGTAGATTCTCATGGAGAAAACGGCTCTATGGACGTAGCTTTCTACCCAAAACCCTAGCCTCTAAAAAGGGGATGAACGGCTGAGATGGTTTCTTTTGGGACGGCCCAGATCATCCCTAACTGGTTCTCGCGGATTTCCACCGTTTGCACAAAGTACAATTTCCATTTCGGGAAACAATGTGCTTGTAGGTCTGATTTGTGGCCGAGATTGTGCGCACACGAATGCCATATAGAGGCTGAGATTAACAGGGATTGGTAGGACCAATGCCCTGGAGGTTTTGAACGGTTTGGATCATGCCCGTGGCCACGGGTGGAGAGCCACCAGTCATGAAATCTCTCGGGCGGGTTGTCCAGTCGCCACCAGCGCCAAAAGTGAAAGCTTCTCTTTTTGGAGAAGCACGGGTCAGCACGGTCTGACCGTGCCGACAGGCCTGGTGCACCTCAAGTGTACGACCACCGTGCACATGCACAGCCTCAAAGTGGGACCCACGAGACCGTATTAGGAAATCCACTTCGACCATTCCACTTGGTGGGCCCTGTCATATCCTTTTACCAAAGATGGGGTAGATCCAAGGTCCATGTGGGCCATACTAGTTGATTCCTAGTTCCAACGGTGGCTTTCCGTTGATCTAACGGTCAGATTAGTTCCACTCTGACCATCAATGGTCAAAACGTCCTAAGGGATTATTTTTATCTTTAATACTTGTTATTATCTAAGTGATAATATTAATTTTAATTTAGTTTAATTTTTATTATTATTACATGGATGTATATATTTATAATATTAAATGTCATTTTTTTTTTGCAATGTTTTATATTTTATTTAAGCTCATCATTATATTTTTGATTATCAATTATTTATTTTTAAATCCCATGGTTCTCTCATTTGGAGATGTTCTATATGTTTTTCAAAGATAAATTATTTATTTGTATTTAGATTTATATATGTATCTTTCTAAATTGTTCACGTAGTTCGCAGCCTGATTAGGGCCATTTATTCATTCATTCATTCTCCTATAAGTATTTGATTATAAAGATTGGATTATTTGAGTCTATAAGTGGGCCAACTATGTGGGTTTTAATGTTTAGTTATCAATTTATTTAAATTAATGGTTGGATATGAGATGTCGGCATTCCGACTATCGAAATTATATGATGGGTTGTGACTTATCAAAAGATGGTGAAAAATGTAAGTTAATTATATCTTCATACAATTACACTAATCTAAATGATAGTAACACCCCGAGTACCCAAAAGCATGGGGCATTACAAGATAGTTGTTCCACCTTTAATTCCTCTAGAAAATTATTGGTAGATAAATAGTTCGTTGTTGTCAAAGCCTCTTGAAGAAGCCTTCAATCATTCTGCTGAGGCTCTCTCCATGGGCCACTTTACCTCTTTTGATCAATCGCGGGTCTCCATGAATGCCAACGATGTGCTCTATGACATCATTCAGCGTGGTACTCAACTAAAGAAGAGGATCCTCATCCATATCGATGAGTTCTACCTTTTGTTCCTCGTCTAGTGGCTCTTTCATAGACTCAGGGCATTACTGGCCTTTCATTTTGCTCTAACCAATCATACTAATTTATTGAGACATCGTGTCACCGGAATATGCTAGAAAATAATGTTATTGTTCAACCAGGATAATGGCTATACATGTAATAAACGATTAGAATTCGGTCAAACGTGTATGATTAGGAATAATATCGGGCATGTCAGAGTCATACTCTACTCAAATCAATTGAACACTTGTCATCTCAAGCGGTGATCTAACTGGATCAGGACCAGTCCTTGAAATTGCATTGTGGATTGTCTAACATGACACCAACACCACGTGCTATGCGTAGAAGCTTCGCGGAGTTAAGGAATGAATGACTGTCTTGGGGGGGGGGGGGGGTGAATAGGATCACTTAAAAATATGTTAATTAAAACTCAGTTTCCTTAATTAAACTAACTAAGATAAATAAAACTAAGTCTTCTAACCCAAAGTGGGACCAATCACATAAACTATTCAATATATGCCAATGAAACAACTAGTATATAATCGATAGTATGCTTGTGTGTGCTTAACAAGTACCTAACATACAATCCAATTTAAGCATTCATATAATTTAATAAATTAAGCATATAAGCATGAATATAAAATACGCAATTCACATCATAAACACAAGCATGTATAGTAGTTTGGTTTTCCTCCTCCACTCCCGACTAATGCACTCTCTCTTAGAGTGTACCGAATTTCACTATTAGAAGATTTTTAATAGGTTTACTCTAGCATTTACATCCCTACACAAGAACCTAACGTACACTCTCGGTGAAAGTTCCCTCAAAGACTTAGTTTTCTATCAGCTAACTAATAACCTATATCCTAGTCCAAGGACTTATGTTTATTCCCACCGGAGGCTCCCACAAAGACTAACAGGTACACACCCATGTCCAGTGAATTCGACCCTACATAAGAACCTGTCGAGTTTGGGTTACAAACTCTTACCTCCAATTCTACACAAGATAAGAGAGTATGGACTCATATATGACACTTGTCAAATTGAGCTTATTTATAGCGCCTTCTTGAGTTGCCTCTTTAAAGCTCTCCTTACTTGAATCTGCTCTCCTTTTATTCTCTTGATCATTGATGCTAATGCTTTGTAGTGCTTTTATTTGTGTACCTTGTCTATCAATCACATGAGTCCATGTATCAGGGAGTCGGTTAAGCCATTGGAAGTTTAAGATCGAAGACACAAAAGGACATGAAGTATCAGGGAGTGAAGAGTAGATAAATGAGGTACCTTGGTGACCCTAACCCTTAGACTCAAAATAAATTAACTTCTAGATGATACAAACCTTAATAGGTAAACATTGTTTGATCATCCTTTAGTCTTAGAAGCTTAATTGGAACATTATAAAATAGGTTAAAAGAGGTGCAATGTTGTTATGAAATTGTATACCCAAAATGACAATTTTTCAAGTGGATCTCAATGTCATCGATAAACTATCAATGGGTCTCAAGCGAAGGCTTCGATTAATCAAAGTCGCCTCGATTGATCGAAGCTCATAGCATCAATCGATCGAAAGTGGCTAGAAACATCTGGCAAATATCCATCCTTTTTTTGGAGTTTCTTGATCTATTGAAAGACCCTTCAATCCATCGAAGGCATCTCTTGATCGATCAAACCTGTCATTTTCTACCCTTTTTTTGACCGTTAGAACTCGATTCCTTTATATAGGGCATTTGACATTTGAGCATTTTGATGGGTTTTTGGTGCCATTAGAGCTTTGGTGATTCCCCACTCATATCCATCATTCTAAGGTACCATTAGAGCTTAGGTGATTCCCCACTCATATACACCATTTTAAGCCTTTAAGGAGTTGTTTGTTTACCACTTAATATGCCCCTGAAATCTGAAAATTAGATTTCAAACACTTAATACGCTATTGCAGGTGTTTTTTTAACACACTTAAAACAAGTCCTTAATGTAAAGTAAACACAGATCTAATTCTGAAGTGGTCTATGGGTGGAAAGTGGTAAGTGATATGTCTAGAATGCAGTAAGTGGCTTTCTGTTCATTTTTTTTTATAATGAAAATGACAACTTTACCCCTTCCCTTTCGTACGTGATTGTGATCCGGAGTGGAGTTCATTTTTATGTGGCAAAGTCATATGGGCCACACTACGATGTATTTTTTTTAATATTTACACAGTCCATCTAATTTTTCAGACTATCATAGGACATGATATGAAAAATGAGGTAGATCTAAGACTCAAGTGGACCACACCATAGAAAGATGTGGAAGCAATGCACCCATTGTTGAAACCTTCCTAGGGCCCCCCATGATGTTTATTTGTCATCCAATGATATTTATTTACCATCCAATCTGTTAATAAGGTCACACAAACCTTGATGAATGAAAAAAAAACAAGTATCGGCTTAAGCTAAAACTTTTATGGCCTTAAGAAGTTTCCAATTGTAGACATTAAATCCCCACCAATTTTTATGGTGTGGTCCACTTGAGCTTTGGATACACCTCATTTTTTGGACCATGACCTAAAATAATGTAAAAAATGGATGGATGGTGTAGATATAGCACATACATCATAGTAGGGTGTACAAAACTTTGCCATGTCAACACAGTACCAACCTTTAGTGTCGTGTGTTATACTAGGCAATGCATTACAACAACTTGTATGGTGTGTCACACACCACCATGTTGACATCACCAATTTTTTGTGGGCCTCACTATAATGTATGTCTCTTATCCACACTGTTAATCATTTTATAGCATGGTGTCACGCCCCAAACCTAGAAATCGGATTCACAGGAATCCCGATCTCCTAATCCGGTGCTGACAGCCTCCGTAGTATCCCATTCTTGGCTCCTAGCATTCATATGCCAGATTTCCGATCCTGAAATTCTACAAGGAGGATTATTTTTTTTATACATTTAACTAGTAATAAGAATAACCACAAGTTTACCCAAATCATAAAGGCAACATCATCATCACATATCCACTGATATAATCATTTGAATACAATGCTGAAAGGGAAACATATATGTCAAAATCAAAGCTCCAGAAAATAGCTGCATGCTCCAAGCTCAATGTTGCTGCAACCTAACATCACCTGCACGCATCTATCGTGCATAAGCTTATAGAAAGCTTAGATGGTGGTGTAACTATGTGCACGAGATAAGTGCCAAGTATTCAATACAATATCATAATTATACAATACCGGAAAACTATTAATCCATAAACCATACAATGACTGAATAAGCAAAAATACTGATAAGAGCAGGAATTATTAGCGTAAACAGAAATACTGACAAGATTATAATCATGCGATAACAGAATAAGCGGAAGTATGAACAAGTCCATAAGTTAATCAATATCAGAATACGCAATATAGGACAGCTATGCAAATGATGAGTCATAGATAATTAAATGTCGAATGACAAAGATATAATGTAATACACAATTCGAAAGATCTAACAAATATCATCACTTTCATCTAAGTCACAGGAATACAGAAACATAACAACCTATAATGCCACGCGCCGAAAATGTAATGGAATATGCAGTATATGATGCTAATGGAATGACCATGCTAGAGTGTGATGTCGGGATGATAGTACGTAGTATTGCAGGCTACGGGGTCCACCACAAGGAACCTCTATCCAAACCAGTCCCATACCTAAATTTGGATAGTCTGACTCCACGTGGTAAACTCCTGATCTCAGGTTAGTCGCGCGCCCAACTGAAATCCTTGCCATAACGAAGATACACAACAATTAGTTGCGCACCACCAGCCCAAGTAGATAGTGAATGGATGAATGAATGAGTATGCAACTCCTACTCAGTAGCCTGTCAGCACAGTAGCCTGCCAACCGCTAGTAGCTCACCCAGTGTTGTAGCTCGCCCAGGCCTCAGCCCTGCCCACATCACACCCGCCCACATCAGCGTCCGCCCACGTGCGCCCGCCCACATGCACAACAGTGACGGGGTGTTATAATATCATGTCAGTCCTCATATCAGTACGGTTCCTCTCTGGGAAAATCACCGGGGTCTATTACACTTCACACCACCTGCTGCCCCAATCAAGTGCATAACTGGATAAGTGGAAAAGACCTCACTATCCGCCTGTCCGTAGTCTGCCAATACTTACCCGGCTCACCGATAGCGGACCCATTCCTCGAGCTGGTCAAACTCAGCCTAGCCATGCTTACTCCCTTGGGCGGATAAGGCCGCATCCCCTTTCAACCGACCACGAAACAGTGGAAAGCGCAGCCATTTGATAATCGGCACTCAACGCTCATCTACCCACTCGGTCTAGATGTTGGAGCATCCTCTGAAACTAATAAGGTATTTAGGGATTTTCACCCAGGGCCATCTATGGCGGCCCGATGCTCGAACAGATTTTCGGTGTCCCATCTGGCCATCCACGATATGCCTGTGAAGGCTACGGCCTTGATGTCACTAGAGCGTACAGTAATAACAATACAATGCAAGATGCATGAGTCATATATCCAATCATGCATCAATCCTGCACATGTCATGCGCTCATGTGAGATAATCTCCACCTATCAGGGAGTCTCACATCATCCTGCCCAATGACATATGCAATGGTCAATCACATCTCATAACAAACATGCAGATAATGCGAATGGGCATGTATCATGATGTTACGATGTCACATACTCATAAACGGTATCAATGACTGGCGTCGACAATGTGGACTTTTAACCAACATTGCCCCCAAGAAATGACCCACATAGAATCAAATATATAATGGGCACATGGCCTCACACAAGGGCCAAATATACGAAACAGGTGGGCCTTGGTCATGGGCCTAACACATATCACAATGGGCCTTTCCCATAGGCCTCAAATACATCTGGATGGGTCGCACCCATGGGCCTCAGATATATCACAATGGGCCTCAAATATACTTTGCAGGTGAGTCACATACTTGGGTCTAATACACATCAGTATGGGCTACATCACATAGGCCTAATATACATCACTATGGCCACAACCCATGGGCTTTAAATACACAATAGGTGGGCTCTACACATGGGCCTCAAATATATACCACGGGTGAGCCTCAATGGACGAGTCACCAATACAACAGGATGGGCCTAATGACATGGACCCCATAAATATATCAAATAGGCCGCACCAATTGGGCCTTACATACATTATAATGGGCCATGACCCATGGGCCTTGTATACATCACAATGGGCCTTGCAACATGGGCCTCATATATATTTAAGGTGGGCCTCAACAACGGGCCTCATACACATCAAGGTGGGCCTCAACAATGGGCCTCATACACATCAAGGTGGGCCTCAACTATGGGCTTTATACACATCAAGGTGGGCCTCAACAACGGGCCTCATACACATCAAGGTGGGCCTCAACAACCGGCCTTATACACATCAAGGTAGGCCTCAACAACCGGCCTCATACACATCAAGGTGGGCCTCAACAACGGGCCTCATACACATCAAGGTGAGCCTCAACAACGGGCCTCATACACATCAAGGTAGGCCTCAACAACGGGCCTCATACATATCAAGGTGGGCCTCAACAACAGGCCTCACATATGGCCTTAGCAACAAGTCACAAATATATCAAGATGGGCCTAATCATTCATATGGGCTAAATCAATCAAATGGCCAATACGAGCAGGCCGATCAAATGGACCGATACAAATGGGCTGTGAGTCATGGAGTTATACTAAGCAAGTTATAAAGTAATGCCCTATCCTTACAACGCAGCTGGCCTAGACGACTTGCATACAACAAGTACAGGCATACCAATGGGCCCTAGGGAGAGTCGCAATGCGGACATTTAACCAACATTATACTCGCAATGTGGACGTCAAACCAACATTGCTCCCAAGGTGTAGCCCGTAGTGAATAACATTACGTAAACCAGGTTGGGATCACACATTACAATGGATCTTAGGTACACCCCATTGGGCCTTAAATACATTAAATGAGCCATGTCATATGGGCCTTTTACTCATCAAATGGGCCACATCAATGGGCCGCACTAATGGGCCTTATGTGCATTGCAATGGGTCATAACCCATGGGCCTTAGATTGCATCAAATGGTTCTCGACCCATGGGCCTTATACATATCAAATGGGCCTAATACAATGGGCTTTAAAATACATCAAATAGGTCCACTCTATGGGCCTTAAATTACATCAAATGGGCCTAATCTCATGGGCCTTGGAACATATCAAATGGGTCCACTCTATGGGCCTTAAATAGTTCAACAAATAGCTACATTCATGGACCCAATTAAATTCAACTGTGGTGGGCCTCAAAAGTACATTCATTAAGCCCAACATTTAAGCAACTAGAGGTATAAATCATTTCCTCTAAGATCTTTATAATATGGTGGGCCCCACTCCTCAAAATTTCAGCCCAAGGCCAGCATAATTATAACATGTTGCTGTCCTAAATTTGGGCACTCCATTGGAGTGGGTTCAAGGCCTCTAAAACTTTAAAAATTGAGGGCGAAGGTCCCTCATCATACATACAATGAGAGGAAACCAAAAAAGGTGGCCCACCATCAGAAGAAATATTTTTAAATTATAATTTTTTTATCAAGGCATATTGCTGGACTGCACAGCAGAAAAAATCTGGGAGTCCAACCATCTTGGCCCATTCTTTTGGATACCCAAACGGGGTCACTTGAGGCTAAAATTTCACAGAGTGATACTTCCATAAGTGGGTCATACCTCCACAAAATTTTATAATTTTTATATATCTTTAAGTATTTTAATTAATTTAAAAAAAAACAAACTGTCCAGAAAAATCAGACAGACCTGGACATCCCAACGTGGTGAGCCAGTCCGACCCTCACCACGGTGTGTACAGGGGTCCATTGGCCCTGAAATTTGGTAGGCGGTTTCTAACATAAGTGGACCAGACTTCTAAAAAATTTTAGAATTTTTATACATCTGTAATTATTTTAATTCATTTATATAAATCAATCTGTCCTGAAAATCGGACTGATCTGGACACCATATTATAATGGGCCGGTCCCGCCATCACCATGGTGTGTACAGGTGGCCCCAAAATTTTGTAGGTGGGTCCTACCATAAGTAGGCCACCCCCCTAAAAATTTTTATAATTTTTAAACACCCATAGGTATTTTAATAAATTTTAAAAATCCAACTGTACATGGTGGAATGTTGCTGGAACAGTGCATAAAATCCAGACTGTCCACTTCACTTGAACCACACCTTTGGGACCCCAATGAAGGTCAGTTAGGGCTGAAATTTGGGAGACATCAAGATGAGATCCTCACCTTTCAGAAAAGTATATTTAATAGGTATGAATAGTCCCCCAAGCAGTCCCAAAATCTGGTCCAAAAACAACCAGAAACTATCCAGAAAATTCTGGACAGCAACATGTACTTCGATAAAATTTATTATATAAGTTAAATAAAAAGGGAAATACATTAATGGGCCACACACATCAGGAAATAAAATGAGGAAAAAGAGAGATAGAAGGACAATCCGTCCATAGGGAAAGGGGCTCCGCCACTATTGAGCCCTCCCAAGATCAATCACACCCGCACATCATACCTAGATTTACATTTACAACATTGATCTTGCACATGCATGGCCTATAATTAAAATGCATGGTGAGGATGCCATCCCCACCATGGTTATAAGGTCTAGATGACCCAAACATAATATGATATGAAATAAAACTACCATGATGGGGCCCATAGAGAAAGGTCCCATGCATGGATCATGCATGCATAAGGTAGGCCATTAAGCCATAACCATGGGATTGTGTGGGATCTCAACCATTAATTGGTGGGTCCTAATTCCCTCATGAAAGAAAGAAAACATATAGGCTATAGAAATCAGATTTTTTTTATATCTAGAGGAGCACCCACCGTTCGATCTTCTTGCTCCTATGAGTTCCTTAACACCTTAGCTTTGATTTCAATGGAGGACACGGGGAATGTATGGTTAGGATGAGAGATCATGGGGTAGGAAAGTGGGTCATACTTAAAGTTTTGAAAGAGAGGAGAGGCTTGGAGAAATTCTCATACGTATGGGAGGGTTCTTGCTTGGATTTTTTGAAAATGAGAAGGAGAGGAGTTGTAAAGGGAGAGAGAGAGAGAGAGTGATGGATGGATGGAGTGATAGATGTGTGTAAGAACTTTTTGACTTTTGTGGCATTTTGTGTAAGAAAAGCATGGGTTTGTAAGAGACTTTTTGACTTTTGAGGCTTGCTTGGGAAGGGTGAAAAAGTGATGTGTACTTGACATGTACTTGACATGTGATGGATTGATGGATTGATTGATTGATGGGATTGATGGGATTGATGTGATACATTGTAGAGATTCTTTTAGGTTTCGCAATGCGCGGCGTTTTCTTCGCACCGAACGTTGGCCCACATCTCTTGACCAGGGTATCGCCTCGGCGCGCAAGTCGCGGCATCGGAACCGCAGCGATGGCGCGGTCGTTATGGTAATGGTCTTGGGTTGAGTCGGCTCGGGTTGACGGCATACAAATCAGGATCGCACGCAAATATTGGTTAAGGGTCGAAGGTTGCCAGAATTCGACCGGTAAGACCGCAGAAGTCTATGAAACGGTACGGTCTAGGATACGGGGCTTACACATGGGCTAAAAAATGAGGCAGATACAAAGCTCAAGTGGACCACACCATAAAGAAGCAGTGGGGATTGAATGTATACTATTGAAAACTTCTTGGAGGTCGTAGAAGTTTTGAAACAATCTTATATTTGTTTTTTCCCTTTATCCAAATGTGTGTAACCTCTTTAACAATTTAGATGACAAATAAACATCACGATGGGCTCTAGGAAGCTTTCAATGGTAGAAATCATTGTACCCATTACTTTATGTGGTGTGGTCCTAGCACGAGAAATTAGGTGGGGCCGCTATGATGTTTGTGAGAAATCCACCTGTTCCATCCATTTTTCCATGTCAAGTTAGGATATGGGTAATTTGGTAAAATTATCAAATTTCAGACATTTTTATCAAATGAAAATTTTTAGATTCAGTACTAAATTTAAGTTTTTATTAACAGTTTACCAAATAGGCATTCCAACACTTCCCGGTACATAAAATTCAGTACACGTTGGATCCAATACTTAAATTTATTTCAGACTTTTTTCTTTCAGTTTCCCGAACGCACCTTAAACCCATGAGATCTAAGTTATCTTCCCTGTGATTTATCACTTTAATGAGAATTCCGAGCTCCTCTTGAATATAAACTTGATCTCCACCTTGTTCTAGAGATAAGACCCAAGCTTATAGGTATAATCCATATCTAAACCCTCCAAAACACCCATCGAGGTGAATCTCCTAGGATTACAATATTCTCATAAGTTGTAGGAAATTTTACCATCCTCTCATTACATTGGTCACCTCAATGGAGCATTGCATCAAAGCTATTTGTTCGTGGAGCTAAACCATCGACATCAATGGATGTAAGAGCAATTGAGGAGCGGATTCAAGCATGAGAGAGTTTTTTAGAAGAAACTCAAGTGAAGCACTATAAAGGGGCTCAATTTGACAAGTAAGTTATCAATTAGAGAGTTCATATACACTCCTTCCTTGTGTAGGACTAAGTGTAAGAGTTTATGATCCAAAATCGAATAGGTTCTTGTATATAATGTAGGCTCTTATATAGGGTCAAATTCACTGGACACGAGTGCATACGTGTTAGTCTCCATTGGAGCCTCCGTGGGAGTAAATGTATGTCCTTAGATTAGGATTGAGGTTGTTTGTTAGTTGACAGAAAACCAATTAAGTCTCTGAGGGAGCCTTTGACGGGAGTGGACATTTAGGACTTTGTGTATGACTATAAAGGTTAGGTGTGAACCTATTAAAAAATTTCAATAATGATTACCTGTACACTTGAGGAGAGTGCGTCTATTAGGAGTGAAGTAGGAAAACTGAATCACTATACATGCTTGTAATTATGATTATGAATTTTTATAATTATAATCCATGCTTATGTGTTTGATTAGTTAAATCATATGAATGCTTGAATTGGGTTGTATGCTAGGCACTTATCTTGTATGCACACATAAGCTTACTATCTCTCTTATAGACTAGTTGTTTGATTGGTATATCATAATATCCTATGTGGTTGACCCACTTTAGCTTGGAAACCTTAGTGTTAAATTTGCCTTGTTAGTTATAACTGTTAAACTTTTTACGTAGGCAATTGTATTTGAATTGTATAATTTTAAATTGGTCCTAATCACCCCCCTTCAAGACTTAGCTATAATTTTATAGCTCGACCAAGCTTCTGCACATGTCGTGGTGGACTATCTATCTCATTCATGTGCAATTTCAGATGGGACATGTAGTTGGGATGTACTTCATAATTTTAAACTTGAAATTGTGGTATGGGATGTCCTTCTTGGGATGTTGTACGTCTATGGATAAGGTATCAGTCTCCTGAGAGTTAGATGCTTCTTTTAGGAAGATCTGTTTTAGATCAGTTTGAATGGTAAGCACCTTGCCTCTGAAGATTTATTTAACCATTTGGTCAATATTTGAAGAGATGGCATTGATTATGTAGGGCCAAGATCGATTACGAAGGAGATGGAATGAAGATGAGATGTCTAAGACCTGTAAAGTGATGGTTAACAATTTTGGACATATCTGAATCTTGACATCAATCTCTCCCATTTTTTTTTCTTTTTTTAATTTTTAACACACACACCCCACACACTTACGCTAGTGGAATTTCACCACCTATGGATACTCGAACCCTTGACCGGGTGTTGAAACTCCTGAGAGTCTATAGCCCAAGCAAGAGTAAGTATCCATAGGTGGTGAGAACCATCTATCTCTGCATCAGCCCCTCTTCTGGAGTTGGAGGTGAGAATCATCTATCTTGGACTCTTTGTTTGGTAATCAAAGGCTAAGCCGAATTGGACAGGTCCCCTTGAGGAGTAGAGCTTACAACCTCGATAATGTTTACGTAATTGAAATTATACCTTAATTTTGCTAGGGCACATGGCATGTTGTCTAAGGAACAAGGTTCTTCTTGGAGGATGAAAGCTAGATAAGAAGAGGGTGCCCATTGCATACTTAGAGGTGCAGAGAATGGACCGATTGGAGATGCCCCTTGCAGAGTGAGGGGCTCTAAGATTGGACTGATTGGGATGCCCCATGTAAGATGAGGGTCTTTGAAATTGGAATGATTGGTGGTGCCCCTTGTAAGATGAGGGTCTACGAGATTGGATTGGCTGGGGTAGCCCCTTGCCAACTTTGATTGAGGTATTGTGGGTTTCATCTCAACTGTTGTTGTTATTGCTATTGTGGTTATCCCTATTGAGTGGCAAATGGTATGCCATAGGTAGAAGCGACAAGATTGTATTCTTCCATTAAATGGAGGACAAGAATACTTTCATTACCGTTCTTGTATTCGGTAGGCTTTTCTTTCACTATTGGTTGTACTAGGGAGGCCTGATGAGGCCACTAAGGGAGATAATCCCAACCCTTATTCTGAATTTGACTTGTTCCCCGGTGTAGATGAGTTGAGTAAAGTTGGCATATGGATATGAGATAAGGTATCCAGAGATACTTGGTTTGTCGAGTAGATGATTATAGAGATTAGCTCCTTGACGTCAATAAGTGTCTTCATTTTGGCAGTCATAGTTCGCCACTATCCAACATAAACTGAAAATACTCATCATTCTCTTGCCTCAAGGCAACAAGATCTACCCTTCTAGGCGCTGAGCTAAGATTTTATGTGAAACGATTAATACGTGCTTGAGAAAGTTGTTCCAAAGTCTTGATTTGTTGGTAGTCCAATGATGTTTACCGATTTAACAAATCACTTTTCAAGAACTTTTGAAACAAATGGATCAATGCTTTGTTATTACCTGCTATGACATCTTGCTCCCCACAAAAAGTTCTAGGTGGGTTATGGAACATCATATACCATTATATCTTTTGAAGATTGGTACCTCATAGGCAAGAGGTACCTTTGCATTAGGAAAGGGATAGAGGTCTCTGAACTTGGTAGATGGAAGATCCACTCCCTTCTGTTTTTGCACCATCCTCTTCATCTCTTGCAACTGCTCTCGAATTTGTGTAATTTCACGGGGACTAGATGGGAGGGGTTTTTCCCATTGTCAAGCTTATCATGTATCCTTCTCGTAATAGTTGACCTCATTAACACCCCTATGACTCCTACTTTGACCAAGTTGAACATGGTTATTACTATCGTTATAAAAAGTTTGTTGGACTGGGACTGAAAAAGGAGACCACTATTGAGGGTCAAATATTACAGATTATCCCCCATTTATACCTTGGTTTTATGAACATGATAATACTTAATATTCTATTTTACTCATATTTGTGTTGCAAGGTGAATTTAAGAGCCTGGATTGAAAAGGGTGCTAAAAGCAAGAATCACTAAGGCAAGAGATGAATCTTAAGAGACCAAGATTGAAGAATTCATATGCCAAAGATCCAAGAAAACCAAGTGAGGAATGAAGACAATCAAATATTCAAAGTGAAGAAAAGGAATCCTGAAATCGTCCTGAAAAAATATATTCTGAAACTCTGGGGCATTTTGTGAAATTGCGCAGCGTGAAGTCTATTTTGGAAAACTACGCAAAATGAAGTCTATTTTAGAAAAGTGTGTAAATTTGATGTTGTTTCTAGAGTTTTTCAACTAGGTGTGAAAGTTTGAGTTTCATAACTATAAATAGGACTCCCTAAGATGTTCTTAGGCATCTTCTAGGGTTTTGGGAGTGGAGCAAAAGGGTAGAGAAGTCGTCACCCAGCATTTTTCTTCTTCTTCCTTAGTTGTTTTCATGCTTTCTTCTCGGATTTTAAATCCAATCATTTCTATAGTTGGCTAAACCTCTTAGCTAGGGTTAAAAGGTGAAGCTTGTAGCATGATGGGATATTTCTATTACTTTGATTCATGTTTATGTTGAACTCCATGGATTTTTATTTAATATTTAAGGAATACTTTCAGTTTTTAATGGTTTATTGTGACTCAAATTACAGTAGATCTGCAATAACTTTGAGTATCTTCTTTTCCTGATTTGAGATTATGAAATTACTAAGTCCTGTTGTTCACCATCATCCCATGGGCATGGTAAGGTGATGGAATCCTTCCTAGTCTTCACAATTCTCCTGCTTTAAGATTATGAGATTATGGTTTGGTGATGGAATCCCTGCCAATTATCATAGTTCTCCTTCATTGAGAATTAGGTCAATGGAAGTTCAGATTTGATTTTATTGATATATTTTCCAATTGGATAGGATAGAACTCCAATTCTAATTGTGTTACTTGAATCAAGCAAGAGGGCTCCCTGATCACTACAAGTGGATCCTTGACACCCTAGTTCACACATTTAAATTCTTAGTTTTAATTACTCTATTCACAATTACTCTCTCAAATACTTCATAATTAGTTTCACATCTTCTTCTAGTTCTACTTATAGTTAATTTTAGAAACATACAAGTTTCAATCCCTATGGATTTGACCTCGGTCTTACCGAGATTATTACTACATCACGACCCTACACTTAGGGTTATGAACAATTGCAAATAAACCCTGGTTACAAGAGGATGTTAAAATTGACTAAAATTGCTCTTAGGGATAGAATTATGGAATTGACTGTGAGTCTAAGGTATGAGTTGATGGAACTGCCTCCCGTTCGTGGGAGGATATTGGAAGAAATGCCCTGAGATAGATGGTTGCGCTGGTTGGAGGTCTCCATTGGGAGGGTATCAGAAGTCCTATGTGAACCTTGACTATTGTGGTTGGATTGAACTAGAGGCTGGAAGAAGTGTGAAAGTTGATGGCTATTGTTGCTGAGTTGGACCAGCCTGAATGTTGACTGCCAGAACTGTCACACTTTTTCTTTGTATAAATTGTAGAAGTTGTTCTTCCATGGTCTTCATATTTTATGCCAACTCCTGGATCTAGGCAACTGATACCGATTCACTCGGATGTGGCTATGTAAGAAGCCCCAAGCATTTCAAGGGAAGGGAAGGGAAGGAGAGAGCCATGGTTGTTCGTATTAGCTTGTGGTACGGAGGGGGGGTGGGGGTTGGGTTTGGAATTGGAATGAATGCTAGATGCAAATGCAAGCAGGCAAGAACTGATAATCCTTGAGAATTCATAAGATCCTGTTTTTTAAGTTGGGTGGAGACTAGTGGGGCGAGATGATCCCAAGCGAAGTTGTCAGTCTGTGGACGCTAGATCCCAAATGAAATTGACTCGTGGGTTCCATGAGTTACCTCTTTTGAGGGCTTTTTGGCATTAGTATAAAAGGGTGTTTATATTTTACTGGAGTTGCCACTAGCCAATTACTCCAGTTCCACAGTAAACTAGACCCTGTAGAAACATTAGGAGAGAGTATGTATGGATTCCTTGTCTTAAGATGACTCCTTGATCTATGACTGATATTCTGAGTAAGGGACCTTAATTACAGAGAGGGAAGGTGTTAGGCACCCACTTTGCCCATAAAAGTGTATGGTCTCTACTTCATAGGATCAAACGAACTCTTGACAGTTGAGATTAATATTATAAGTGCAATGGTTTATATCCAGCACCCTGTATTATTAAATTTTGTAGTGAAAAACCAATTTGGAGTGATTGACTTGTTTGGTAGATGGAAAGTTCACCTTCTAGTTCAATAGATGGAAAGTTCACCTTCATACAAAGATCACTTTCAAGTCATCTACATTAACATCAAATGCTACTACAACTTCAAATTAAAGTGCTTGATCAACTGCAAATACAAAATCAAGTTCATACACAAGACTGAGTGCAAGTGCAACTTCAAATACTAGCTCAAGTCCAAGTGCATTATATGATCAAGTTCAAGTCCGAGTGTACAAGTTTCAAGTTTAAAAGAGTACAAGATCAAGCTTCAAGTACTTCAAGAATACTATCTACCAAAGTAACCAAAGTTTACAAGTTCGATACTCACATTTAAGGTATATGTGACACTAGAAAGACCTTAGGGTTAGGTAATTTATATTGCATATTAAACTTGGGTCATTGTACTTATTTTAGGCTTTGCTTTATCTAGCCCTAGTCATACTTCAACTAGTCTAGGCACTGGCTCGATCAGTCTAAAAATTAACTCAAATTTTTTGATAAGTCTGGTAGGTCTTCGACCAGTCGAGCACCCTACTTGACCGGTCGTAAATACTAGCTCGACCAGTCGAGCAGGGCTCGACTCAAAGTCACACAAGGTTTTTGAGCCCCACTGGACCAGTTAGTGCCATGCTCGACCAATTGAGCAGGCCACTCGACCATTCGAGTGTCGGGTTTATCCGATTGCACTAGAATTTTTGAAAATTGGTTACTGCCAGGAGCAGTCGAGGTAGACCTTAGGCCAGTCGAGCAAACTGAATTTCACCCTATAAATGGAGGACTTTTCTCAACATTTCATACTCATTCTAAGCTAATTCAAGCCTCCTCTATGGGAACTAAGTCCCCGCTATTGTGAAGCTATTATACGGTAATTTAAGATTCTTTTACAGCTTTTTAGTTTTGAATTTCTTAATCTCTTGATATTCAATCTTACTTGTTAAAAAGGGAATTTTTTTTTTACCCTTTTGAGATCTAAGAAATTAAATCAAAGTAACCCAAGGTTGGATTTAAATTAAAATTCATTTAGACCCAGAACCCCGTCATTTGTGAGATTGAACATTAAACATCTACATCTTCAAAAAAGCGATTCTACCGGGTTACATCGAAGAAGAAGAATCTTCAGATAAGTATTATCATTTCAATTATTGTATTTTGGTTTGTGAGATTACCAAAAAATCTCTTTTATGGATTTGAATGATAGCCAGAAAATCTTAGTGTATGGGGTTTTTAATTGTGGTAGCCCATTAAAAACACAATTGTAAAAGTTTTAAGGTGAATCTTGGAAAACCTTATTTCATAGTGAAAGCCAATATCCCGTGGGTTGTGGATATTGGGAGTAGAGTAGGTGTGGCTGTTTGAGAACAGTTGGTGTACACACCAAACCCTTATAATTCTCAAAGTTTGGATGATGATAATGATAATGTATGTGATGTGGTGAATGTTGTATTTTATTTTCATGTACATGTGGTGAATGTTATAATAGCTAGATTTATTTTATTTATCCTTTGTATTAGTTTGAGTCTTTGATCCTTACCATAAACCTTGGTTTTTGGTGTAAGGTTGTCCTTTGAACGATGTTTGTATCAACCTCTTAAGACTAGTGCATCTGCAGTTGCTATTTACTTGGGCTATATACATTTATATTCCTCTTTTATTTTTTATTTGGCATAGTCCTATTCACCCCCTCCCCCCTAGAACTGAGAGCTCACCCTTTTCAAGTGGTATCAAAGCTAAATGACTCATATTTTTGGATTCTTTTCCTTAGTTTATCGATCCAAAGCTTTCATGATATCAAATTTTGATAGCTTATCTATTACTAGGCTACCACCATTTGATGGTTCCAACTATGCATATTGGAAAGCCCGAATGAGGATCTTTTTAAGGTCCATTGATGAAAGCGTGTGGCAAGCTACAGTGACTGGATGGAAAGCACCAATGTCTGAAGTTCTAGGCAGTGATGGAACCAAGTCCATGAGAGCAACACCACTTTATGGTTGGACTACTCTTTAGAAAAATGAGAGCAGTGCAAATGCAAAGGCTTTAAATGCAATCACTTGTGCATTATCACCTAATGAGTTCAAAAGAATTATATCTTATGATACTACTACACAAGCCTGAGACATTCTTGAAATGACACACAAGGGTACATCTATTGTCAAAAAGTCAAAAGTTCAGATCCTCACCACTAGGTTTGAGGAAATACATATGGAAGAAAATGAGTCATTCATGGACTACTATACGAAACTAAATGACATAGTAAACTCTATGTGGGGTCTTAGAGATAACATCCCAGAAAGTAAAGTCTATGCAAAAATTCTACACTTCCTAAGTGATTCAATTCCAAAGTTACTGCCATTCAGGAACTTAGAGACACATATAATATGAAAGTTGAGGAACTTGTTGGTTCTCTTCAAACATATAAGTTAAATTTCAAAGCTCCAAAAGGTAAGTCTATCGCTCTTAAATCATCCAAATCAACTTCACATGATAGTGATGCTAATTTTGATTGTGAAAACTCAGAGGATGATGTGGCTTTACTTGCGAAAAAGTTTTATAAAATTTTCAAAAGTAAAAAGAGAGTTGATTTTCAAAAACCCTTTGAGAAGAAAAAGGGTAAATCTAAAACGTGAAAATCTCTAAAAGATAGTCAGTGCTTCACCTGCTATGAATATGGGCATTTGGCAAATAAGTGCCATAAAAGGGATAAGCCAAAGAGAAAAGACATGTTAACCACATGGGATGAATCGTCCAGCTCTGAAGTCTCTTCTAAGTCAAGGCTTTAATGATTCTAGCCAGAGTCACTTCCACAGATAGTTGCAATTCAAACGGATATGATAATCCGAGTAACCCTGAGAATGATAATGAAGATGATCTTCAAGATGCCCTATATAGGGAGAGTTGTAAAATTGCTGTCAAATTTAAACTTTAAAAAGACAAAATTTTGAAATTAAAAGAGGATTTTGAAAATACTGTTTTAGAAAAATCTCATATTTCTGATTGTTTTGAGAAAGCTAAATGTCATTTGAATTTCAAAACATCTAAATTGGAAAAATTAAGAACAGAAAATGAGAAACTAAAATGTGAAGTTTCTTCCTTATTGAATTTAAAAGATACATGGGGGTATGCCCAGGGGGAAGTTTCTTCCTAAACTTAAAAAGTTATTAAGCACATCAAGAACATGTGGAGATAGATCAGGTCTGGGCTATGATAAATACATGCTTCTGAAAAATAAGAGTATAGCTCCTATATTTGTCGAAGGAGAATCTTCTAACTCAAAAGGAAAGGACTTGAAATTTAATAACCAAAACAACTCTAGAAACAAAATGATTTTTCAAACACCTAAAGTCAATTCTAATGTCAGCTTTAGAAAACATTCCTATAATCTTTTAGCTGAAAAAAATGTGAATTTACTCAAGGAGCTCCTCAAATCTAACTCTAATGTGAGAGTTAATAATTTTAATAAGCAAAGAAAGACTAAAAGTGTTCCAAAACCCAAAACTACTATGAAATGGGTTCCTAAGGTTACTTATTTAGTTGTCCACACTGTCTTCAAGGCTTCGAGTCAATCAAAGTGGTACCTAGATAGTGGTTGCGCAAGGCACATGACAGGTGATAAAGATTTGCTCACCAACTACAAAGATATGACTGATGGATCAATCACTTTTGGTAATGGAAGCAACTGCAAAATTATTGGCCAAGGTACGGTTCATATCTCTAACATCCCTCCTTTTGAAAATATTTTATTCATAAAAGGGCTTAAGCACAATCTTTTGAATATTTCTCAAATCTGTGATAATAAGCATAGTGTAAAATTCACTAATCAAGGATGCGAGATCTCAAATGAGAAAGGATGTGTGATATTAAATGGTCATAGGACGTTTGAGAATTGATATATCGTAAGTGAATCTTGCTCATCTAAAGCGTCTTGTTACATGGTCCAAACCAATGATAGCAAATTATGGCACAAGCACCTTGGACATGTAAACTATCGAAATTTGTATAGATTAAGAAAATTTATATAGATTAAGCAAAGCCGATCTTATTAGAGGTCTACCCCAATTAAAGAAAATAGATAAAATATGTGGCAAATGTCAAATTGGAAAACAAACAAAGAGTAGTCACAAGAAAGTGAACTCCACCACCACATCTAAACCTCTTGAACTTCTCCACATGGATCTAGTAGGACCAACCAGAATGGAGAGTAGAGGTGGAAAGAAGTATTTCTTAGTAATTGTAGATGACTTTACCAAATTTACTTGGGTTGCATTCATGAGAGAAAAATCTGAAACTCTCGATTAAGTCAAAATAATACTTAAACGTATTCAAACGGAAAAAGAAACGAATGTAATTAAGATTCAAAGTGATCATGGATCAAAATTCAAAAATAGTAATTTTGAGAAGTTCTATAGCAATCATGGTATATCGCAAGAGTTTTCTGCTCTTAAGACGCCTCAACAAAATGGAGTTGTTAAAAGGAAGAACAGAGTGCTACAAGAGATGGCTAATGTAATGTTAAATAACATGAAGTTACCTAAGAACTTATGGGCCGAAGCAGTTAATACTACATGATATATAATAAATCATGTTTTTATATCAGAAAATCAAAAGATAAAATTGCGTATGAACTGTGGTTTAATAAGAAACCCATAGTCAAATACTTTCAAAATTTTGGAAGTAAATGTTATATTTTACGTGACTGGAAAAATTTAGGAAAGTTTGACACTAAAAGTGACGAAGAGATATTTCTAGATTATGCTTTGAATAGTCAAGCATATCGTGTTTTTAACAAGACAACTGGTGTTATCCAAAAATTTATTAATCTGGTTATTTATGATCACCTGAGCACACTAACATCCAGTTCAGAAGATGATGAAGTCACTGTATTTGATAAACTTGACTCCTCATCTTGTTAAATTAACACTGAACTACGATCAGTCAAAGATCATCCTATCCATCAAATTTTAGGGAACCCTCTCACTGGTGTACGTACTCAAAAATAATTGAAAAATATATGCAATTATGTATGTTTTACTTCCCAAATTGAACTGGCCAATGTGAAAGAGACACTCACTGATGAAAATTGGATAATTGTCATGCAAGATGAATTGAATTAATTTATCAGGAATGATGTGTGATATTTGGTTCCAAGACCATATGATAAACATATAATTAGAATTAAGTGGATTTTTAAAAATAAATCTGATGAGTTAGGAAACATAATAAGAAACAAGGCTAGACTGGTTGTACAAGGATATACTCAAATAGGAGGAGTTGATTATAATGAAACCTTTGCCCCAGTAGCTCATCTTGAATCAATCAGATTATTCATATCCATTACATGTTTCAAAAATTTTAAAATCTATCAAATGGATGTCAAAAGTGCATTTCTAAATGGTAGTTTACATAAAGAGGTTTATGTTGAACAACCTAAGGGTTTTGAGGACCCTAAACACTCTAATCATGTGTATCGCCTTAAAAAGACACTTTATGGTTTGAAACAAGCTCCCAGGGCATGGTATAAGAAATTGACTACGTTTTTATTAAGTCATAATTTTGTTATGGGGAGTGTTGATAAAATTCATTTTATTAAGAAACATAATGAACACATACTTATAGTAAAAATCTACGTTGATGATATTATCTATGGTTCTACATGTTCTAACCTGTCTATTGATTTTGTAGAGTTGATGAAATCCAAGTTCGAAATGAGTATGGTGGAGGAATTGAATTACTTTTTAGGTTTACAAGTTAAACAATTTGATGACGGTATTTTCATTTCTCAAACTAAGTATGCTCTAAATCTAATTAAGAAATTTGGATTTGAGAATGGAAAAAATTTTGATACTCCTATGAGTACAACTCCTAAGCTTTCTAAGGATGCAACAGGTAAAAGTATAGATTCTCTGTTATATCGTAATATGATTGGCAGTTTATTATACTTAACTATGAGCTGACCTGATATAGCATTTAGTGTAGACATCTCTTCTAGATATCAATCAGATCCTAAGGAAACTCACCTTATTGCTGTCAAGTGAATTATTAGATATGTCGCATGTACGACTAATCTAGGCCTATGGTATCCACATGATACTAATGTTCAATTAGCTGGTTATTCAGATGCTGACTAGGCTGGGAATATAGATGATAGAAAGTCTACCAGTGGTGGATGTTTTTATGTTGGGAACTGTTTGGTTTCATGGAACAGCAAGAAACAAAGTTCCGTATCTCTATCCACAGCTGAGGCTGAATATATCGCAACCGGAAATGCTTCTACCTAGCTGGTATGGATGGAAAGAATGTTCAATGACTATGGTATTGTGCAAGATACTATGATACTGTATTATGATAATTCTGGCACAATTAATATTTCTAAGAATCCCATCCAAGGAGGGAATGCCACCCCAGGAGCACCCTTGCAAAATATGGAGCCCATCCATGTGGTGGGTGGTGCATAATCCATCGCTCGCCACGTGGACATCTGCCATCTTTCATGAAAGGGTTAAGTGGGTGATGATGTCAGTGTGTATGCATTGACAAACGCATTTGAAGGTAAAATGACTCCCTACCCTCAGTTATCCTCAAAATTACATCTTTTGCCCCTTGATTCAATCATCCATATTGCGCCACGTGGCAATCTCATTCCATCAGCCAATCCTAGCCCTTAGAGCCTCTTTTATCTCTAGAATTTCTAGAAATAACCAAAAAACCATTCTAATACCCTATAAATAACCCATTCCCTTTCATTACCAAACCATCTAATAACTTTCATTCATCATCCTTCACTTCCCATTCCACACTTTACACCCATATCCACTACTCCTTAAGCTCATCCATCCACAAAGGAGACTAAGATTGAGAGAAAGGAAGCCCGTCTATCCTTAGGTCAATCGTGCTAAGTCCTAATCTTAGCCATCCAAGAAACCAAAACGCTGATCAAATCCACTCAAAACAATCCTTACGACAAAATCGTTCACACACTCATCAAGCTCTACTCAACTTCATTTATACTTGTATAGCATTGTGCATCATCATCTCCACTTCCAACCCACCTGCTGGTCTAGTTGGTCTAAGTGTATGCTATGCAACTTGGTCACATATTGGCTCTTGCCTATAAAATGCTCAGACTGGCTAGGCTTCGACTGCTTCTTTAAGTGGATGAGTCAAGGCAAACTTGTTTAACTCAAGCCATCACTTGTTGTAGGCACCACATTGTTATATGAAAAGGGTGAGCTCTCAGTCCTAGAGGGAGGGGGTGAATAGGACTATGCTAAATAAAAATAAATTTCAGAATATAAATACAAATAGCTGAATCAAATAAATGATTCAAACGTTGTTCAATAGACAATCTTACACTAAAAACCAAAGTTTATGGTAGGACAACTTGATTTCTTGAACTCGGTAAGGATCAAAAACTCAAATTAAAATAAGAAGCAATAGAAATAAATCTAGCTATTACAACATTCACCACATGTAAATGAAATAAATACAAGCATTCGCCAAACATACATCACATACATCACATACAAATACATATTTCTAAAGAAAATGCCATACTTTACACCATACAATCAAACTCATAAACATGAACATAACCACAAAACTACAAAACTCTCCCCCGTTTTGTCATAACTAGACAAAGGAAGATATAGAATAGAGAACAAACATAGCCGTGATTATGATACTAGTAGAGAATATTAGAAAAAGAGTTAAATTTAAAGTTAAAAAAATAATCAAGCAGAGTGTCAACATCACACAGAACTAGTAAAAATGAAAGTTAAAGTTAACGTTATACATGTCTAAGTAACAAGATAAGAAAACTAATCTGATCCAGATGAAGAAGGGAGGTGGAATAGACGGATCAATCTGATGGAGCCCTCTGGCTTTGTAATGAAAGTATTTTCACATATATTTCATAAAAGATTTGTGGCTCTCATGCAGACTGTCCTGAGAGATTTTCAATGCATCCACCATCTCCTCCAAAGAGTGAAGGCGCTCATCATACTGAGGTGGCTGATAATCAGGGTCAACCTCAACATCATCGGATTTAAGCTCATCAAATATATCGTCCATCGTGGTGTCGATTGGTAATGCATATTCTTCTTCAACTTCCTCTGCTTCCTCATCCCTTTGGCCAGGATTGAGTTTCAGGTTCATCTTGTTAATATTAGAATTTTTGAAAGGAAGAACCGAAACAGGAGCCTCACCAGGTGACATGACCACATTGCAATGTAAACTAAGGTGGTCATCAAGTATGCAAAAGGAATATATTTGTGGCCCAGATGAAGATGAAATTGAATGATAATATAACATATTAAGGATGAAAGACAGATGGGAATACCCGGCACAATGGAATGAAAATGCGAACCATGAAAGAAGTCAATTCAGCTTTGTTGCTAAAGCAGGGATACACATTTGCAATGAAAATGTGATGATGTACCTTGTATTTTAGCAACATCTGATTGGCCCGTAGCACATTCCCCGCACTCAATTTCAAGTCCATGTTACATAATTTACAGGTTACTGAACGCCGTTCCAATTCATTGATTTTATTGGCTAAAGTTGGTATCGGAATACCATCATCATTGACATTAATATTGAGAAAATCTAAAATTAAGTAACGATCGACTTAAAATATACCTTCTCTAAAGCTAATAGAGAAAGTTAAGTTTTCAAGAGATACATCACTAATGCAAGCGAATATCCCTTGCACAATGGAGCAGTATGTCAGTCCGCCCTAATTCAAAATGTTTTCCCAACCTACAGAGGAAAGTAAGGGAAGAAGCTGAAATTGAGCTAAATGATTTGCAGTAACTGGACGCTCAACTATAATTTCACAGTTACGAAAAATCCCGCATATATTCCGGGTCATCCTCGGGAGGTCGTAGGGTTCTCACCCTATGAGGAGTAGTTTGAGAAGTGGAAGCATGAGTTGCTTTCTTCTTAGAACGACGTTCCATTGCAAGATAATAATAGAGAAACAAAACAATGGAAAGGAGGATTTCAAACCCAACAAATTTTTACCTTGAAACCCTTAGAAATCAAAAGAAAAACTCAAATCAACTCTAAAATCTAGCAATGTATGCAAATAAGAACTCAAATATGAAAAGAAATAAAAAATGGAGCACTTACAAAGCACCAATCGAAGATGGGTTCAACGAGTCGAAAGGGGGCCGGAGGAGGAAGAAGAGAAAATGAAAAGAAAAAGTGATTTTCTCAAGCATAAAGGCTCCCAACCGAGCAATTTGACTGGTCGAGTACATGCTCAACCCATCAAGCCACGACTGATCGAGTATGTACTCGATTGGTCGTGCAAGCACTAAAAATACAAAGAATTTATTCAAATTTTTATTCAAAAATTATTTGCATAAAAATATAAAAAATAAAACATGTAAACATGATAAATTCAATTAGAATTACACATAACAATATCCATTTTCAACTTTAAAAACCTATTCCTATCAGGTTCTTTATTAAATATGTCTGCAAGCCGATTTTCCATTTGAATGTATTCTAACAAAATGCTTTTATCTTCTACTAATTCCTAAATATAGTGATACTGAATGTTAATGTGTTTAGTACGGGAATGTTGGGTAAGATTTTTAGATATATTAATTGCGCTAGAGTTATCGCAATACAATATCATTGTATCTTGCACAATACCATAATCATTAAGCATTCTTTTCATCCATACTAGCTGGGTACAGGCATTTTCGGTTGTAATATATTCAGCCTCAGCTGTGGATAATGATAAAAAACTTTGTTTCTTGTTGTGCCAAGAAACTAAATAATTTCCAATATAAAAACATCCACCACTGGTAGATTTTCTATCATCTATATTCCCAGCCCAGTCAGTATCCGTATATCCAGCTAATTGAACATTTATATCATGCGGATACCAAAGGCCTAGATTAGCCGTACTTATAATATATCTAATAATACACTTGACAACAATAAGATGATATTCCTTAGGATCTGATTGATATCTAGCATAGATAGCAACACCGAATGTTATATCAGGTCAGCTCGCAGTTAAGTATAGCAAACTACCAATCATACTAGGATATAATTAAGGATTTATACTTTTACATGTTGTATCTTTTGAAAGCTTGAGATTCGTACTCATAGGAGTATCGAATTTCTTACCATTTTTAAATCTAAATTTCTTAACTAGGTTTAAGGTGTACTTGGTTTGAGAAATGAAGATATCGTCATCTAGTTGTTTAACCTGTAGACCTAGAAAGTAGTTCAATTCTCCCATCATACTCATTTCGAACTTGGATATCATCAACTCTGTAAACTCAATGGACGGGTAAGAAAAGTCGAACCATAGATAATATCATCAACGTATATCGGTACTATTAGTATGTGTTCATTATATTTTTTAACAAAAAGAGTTTTGTCAACACTCTGCATAACAAAATTATGACTTAGTAAAAATTTAGTCAATTTCTCATATCATACCCTGGAAGCTTGTTTTAAACTATAAAGTACATTTTTAAGGCGATACACATGATCAGAGTGTTTAGGGTCCTCAAAACCCTTAGGTTGTTCAACATAAACCTCTTCATGTAAATCACCATTTAAGAACACACTTTTAACATCCATTTGATAAATTTTAAAATTTTTAAAGCACGCAATGGATATAAATAATTTGATGGATTCAAGATGAGCTACTGGGGTAAAGGTTTTATCATAATCAACTCCTTCTATTTGAGTGTACCCTTGTACAACCAGTCTAGCTTTAATTTTTATTATATTTCCTAATTTATCAGATTTATTTTTAAAAATTCACTTGGTTCCAATTATATGTTTATCAGATGGTCTTGGAACCAAATACCACACATCATTCCTAACAAATTGATTCAGTTCATCTTGCATGACAACTATCCAATTTTCATCAGTGAGTGCCTCTTTTACGGTGGCTGGTTCGATTTAGGAAGTAAAACACACATAATTGCATATGTTTTCCAACTGTTTCTGAGTACGCACACCAGTGAGAGGGTTGCCTAGAATTTGATTAGTAGGATGGTATTTAACTGATCCTAGTTCATTGTTGATTTGACAAGATGAGGAGTCAGGTTTTTCAATTATATTGACTTCATCATCTTCTAAAATAGATGTTGGTGTGTTTAGGTGATCATCAACAATAACATTTATAGAGTCATAAATGACACCAGTTCTCTTGTTAAGAACACGATATGCTCGATTATTTAGAGCATAACCTAGGAATATGCCTTCATCACTCTTAGTATCGAACTTCCATAAATTTTTTCGGTCTCGTAAAATGTAATACTTCCAAAAAATGAAAAGTATTTAACTGTAGGTTTCTTATTAAACCATAATTCATAAGCCATTTTATCTTTAGACTTTCTAATATAAACACGGTTTATAACATAGTAAGCAGATTAATAGCTTTGACCCATAAATTTTTGGGTAACTTCATGTTATTTAACATTACATTGGTCATCTCTTGTAGCACTCTATTTTTCCTTTCAACTACCCCATTTTGTTGAGGTGTCTTAGGAGTTGAAAACTCATGTGATATACTATGATCTTTATAGAACTTCTCAAAATTGTTATTTTTGAATTCCGATCCATGATCACTTTGGATCTTAACAATATTCATTTCTTTTTTGATCTGAATATGCTTGAGTATTCTTTTAACTTCATCGAGAGTCTTAAATGTTTCTCTCATGAATGCTACCCAGGTAAATCTAAGAAAGTCATCCACAATTACCAAGAAATATTTCTTACTACCTCTACTCTCCGTTCTAGATGGTCCAACAAGATCCATGTGGAGAACTTCAAGAGATTTGGATGTGGCAGAGGAGTTCACTTTCTTGTGACTACTCCTTGTTTGTTTTCTAATTTGACATGTGCCACATATTTTATCCAGTTTCTTCAATTTGGGTAGACCTCTAATAAGATCAGTTTTGCTCAATCTATACATATTTCGGTAGTTCACATGTCCAAGGTATTTATGCCATAACTCAGTATCATCAGTTTGGACCATGTAACAAGATAGTTTAGATGAGTAAGATTCATTAACGATATGGCAATTCTCAGATGTTCTACGGCCATTTAATATCACACAACCTTTCTCATTTGAGATCTCGCATCCTTGATTTGTAAATTTAACATTATGCTTGTTATCGCAGATTTAAGATATGCTCAAAAGATTGTGCTTAAGCCCTTCTACAAATAAAACATTTTTAAATGGAGGAAGGTTAAAAATATGAATCGTACATTGGTCAATTATTTTGCAGTTGCTTCCATCACCAAAAGTGATTGAACCATCAGTCATTTCTTTGTAGTTGGTGAAAAAATCTTTGTCACCTGTCATGTGTCTTGAGCAACCACTGTCTAGGTACCACTTTAATTGACTTGAAGCCTTACAGGTAGTTTGGGTAACCATATAGGTAACCTTAGGAACCCATTTCATCATAGTTTTGGGTTTTGGAGCACTATTGGTTTTTCTTCGCTGGAAATTGTTATCAATCCTCATATTTGAGTTAGATTTAAGAAGCACCTTGAGTAAATCCACTATTTTTTCAGCTAAAGGATTATAACATTATTTTCTAAAGTTGACATTCTTATTATTAACTTTAGATGCTTGAAAAGTTTTTACATTTTAAAAGTTGTTTTTATTATTATATTTCAAGCCCTTTCCTTTTGAGTTAGAGGATTCTCCTTTGAAAAATGTAGGAGATACACTCTTGTTTTTCAGAGGTATGTTTTTGACATAGCCTAGACCCGATCTATCTCCACATGTTCTAGATGCGGTTAATAACTTTTCAAGTTTAGGGTCTCCATGGGCATACCTCTATGTATCCTTTGAACTCAATAGGGAAGACACTTCAAGTTTTAGTTTCTCATTTTCTGTTCTTAATTTTTCAAGTTCAGATGTTTTGAACTTCAAATCGCATTTTTCTTTTTCAAAACAATCATAAATATGAGATTTTTCTAAAGTAGAATTTTTAAATTCCTCTTTCAATTTCAAAATTTTCTCTTTTTGAAGTTTTAGCTTGACAGCAATCTTACAACTTTCCCTGTATAGGGCATTATAGGAATCCTGAAGATCATCTTCATTATCATTTCCAGGGTCACTCCTCATATTTTCATATTCAGTTGAATCACAACTATCTGTGGAAGTGACTCTGGCTAGAGTCATTAAAGCGTTGACTTCATTTGAAGTTTCAGGTTCTGATTCATCTACTCAAAAGAAGATTCAGAGCTGGATGATTCATCCCATGTGGCTAACATGCCTTTTCTCTTTGGCTTGTCCATTTTTGGACACTTATTTGTTAAATGCCCATATTCACAGCAGTTGAAACACTATCTTTTAGAGATTTTCAGTTTTTAGATTTATCATTTTTCTTATTAGAGGCTTTTTGAAAATTAACTCTTTTCTTACTTTTAAAAATCTTGTAAAACTTTTTAGCGAGTAAAGCCATATCATCCTCCAAGTTTTCACAATCAGGATTAATATTACTATCTTGAGAAAAAGATTTGGATGATTTAAGAGATATGAACTTACCTCTTGGGGCTTTGAAATTTAACTCGTAAGTTTAAAGTGAACCAACAAGTTCCTCAACCTTCATGTGATCTGTGTCTCTAAGTTCCTGAATGGCAGTCACCTTGGAATTAAATCTCTCAGGAAGTGACCGTGGTATTTTTCCATAGACTTTGCTTTCTGGGATACCATCTCCAAGACCCCTACATAGAGTTAACTATGTCATTTAGTTTTGTATAGAAGTCTATGAAAGATTCATTTTCTTCCATATGAATTTCCTCAAACCTAGTGGTGAGGATCTGAACTTTAGACTTTTTTACTATAGTTGTTCCCTCGTGTATCATGTCAAGAATGTCCTAGGCTTGTTTAGCAGTATCATATGAAATGATTCTTTTGAATTCATCAGGTAATAGTGCACAAGTGATTGCATTTAAAGCCTTAGCATTAACATTGCTCTCATTTTTCTGAAGAGTGGTCCACATGTAAAACGGTGTTTCCTTCAGGGACTTGGTTCCATCACTGCCTAGAACCTCAGACATCAGTGGATTGTATCTAGTCATTGTGGCTTGTCATATGCTTTCATCAATGGATTTCAAAAAAATCCTCATCCTGGCTTTCCAATAAGCATAATTGGAGCCATCAAATGGTGGTAGCCTAGTAATAAAAAGGCTATCAAAATTTGACATACTGAAAGCTCTAGATCGATAAGCTCAAGAAATAAATCCAAAAGAATGAATAACTAAGATTTGATACCACTTGAAAAGGGTGAGCTCTCAGTCCTAGAGGGGGGGGGGGGGGGGGGTGAATAGGACTATGCCAAATAAAAATAAATTATGAAATATAAATACAAATAGCTGAGCAAATAACAAACTCAATTGCAATAGTATTAAGAAGTTGATTCAAACGTTGTTCAAAGGACAAACTTACACCAAAAACTAAAGTTTATGGTAGCACAACCTAATTTCTTGAACTTAGGTAAGGATCAAAAACTCAAACTATAACAAGAAGTAATAGAAACAAATCTAACTATTACTACATTCACCACATGGACATGAAATGAATATTAGCATTCACCACACATACATTACATACATCATCATCCACCAAACTCCAAGATTATAGTGGTTCAGTGTGTAAACTAACTGTTCTCAAACAACCACACCTACTCCACTCCCAATAATCAAAACCCACTTGATATTGGCTTTCACTATGAAAGAATATTTTCAAAGGTTCACCTTAAAACCTTTACAATTGTGTTTTCAATGGGTAACCACAATTAAAAACTTCACGCTGAGATTTTCTGGCTATCTCAGTCAAAACCACAATAGAGATTTTCTGGCTATCTCAAAAACTAAAACTGTAAATCAAAATACTTATTTGTAGATTCTATTTTAATGTAGCCCGGTAGAACCACTTCTTTTGAAGATGAAGATGTCCAATGTTCAATCACACATAAAATGATTTTATGTCTAAATAAATTTTAAATTAATCCAACCTTTGACTACATTAATTTAATTCCTTAGATCTCAAAAGGGGTAGAGAAGAACACCCTTTTTATAAAATTAGATTTAAGCAAAGAGAGATCAAGAAATTAGAAATCAAAAAGCTATAAAAAGAATCTTAATTTACTAGACAATAGCTTGACAATCACAAGGACCTTTTCCTCTGAGAGGTGGCTTGATTTGGATTTGATTAATCTTAAACAGCTGAGAAAAGTCCTCTATTTATAGGTTGAAAAATGGTTCCTTCGATTGGTCTAAGGTCAGCCTCAACTGGCCCAAGGAGTAAACAAATTTTAAAAATTCTGGTGCAATCAGATAAAATCGACCCTTGATTGGTCAAGTGGTTTGAACGACTGGTCAAGTGTCCTGCTGAACTGGTCGAGTGGGGCTAAAAAAAGTTGGTAGAGTTTAAGTTGAGCCCTGCACAACTGATCGAGCCAGTTCCCACGACTGGTCGAGTAGGGTGCTCGACTAGTCGTGACCCTACCAGAAAAAATTTGAAAAATTACAACAAATCCTAGACTGGTTGAGAAAAACCCTGGATTGATCTAGCCAGAGCCTGGAGTAGTTGAGCATGTGCTAAGACTAGTCGAAATAAAGCTTATAAGAAGTTTAATAACCCATTCCAAATATGCAATATGAATGACCTAATCCGAAGGTCTTTCTAAGGTCATTTATACCTGAATTTTAAACATTGGACTTTGTAGCTTCAGTAGATTCAGTAGATCTTCTACTTGATTTACTTGAAGCTTGATCTTGTACACTTGAAGCATTAACTTGATCTTAACTATGTAGTGCACTTGGACTTGATTTTGTATTTGAAGTAGCACTTGAACTTGGTCTAGTACTTGAACTTGAACTAGTACTTGCAGTTGAACATGCAATTTGACTTGAGATAGAACTTGCACCTAAACTAGTAGTAGCATGTGAAGTTAATGTAGCATTTGGAGTTGATGTTGTAGTTGAAGTTGATGTAGATAGAACAATCTTCATGATTTGTAGCACATTTTCATATAAAGGTGAACTTTCCATCTTTCATCACTTGAAGGTGAACTTTCCATCTATGAACAAGTCCATCTTTCCAAAGTGGTTTGTCACTATGAAATTTTACAATACAAGGTGCTAGATATATAACATAGCACTTACATTATATTGTATTACAAGCACATTTTCATCATCAATGCGTAAATACCAACCCAATCTCTATTGTTCTTTCTTGTAAAGTTGAGATCGAACAATTGTACGGGTAAGAGGGTACCTAACACCTTCCCTCTTTGTAACAGTGGTCCCTTATTTAGAATTTTTAGTCATAGATCAGGAGTCATTTTAAGATAGGAAATCCAACGATTCCTTCTCTTAAGATTTCTATAAGGTCTCGCCAACTATAGAAATCTACATAATTGACTAGTGGCGAATCTAAGTCAAACACACCTTACATCAAGCCTCAAAAGCATTTGAAAGCCCTGAAAAGGCACCCATAAGTGCAATCCACCCATGCTCCAATGTTCACAATAGCAAAATCCAGGAAATCGATAAGCCTCAAAGCATACACCCGAAAATGCTTGGAAGAGCGGAGGGTTAGGAAAGATGTAAATAATGTTGATGGAAAATGCAATGAATGAAGTGGTGAGAGCAGGCTTGACTCGAAACTTGACGAAGATGTGAGTTAAGGGAGGAAAAAGCCCAACACTCTTAATGAAAAGAGATGACGACGCTCTTAATCCCCACTCTACTTCATCACTTGAGATGGTGACAATTTAGTAGATGTATGGAGTTGGATGACTAGGATGGTTGCACGACTACAGTGGTTAGAGAGTTTTGATGTAGATCGATGGAGAAGATGTTGAATGCCTTGAGAGGTAGGGTGGTTAGATTGGTAGGATAATATGGATGGTTGGATGTGGAGTTAAGAGCTTGCACGTGGGCTGAAGAGGGCTTGGACGTAGGGTGGTTTGAGATAAGGATGATTGGGATTGAAGATGGTGGAGAGGGTGAGTGATGTTTGTACATGTGCATGTGATGTGATCAAAATGACGGCTAGTTTGAAGGTGGATAGAGAGGAGCTTCAGCTTTTAGCCAAGGGGCTAAGTGGTTGGGGGTTAGAATCTTTACTTGAGCTGGAAAAGGTTGGATAGGATGGAGACTATAGGATAAGGGATGAGAGCTTTCATTCTCTCTATCTAATTTGAAGATGGTGCATTTGAAATGAGAGTGAGAACCCTCTTTTATAAGTGAAGCGACTGGTTGAAATTGTGTGGTGGGATACCATGGCTATGTGCAAAAGCTTATAAAAGTTAATGAATGAGGGCTATGTCTTAAAGGGGTGGTGAATGGGACTAATTAAATTTATGCTAATTAAAACTCAATTGCTTACTTAAACTAATATTTCAATTTAAACTAAGCAAGGCAATTAACACTAATGCTTCCAAGCCAAAGTGGGTCCATTCACATAGACTACAATAGATGTAACCTGTTAAACAACTAGTTTAAACAAGATAGTGTATATGTGTGTGTGGGGTGTGCTAACTATCAACTACTAGTATTCATCTAATAACGCATACATATAATTTACAAATTGAATTTACAAGCATTATTAGAAATGTGCTCAATTGATAATCACAAATACAAGTATGTATAGTGGTTTGGTTTCCCTACTCCACTCTCAACGGACGCATTCTCTCCTAAAGGGTACCTATATTCATTATCGAAGGTTTTAAATCAGGTTCACCTCTAACCTTTATATCCTACACAAGGTCTACTCGTACATTCCCACTGGAGGATCCAGTAAGAGTGTAAGACCCATATTCTAGCTCATACTGTTCCGTAGGCTTCTGCGGTCCTCCCGGTCGAATTCTGGCAACTCACGATCTGTAATCGGCAGTTGCGCGAGACCCTGAGTTATTCTTGTATTCCAGAGTAGGCTCGACTTGAAAGTTATACCCTAGTGACTGCATCGTTGCCACGGTTCCGATGTCGCATCTCGAGCGTTGAGGCGATACCTAGGCTAGGAGAAGTGGGCCCACGTTCAGTTTGAGAAAAACACCACACGTTGCAAAACCTAAGAGAATCTCTACCGAATGTCACATCCATCAATCAATTAATCCCATCAAGGGTCAAGTACATGTCAAGTACACATCACCTCACACCCATCCCCAAGCAACCTCATAAGTCAAAAGGCTCTTGCACAATCTATACCATTCTTACACAATCTACCCCTAAAGTCAACAATCTCTTACACACCCATCACTCACCACATCCATCACTCCATCACCCATCCCTTTCTCTCTCTTTACAACTCTCTCTCTCTCATTTTTCAAGCACATTCCCAAGCAAGAAAAATATCACACGTCCAAACATTTCTAGCCTCCAAGAGAGCTTTGTGTGTATCCCACTTCCTACCCTCTCATCCCCCATCTCAACCATCAAAACTCCATCTCTTCCGTTAGGATCGAAGCTAAGGAGAAAAGGAAGTTAAGGGAGCAAGAAGAAGTGGACGGTGGGTGATCTTGGACCCACATTTTTAGTCTTTTTAGTACTTGTCTTTTGTGATCTAAGGGCCCACATATGGTGGGACCTACTTTGACGTATGCTTGTATCCAAAAGGGGCCCATAGTGGCGGGGCCCCTCCGTTATCTCCAATCTCTCTTTCTCTCTCTCTATCCCTCTCTCTCCCTCTTTTTATGATCATGGCCCACCTATGATGTGTGTATTTTACCCATGCCATTCAACTAGTGGGCCATCTTGATCCATATTTGGGGCTTGCATGACTGGACAGTCACACAGGCCCCAACGAAAGGGAAATACAAACATCAGATTAATCTATGTGGGGCCACGTCCATGTGGGACCCACCTTGAAGAACATTCAAACTGTCCAACTTCCAGGGATGCTAGATGTGTTTTGTGAAGATACAGTAGGTGTCTTGACAAATATATATATATATATATATATAATTTTTTTAAAAGTTATTTGAGTGGGCTACTCGTACAGGCTCCACCTTGACGTATGGATCTAATCTACGCCGTCCATTCCATTTCCCACTTCATTTTAGGCATTGAGCCAAAAATGAGGTTAATACGAATATCTAGTGGGCCATAGCATAGAAAACAGTATGTCTACCGTTGAAATCCACTCTAACGTTTCGATACGCCAAAATATATTGAATATTAGGCTTGATGGGTCTATCTTAGGCAGTAAAAAGCAACGGCTGGGGTGGATTTTACTGATGCATGCCCCACCTAAGAAAAACCCTTAAAAAATAAAAATAAATAAATAAGGCAGCCACATGTGCTGCTACTGCTGACGTGCAGCAACGTCCTACTCTTTTGACCTGCAGCAGCAAGCAAGCCGGAATGTGGATCCCAGTCGTGGGCCCCACCATGATGTGTGTTGAATATCCACACCGTGCATTGGTTAGGCTCCTTAGGGCAGCGGGCCACCCTAAAATATCAGTCGTACACATGGCTCAAGTGGCCCACATCATAGGAAACAATGTTGATTGAACGTTTGCCATTGAAACCCTTTTGGGCATCTAGATGTTTTGGATCATTTTGAAATTTATTTTTCTTTTTCATCCAGGTCCGTGTGACCTTACCAGCAGATTGTACGGTAGATAAACATTAGGGTGGGCCCTACGTGTGACCCACTATGGTGTATGTGTTCTACTACTACCGTCCACACTATTGGACGGTGGGACCCACATCCGTGTGGGGCCCTCCTTGATGTGTTTTCCACGCCCAGATCCCTAGCTCAACCGGTAGACTGAGCGGAGATACCTCGTTTCAACGGCGGGACACACCCCACGTGTGAGGCCCTCCTGATGAATGCACTGTCCAGGCCATCCAGGGCTTGGATGTTATTTTTTAAAATAATATATTATTATTATTATTATTATTATTATTATTATTATTATTATTATTATATATTTTATATATATGTGTGTGTGCTAGTGGGCCCTACGTGGGACCCACCATTGCCCTTCTAATGCAATAAAGCTGCACTAACTACAACTATAATATAATATGTATATATTATATATATACACAAGGGTGGGCCCTGCGTGGGACTCACCTCTCCCTTTTAAGGCAGCAATGCTGCAGGTGATATATATATACTATTATATTATATGTTATATATATATATATATATATATATATATATATATATATATATATATATATATATATATATATATATATATTATGATAGTGGGGTCCGTGGGACCCACCTCTCTTTTTAAGGCAGCAATGTTGCACGTGCTGCAACTATATACCTGCTCTCTTGATGTCAGTAGCCCACAGGCCCACCTTTGATGTATATTTTGTATCCTATGTCATCCATCTAATGGTGGGACCTACTCCATATGTATGTGCTTCATCCCTGTGGTGTGGGCCCCAATGATGTATGTGTTTTATCTACACCGTCCACTGTCTAGACGGTGGGGCCCACCATGATGCTTGTGTTGTATCCATGCCATCCAACCATTTGTGATATCATTTTATGACATGGGAGAATGAGTGAGTCTGATCTAAAATTTAAGTGGGCCCCACCATTTAAATAGTGGACCGTGTCATCCACCGTTCAAACTTCTAAGGGCTATGGTAGTTTCCAATTAAGTTGACATTGTTTTCACTTCATTTATCTCCATGTTAGCTTATGAATAGGTCGGATCTCAAATATACATAAGGTTAGGCCCAATTTGATATAAATGAAGCCTATTGGTGAGGCCTATTTGATATACATAAAGCCCATTAGTGCGGCCCATATAATGCGGCCCATGTGATGTGGCCCGCTTGACGTAAGAGGCCCATTGTGATATATTTGAGGCCCAGGTGCGAGGCCCACTTGTTGTGTATTTGAGGCCCGATGAGATTTATGTTGGCCCATATGTTGAGGCTTATGTGACGTAAATGAGGCCCATTGTGACTGTACGTGAGGCCATGGGCCCATTATATGTTTGACCCTATGTAGGCCACTCCTTGGGAGCAATGTTGGTTAGATGTCCACATTGAGGGACAATGATGATTAGACATCCTCATTGTGACCTTCCCTTAGGCCTTGTTAGGCTCATTCTCATTATTCCCTTAGTGGGTTAACCCAAATAAGTGGGCCTCATTCGTCGTAGACGTATGATTCCATGTTATCAGATTTGATACAACCACAGCCAAAAGCTGATCTTTATACTATGGTTGATCGGCTGATTGTTGGTGCCGATTATCGATGCTAATTATCGATGCCGATTATCGAGGCCGATGCCGGCTATCGATACTGATTATGAGTATGTGATAGCATAGCATCATGATACCTACACCTCGGGGCCCACCTAGGTGATGTATCTGTCGCACCGTCCAACATGGGATGGTGGGCCTGCAATGATGTACGTGTTTCATCCCTGTTGTCCACATGGGACACAAGTGATGTATGTGCCTTATATCCTGACCGCCTATGGGACATGGATCCCACACAAAGTATGTTTTATCTACACCGTCTGTGGGATGTGTGATCCACCTTAATGTGTGATTTCATCCACGCCATCCAGGGACAGGGGACCATCGTGATATAAGTTTTATCCTTGTTATCCATCAGTCTTCAGGGCCCACTTTCTTTATGTGCAAGGCCCACCTGTGATGTATATTTGAGGCCCGATGTGATGTATTTATGGCCCATTTGATAAGGTCCATTGTGATGTATTAGTGGCTCGTATGGCGAGACCCGATGTGGTGTATATGTGGCCCTTAAGTGAGGCCCAATACGATGAAGGTGTGGACTAATGTAATGTGTGATTTCACTATAATGTATGTAATGATATTTATGTAGGCCACTGCTTGGGAGCGATGTTGGTTAAATGACCACATTGATGGGCAATGATGGTTAGATGTCCACATTGTGAACTTCCCTTGGGCCCATTGTGAGACTCATTCTTGTTATGAGTAGATTGTCTAGGCCTATCCTTGATATAAGGAAAGTACACCATTATCATATACCATACTTAGTATAGCTTCACGACCCATGCCCATGTGCATCATATGTATGCCCAATATGAGGAATTATTGATCATAGCACATGTTATTAGGCAGGTTATTATAGGACTCCCTGATAGGAGGAGTTGCCCACATGAGTGCGTGGTATGTGCAGGTTTGATGCATGACTAAATGGTATGACTCATGCATCTCGTATTTTATGATATGACCACCATATACCCTAGCGACATCAGGGTCGTAGTGTCCACAGGCATATCGTGGATGGCTAGATGGGACACCAAAAATTTATTCTACATGGAGTGTTATAGATATCCTTAGGTGAAAGTTCCAAAACCCTCTTGGTTCCAAAGGTTGCTCCAACGTCTAAACCAAGTGGATGCATGAGCGCATGAGGGCCTTATACCATTAGGGCGCGTCTCCCACTGTCTCGTGGTCAATTGGAAAGGGGTACGGCCTTACCTGTCCAAGAGCAGGGAGTAATGCTAGGCTAAGTCTGACCATCTTGAGGAATGGGTCCGCTATCGACGAGTCGGGCCCGATATTGGCAAGCGGATAGTGAGGTCTCTTTCACTCACCTTGTTACGCGCAATGAGGCGACAATCTGGTTTGGAGTGTAATACACCCCGGTGATTCCCCAGAATGTAACCGTACTGATATGTGGACTTATTGAACAAGAATTGCATATTCATTTATTCATTCATTCACTATACACTCAGGCTAGCGGTGCGTAACTATTTGTTACGTGTACCTTCACATGGTTAGGATTTCGGTTGGGCGTGCGACTAACTTAAAATCAAGAGTTTACCACATTGAGTCTAACTATCCAAATTAGGTATGGGACTGGTTTGGATAAAAGTCCCTTGTGGTGGACCCCGTAGCCTGCGATACTACATACTATCATCCCAACTTCACACTTTAGTATGGTCATTTCACCGCATATTACATTGCATCTGCAGTACTTAACATTTTGGGTTACTATGTTTTTGCACTTATATGGCATAGATGGACTTAGCAGGATTTACGTATTGTATTATACCCTCGGTATCTGATATTTGGCTCTCGTTGACTCCTTATTTAAATAGCTGATCTGAATTGATTACTCTGATATTATATGACTCATGGACTTACCAATATAATTCCACTTACTCTAATATTGTGTCTTGTTAGTATTTTCATTTATTCCATTATATGATTTATGGCATTGCATTGCATCCTCGGCATCTATTATTGTCTTATTGTGTTTTGCATTGCATAGCCTTGATATGGTCGTTAGCATTCATGCCTTGCATTGCATAGCCTTGGTACGGCTGATAGCACTTATGGACTTATCAGTAGATTTTTACTTACTCTGATTACTCTGATATTGCTTACTTGGCATTTATCTTGTACACAAACTTTCACCACCCTCTAAACTTTCTATAAGCTTATGCACGATAGATGCGTGCAAGTGGCGTCAGGTTGTAGTAATGTTGAGCTTGGAGCATATAACAAACTTTTGGAGCTTTGATTTTTTTTTTAACATATGTATTTCCCTTTCAGCACTGTATTCAAATGTTTATATTAGTGGATATGTGATGATGATGTTTCCCTTGTGATTTAGGTAAACCTATGGTTATGCTTGTTATAAAATAAATGTACGTTAAAAATTCTCCTTGTAGGATCCCAGGATCAGAATCTGGCGTATGGACGTTGGAAGCCAAGAATGGGGTACTACGGAGGCTGTCGGCACCAGATTCGGCAATTGAAATTCCTGTGAATCCGATTTTTGAGTTTGGGGCATGACAAAGAGACTTTAGTTGGTTTTCTATTGGCTAACTTACAACCTCAGTCCCAGTCTAAGGACCTATGTTTACTCCTTCTAGAGGCTCCCAAGGAGACTAACATGTACACTCCCATGTCCAGTGAATTTGACCCTACATAAGAGCCTATCCCCTATAAGAACCTATCAAGTTTAGTTCATAAACTCTTACCCTCAATCCTATACAAGAAAAAATGTATGGACTCATTAATTGATATTTATTGAATTGATCCCTTCTTATGTGCTTCTTGGGTTGATCAATCGATGCTCTTCCATGTTCAATCAGCTCCTTTTTTACTCCTCCGATCATTGACGTCGATGCTTTGCTAATGCTTCAATTCCAAAATCAAACACCTTGCATGCAATATTTCATTGAGGTGACCAAGGTGATGGGATTTGGGTAGAATCTCCTATAACTAATGGAAAGTTAAACTCCTTGGGAAATCTACTTAAGGAAACTCTAGAGGTTGATGGGTACTAAGATTTTCCAATGGAATCGGTATCTCTAAAGAAGGTTTAAGATCATGATCTTCTTATATAGGAGATTGGAATGCTCATTAGAGCAAAGAATTATTAAGAAGAAAGTATGAATCTCATTGGGATAGAGCTTAGGATGTTTGGTAGAGCTTGAGATGCACTAAGGTCTCTAGATTGCCAAAATTCATAATTTTCTCAAAGATCCAAATGTACTATATATATATATATATATATATATATATATATATATATATATATATATATTTATATATATATATTTATATATATATAACAAAAATGCTCCAACGGATCTCTAACGGCTAGGCTCGATTAATCAAGCTTGACCCTCAATCGATGAATCTATCGAACTCACTCAGAAACTTCTGATTTTGGGCAATATGGTTTCTAGTAGCTCGGAACCTCGTATAGCCTTTTTATCATGTTTCGATTTGTCTCCTAAGTCTAATAGTAATTAATCAAAGGCTTACCAAGTAGTCGATGATCACCTAGAGTGTTGGGACATAAAAATACACCAACATGCAAGTATTTTGACCTGTTGCATACCCCAACTTGCAGGCACTTTGCCTATTGTGAGCCCTGCCTGTTGCGCCCCCCAGCTCGTTATACGCCTAGCTTGATATGTGCCTCAGCCTATTACGCTCTCACCTTGTTGTGTGTCCTACCTTGTTATGTGGGAATGGGGTTCACACATGCGAATGCCTACAAATACCCCCTCCTCTCCTCATTTGCAGAATCAGAGAATTTGGAGAAGCATTCGGGAGCTCGGGATTCAAGTATCTCATGAGAGATGTCCTAGGAGAAGAAGTTCAAAGTTGGCAAGATCCCATCCTATTATACACCCACTCAACAGGAATTTATTTTGAGCCTAGCCTGTTGCGCACCCGCGCAATAGGGATGTGTTGCGTGCCTGCACAAGAAGGGCCTCGACAGCCCTAAATTTTATGTAGTTTTGTGGATTCTTTTGTGATTCGATCTCCGATGCATATATTATTGAATATTAACAAGGAGCAAGGATTTCAGCCTACACAACTCCTCTGTCATTGCTATGGATGCCATGTACCAGAATCATCATTTAAACTGCTTTCTCCCCTTCATTGTATCTATTTGATGTACTTTTTGTTGTAATCAAGCAAAACACGATGATGTAATCAAAACTCAGAATTAATAAACATGCGATGATGATCATTCTTCTACCTTTCCTTTGTTATTATCGAATATAGATATCCTAGTCGTTATACATTTGTTTCTTGTTAAAACAAAATGGTGACTTTGCTGGGGACGAACCCAGAATCTCTAGATGGAATATCTGTTTCAATATTAATATGAAAATAATCAAAAGAACGTTTATTATCAACCAGCATTATAATGGTTCCAAAATGGTGACTCTCAACGAGAACATCTCCCCTTCATCTCTAAAACAAAGTACAATTTGACTTAATCAAAATAGCTAATAGACTATTTTGGATTTCAGGTATTCCATTTTTACACAGCCGCAATGACCTTCCCCTTGACTCATGTGGTTATCTATTTCACGCCTGATGGATTCGCTATGGATAATATCTGCAATATGCAATCATCGCATAAGAAGGTACCAGCTAAAGCTAAGTCAACTACGATAAAAAAAAAAAAAAAAAAATAGGTGACACCAGGCCATGTACGAGATGCTATTTACTTCACCAATAATGTAATATAATGATGAAGAATGGATAGTGCTGACATCTAGGAGACGAAGGGTTCGGTCTCCTTCTACAAGAAGTTTAATCCTGCCGAGTATGATGAGAGGATCGATCACGCAAAACGTAGTAAACACAACCTTGCTTTAGTCACGCATTTATTTTATTCAAAAATGACTGAAACACTCGTCACTCCAGAAGGTTTTCTAGTACAGCCAACTGTGATAGTAAAGACATCTTCCATAGAATCATTATGAGTTCAAAAGAATAAAGGAAAAACCAACGTGACAAAAAAATGTTCGCCCATGATACCCCCTGCAATGAATTCAATGTGAACTCATGCATGAAAAATGCCACGATTTGACTTAACTAGTTCTCTAAGACAACAGTACACTAGTTTTGAATCAAACAACAATTCATCTTCCCCAAAGCCATCAATGATGCGGCATTCATTTCCTCCTTCAATATCAGAATAATCGAAGAATAAAGAAGGAAAAGTCTTTCTGACAGACATTAATCAGCCTAGTCAGTTTTCGCCAAAGGAACACATGGTTGAAGAAGTCCCTAATCTTCCGATAGCAACTGTCATGAACAATGTCGAACAACAAACAAAAGGGTCACAACCACAAAGGGTTAGATTTCAAGGGTTTATTGATGTAATTGCTCAAATCATAATATAGGAAGAAATCTGACAGATGTTGAGGGTCAAATATTGCATATTATCCCCCATTTATATATTGGTTTTATGAACATGATAATGTTTAATATTTTATTTTACTCATGTTTGTGTTGCAAGGTGAATTTAAGAGCTTGGATTGAAAAGGGTACTAAAAGCATGGATTCGATGCTCAAGAATCACTAAGGAAAGAGATTGATCTTAGGAGACTAAGATTAAAGAATTCACATGCCAAAAATCTAAGAAAATCAAGTGAGAAATGAAGAGAATCAAAGATTTGAAGTGAAGAAAAGGAATCCTGAAAAAGTATATTCTGAAACTCTGGGTCATTTTGTGAATATGTTTTTCATAAAATTGCAGTATATCTGCAATAGCTTTGAGTATCTTCTTTTCCTGATTTGAGATTGTGAAATTAGTAAGTCTTGTTGTTCACCAACGTACCTTGGGCATGGTAGGGTGATGAAATCCTTCCTAATATTCACAATTCTCCTGCTTTAAGATTATGGGATTGGTAATTTCTGTTGTTTGCCATCGTCTCCTAGGCATGGTTTGGTGATGGAATCCCTGCCAATTATCATAATTCTCCTTCATTGAGAATTAGGTCAATGGAAGTTCAGATTTGATTTTATTGATATATTTTCCAATTGGATATGATAGGACTTCAATTCTAATTGTGTTACTTAAATCAAGTAAGAGAGCTACCTGATCACTACAAGTGGATCCTTAACACCCTAGTTCACACATTTAAATTCTTAGTTTTAATTACTCTATTCACAATTATTCTATCAAATACTTCAGAATTAGATTCACATCTTCTTCTAGTTCTACTTCTAGTTAATTTTAGAAACGTACAAGTTTTAATCCCTGTGGATTCGACCTCGGTCTTACCGAGATTATTACTACATCGCAACCCTACACTTGGGGTTGTGAACAAGTTTTTAGCGCCGTTGCTGGGGATTGACATTTGCATTTTCTGGATTTAATTAGTTTTGAAATTAGGTTAAGATTATGATTTTTATACTTTCTATTTTTAGGTTAGGATTTTTTCATAATTATTTTAGAAACTAACTTAGCTTTTTATTTCTAGGTTAAGAAACTTTCTTTTTTTTTTTTAAGAAACTAATTTACTTTTTAATTCTAGGATAGAAACTTTCCTAATTTGTTTTTAGAAACTAATTTTTTATTTTTTAGAAACTTTCCTAATCCGTTTTTAGAAACTAATTTCCATTCTTTTTTTTGTTTTTAGAAACTAACTTACTTTTATTTTTAGAAACTTTCCTTTTTCTTCTTTTAGAAACTAGGTTATGTTCTTAGTTCTTTTTTAGAAACTAATTCACTTTCCTTTTTCTTCTGCAGGATCCCAAAATAAAAACTTCTAATTTAGTAACTTCCTTTTAATTCTCTTTCTTTCTATTTACAGATTTAAAAACTTTCCTAATTTATTTTTAAAACTAACTTTTCTTTTTATTTCCAGATTTAGAAACTTTCTTAATTTTTTTTAGAAACTAAATTTTCTTTCTATTTCTAGATTTAGAAACTTTCCTAATTTATTTTTAGAAACTAACTTTTCTTTCTATTTCTAGATTTACAAACTTTCTTAATTTTTTTTTAGAAACTAATTTTTCTTTTCTATTTCTAGATTTAAAAACTAACTTTTCTTTTTATTTCTAAATTTAGAAACTTTCTTAATTTGTTTTAGAAACTAACTTCATATTTCTAGATTTAGAAACTTTCTTAATTTGTTTTTAAAAACTAATTTTTTTTAGGACTAATTTTTTGTTTTGTTATTAGGTTAGGATTTTTCTAGATTTATTTTTTTTAGGGACTAACATTGTTTTCTGTTTTGTAGGATCCTAACATAGAACTCTCCAAACTGGTAAACTCTTTCTAACTTCTCCTCTAATTATTTTCCATATTGCTATAGAATTTTTTATACTTTTCTTTTATTTTATGTTAGGATTAGGTTTAGGATTAGGGTTTCACCATGTATATGCAAGAGTGGGAACGTCAATATGCTGAGCTAGTTTTAGAGAATGTGAGAAATTGTAAAGGGTTGTCAGATGATTATGTTAGAAAATAACCTACGTCTCAAAATTTTTCTGAAAATATCATCGAGAGCCAAATGGAATACAATGCTCCACCGGTTAAGAAATCTTTAAACAATCATATGCGAGATAATAATTACACCCTACGGATTAAGAAAACAGTACATGAGTGTTGGGATTATCATAACTATGGGAGTGAGAATTATTATCACCCATCAAACAAGAAGAAAATAATGAGAGATTATATTATGGGTGATAATATGTATTAACAACCATCAGATTCTCCCACCTATGACCCGTATGACTATAAGCAGTGGAAACATCAATTTTGAAAAGATGAACCAGCAATACATCATAGTGACAATTCTCTTGGGTCTTCTAACTTTGAAATCCAACCAGAAATGATCCAAGAGGATTCACTTCATGGTTACACAGACGATTTTTCTGGCATTAGAAAAATGATAGAAGCATTTGCATCACGCCTTGATAAGTTAATAGAGGCTAGTTCACACCAGCCTTAACCCAATCCAATTTTTCATCCCCAACTCCCTACTTATGATCAGTGAAAACATCAAGATTGGGAAGTTGAATCAATAATACATCATAGTGACAATTCTCTTGGGTCCTATACCTCTGATATCTAACAAGAAACGATTCAAGAGAATTCACTTTGGAATTCCACATAAACTCTAGAGCTCATCCAACAAAACATACTTCAAACATTACAAGAACTTATAAAAGATATACAATAGTTAGGTTCACGTGATACGATTATGGAGAATACTGAAATTAAGAATGGGGAGTTGGATTTTGTTAATGATCATATGGTTCAATTTTCTGGAGAGTTGATCTCGATGACTGTCCAAAGTAAAGATCAAGAGACATGAGTATCTTTCAAATATAATGATATTAACATGCTTCACTCACATGATATACTTGGCTTCAATGATGAGGAAGAGGCTAGTTTATTCGAGCCTCAACCCAACCTAGAACAGAATGTGAGGAAAGTGATCCCATCCCACTTGTGAACTACACTAAATTAAAAGATGGTGAGTATTGGGATGACAGTCATGAGTTTACAGCCTAAATTCACCTGAAATCGATCTAAGTATGGTTCAGGAAAGTGATCACGAGGTACAGAAAGTTGTCGACCATAATGATCTACTCCACCCATCTGACACACCTGATTTAAATGTGGAGGATGAGCCTCTTTCAATTGACCCTTCCATCTCTTTTGAGGCGTGTGTAGACCACTCCCCTGATTTAGATTATAATATGATTAGAGAGATGGACGAGTCACTCGATATGACTCTAGAATTTGAAACCACCCAGTTAAGGCCATCATCTAAGATGTCAACCCTTGATTATATAGTGCCTTTACTGAGTAGTAACAACGAACAGAGTCTTCACATCAATACACCTACTGATCTATAATCTATCTATACAAGGCAGGGCAAGATGTATTCAGTGACAATTGACTCTCACCAAGGTGAAGAGCAAGAGATCATGTTTCACTCTATTCTAAGAAAAGATGAAGGAATCATTGGGCATATCATAACAGTCCTTATGTAGAAAATGAGTTTCTCTCAACTAACTATCTTAACTCGCTTAAAGATCATTTGGCATATTTTGTAAATCCAAATGATCCCATGATAAAAGAAATAATAGATACCTTGCAAAACAATACCTCGATGGTTGTTACTGACCGAGAAAACCCTTATTCTGAAGCCCCTCCTTCCATAAATCTTGAATATTTACCATTAAGGGAGGAGTAACTGAAAGTTGAATCGAAGCCTAAAACTTTGAAATATGTTGAGATTACATCACCTACTGAGAATTTCTCTGAATTTTATTTACTTGTAGTCTCTGATTCACCATATTGCGCTAACTCTGAAACTTTCTCTATCTTAGGTGGACCATATATACTTTGGACACCTCAGGAGAATAAAAGAAAAATTTATACTGAGGTCCACAAATTTCTCTGGAAAATCATGCTCCAGGGCATCCAAGCATATTGCAAAAAGGCCTTTCGGATAATCTTGTTATGAAACCTACTAAGAAATTTATCAAGATACTAGCCAGAAGAGGAACCTTGCGGCTTGACTAAGTAACTTTTTCCTATTTTCCTAGTTAGGTTTATTTCTTTCAAAGAATTTAGGATTATGATAGTTTATTTTTTACCCTTTAAGATAGTTTATTTTTTACTGTTTAGGAAAGTTAGTTTATTTTTTACTGTTTAGGAAAGTTTTCTTTCTAATGGTTTAATTCTTGTGCTAACCCATTTCAAAATTAAGTTAATTCATTGATCCTCGATTAGAAGTTTTAAACATTGATTGAGTCATGATTTCACATGTCACATCTAAGTTACACATTAAAGCGTCAGTTTGATATTGAATTGTTAACTTGATGATCATTAAGCATAAAAGGAACCAACCTAGGGAATTTGTCCATCACGTTCAATGGGAAGAATTGAAAAGAAAGAAAAAGAAAATATCTAACTGAAAAAATAGTTGTCATCGAAAAGGACTACCTATTAAAAATCCTTAAAATAGTTAACATAGCGTGAAAGCCATCGATGGAAAAATCAAAAGCTGAAAGAATAAAACAGGAAACTAAAAGATGAAATATAAGGCAAGTTTCGGTTTAAGTTTTAGATGTCCTGAATGCTCTTTTAATTATCAATGTTATCATAAAAGTGATGAATTGAACCTTTGATTGTGATAAGTCTAGACTTCATTATATACCCATGGAACTCAATGTTTGGAATTGTTCTAATTGGAGGATTAATGCTTTAAACTTTATTATGAAACTTACTGAGTGCTAGAGTTTAAGAGAAGGTAATGCACAACATTAATGTATTTTATAATTCTATTATCTGGATTGTTTTTTTTTTAAACCACTTGAGCTTATAAAAATTATCCTGTAGTTCTCGAAATATTTTTCGCATACTTTGCTGAGGACTAGTAAAATGTTAGTTGGGGATTGTGTTGAGGATCAAATATTGCATATTATTCCCCATTTATATCTTGGTTTTATGAACATGATAATACTTAATTTTCTATTTTACTCGTGTTTGTATTGTAAGGTGAATTTAAGAGCTTGGATTGAAAAGGGTGCTAAAAGCATGAATTTGTGCTTAAGAATCACCTAGGTAAGGGATGGATCTTAGGAGACTAAAATTGAAGAATTCACATGCCAAAGATCTAAGAAAATTAAGTGAGGAATGAAGAAAATCAAAGATTTGAAGTGAAGAAAAGGAATCTTATAATTGTCCTAAAAAAGCATATTCTAAAACTCTGGGTCATTTTGTGAAATTGTGCAGAATGAAGTCTATTTTGAAAAACTATGCAGAGTGAAGTCTATTTTAGTAAACTGTGTAAATTTGAGGTGATTTCTAAAGTTTTCCAACTAGGTGCGAAAGTTAGACTTCTACAACTATAAATAGGACTCCCTACGATGTTCTTAAGCATCTTTTAGGGTTTAAGGAGTGGAGAAGCTGTTGCGAAGAGTTTTTCTTCTTCTTCTTCCTTAATTGTTTTCATTTTTTTCTTAAGAGACTTTGATCTAATCATGTCTATGGTTGGCTAAACCTCTTAGCTATGGATAAGAGGTGAAGCTTGTAGCATGATGGGATGTTTTTATTTCTTTGATTCATGTTTATGTTGAACTTCGTGGATTCTAATTTGATGTTTAAGGAATACTTTTAGTTTTTAATGGTTTATTGTGACTCAAATTATAATAGATCTGCAATAGCTTTGAGTATCTTCTTTTCCTGATTGGAGATTATGAAATTAGTAAGTCCTATTGTTTGCGTCGTCCCTTGGGCATGGTAGGGTGATGGAATCATTTCTAATCTTCACAATTCTCCTACTTTGAGATTATAGGATTAGTAAATCCTGTTGTTTACCACTGTCTCCTGAGCATGGTTTGATGATGGAATCCCTACCAATTATTATAGTTCTCCTTCATTGAGAATTAGCTCAATGAAAGTTCAAATTTAGTTTTATTGATATATTTTCTAATTGGATAAGATAAGACTCCAATTCTAACTGTGTTACTTGAATCAAGCAAGAGGGCTCCCTGATCACTACAAGTGGATCCTTAGCACCCTAGTTCCCACCTTTAAATTCTTAGTTTTAATTACTCTATTCACAATTACTCTCTCAAATACTTTAGAATTAGTTTCACATCTTCTTCTAGTTCTACGTCTAGTTAATTTCATAAACGTACAAGTTTCAGTCCCTGTGGTTTCGACCTCAGTCTTACCGAGATTATTACTACATCGCGACCCTACACTTGGGGTTATGAACAACAGATAGTCGCTAAAACTATTCATCTAGAAAAAGAACAATATCAGAAGAAAATGTTCCATTATCAGACACTGTATCCCCATGAAATAAAGGAAGTGTCATTTCCCACTAATTTCAAACATCCAAATTTTCAAAAGTTTAATGGAGACGGATCACCAGAAGAACATCTAATGCACCTCATAACAATGATGAGAAAATTTTTAGAGGTAATATTGTTTACAATTATTCGGGTCATCTCTGACAGGAAAAGCCTTCAGATGGTATTTAACTTTAGCTTTGGAATCTGCAACACCTGAGTCAAAATGGCATGGGCTCTTAAGGCATCAACTAGCGGACCCGCCTGAGGACCCTACTGAGCTAGCCATGAAGGAGTTAAGAGCACAAAATCTCAGAAACTGACAGCAAGTAAGGTCGAAAGGGCACTTTCACAAGTCCTGAAATGATGTTAATGTAGACATAATTGAAACTAGGTATGACCGAGAACAGAAGCAAATCTTGAAATTTTGTCCAACCTGAAAACGTTCAAATAAACCAAATAGAGGCTAGACCAAACACCGTAGGTCCGTTAAGCTCGAAACTACAGGGAATTGTTTGTCTTACTAGGCTTAACGCCCATCGCGGACGGTAAATCAGAATAGAGCCTGAAACCGCTCAAACTTGGGCCGGAGATTGGGTGCTTGAAATACATGAATCCCTTAGACTATAATTGAGAATTTTAGTAGAAAGGGCCTCTCAACTCTTTCATGAAGTTGCAGTTCTCCAACTGTCGGACTGTGACCAAACTCGAGATATAAGCTAGGGATATTTTCTTGCTCATCTTTGTAGAGCCATGGCATTAATTCACCGCCAATGATTGTCCAACGCAAACATGGCCCTCCCAATAAATCGAGGCATCTAATCAAGACCCAACTATGGAAAACTAGAGATCCTGTGAGGGAGAATCTTTCCCCTGTATGGATGAACTGGTGAGCCCCAGTGGGGCCTTGTAAATCTAAAATTGACCACCCCCACGGCAACTCCAATAGAAAGGAGAGGCTTGGGGCCATCTCACACACTTTCGGCCTTATATAAAGCCTAATTTAGCACCCCCCCTCACTCCCATACGAATTTCCATTACCAAAGGAGGGAGTGAGAGTGGTGGAAATGGGAAAAGAGAGGAAAGGGAGATAGTGAAGAAGATCCACCCCATCCTAGTCGGCCAACAACATAGTGGCACCTCGCCACATTGACGAGACTTCTCCCAGCAGCAATTTGAGGTACAAACCAACCTTTCCATGGGGGTTTCCTTTTAGAAACCAGTTGCATGAGCTCTTATGATCCCATTGTCTAATTACATGACATTGGGGAGCTAATTCGTGAGAACCTAGTCAAGGAATGAGCCCCAAACACACCGCATCACGTCAAGGTGCGGACCATTACCTTTAGGCTACCGTTTATTGAACCCATGTTGAGATTAGTGGTTTGTGTAATGAATGAATGATCACATGCTAACTAGTGCACGTTCATTTGATCGATTACCCCCCATAAATTGCAATAACTGTTCGCATACTAACCAGTGTATGTTCCTTAATCGATTATCCTCCATGAATTGCTAATTGTGTGTAGTGTAAGGTAGATAAGTGATTAAATGATAGTGTAGGTTCAATTTACTAAGAATTGTCCATGCACTGTGTCATCACCCAGAATATGCATGTAAGTTGCTTGATTGTCAATTACAAACTTCTATGGTCTAAGTTATGCATCTACATGTTCAGTAAAATGCCTAAGTTAAGCCGGATCTTCCTAAATTACTGTTATGCAACTCTTCTTGTTCTTGAAATGAGTAATGCATGAAGTATGTGGTTTATTTGTGATCAATTGAATAATTCAGTTGGTCGGCAACCCTAAACGCATGTGGGCAACCCAATTTGGGTGGGCTGCCTGGGCAAACCTGACTAGCCCAAGGTGAACACAGCCAACCGACAGTAGTTGGACTACGTACGATGCATGGACCCAGTGCCAGCGGTGCTGGAATCTGCTCGAGTTAGTCGGATTAGTCCACTAACCGGCCAACCTCGTGTGTTCACCATGTATGATTGCCCTAATTTGAATCTGAAGAACCCTATGCCTCTAAAGGCCCACTAATAACCCCATTAGTGGCATGATCAATAAGACTCGAGGGCTGGGCATGGTGGTATGGGACTCTACGCCCATGTTGTCAGGCTACACTGAGGTAACGAGCCTCCCTGAAGTGACTGCGAGCAATTTAATTTCATGAACCTGCCTATCGTATGTGCTCACCTAGGATTAATGAACCTAGACAAATCTGAATAGGTCATTGATTCAATGGGGTAGTTCGGCTTCCAAACCTTGCTGGATGAACGAACTTAATTAAATACTCGGCTAACATGAACATTCATCGCATTGCATTAGCCTAGGTTGTGGCGACTTGGGAGTAGGGGTCGCTTGTTGAGGGAATGTTGGCATTAGTGAATGAGGAGTTGGAGATGCTTATGAAGGAGTGTTGGAAAGCGAGGACATGCATCATTCCACATCGGCATGCATATGCACAAATGAGAATACTTACGAAGTGGTTGTTAATATGTTTTACCATTGATCATGCTTGCAGAATTAATAATATGTTTAACTTAATGTTAATGGAACCACTAAGTTAATCACTCATTCCCACGCTAGGATGGTGTTTTAAAACACCAACCAAACCCAATGCTAGATGCAGGTACCCTAGAGTCTGATGCACTGAAGGAGGCATATGTGGACTCAGATGAGGAGATCTCTTACTTTCAGGCACTCGGAGGGCCGATGTAGGGCAACGTTAAGGCATTGACGAAACCTTAGGGCGGACATGTTTCATTTTTATTTATTTTTTGTATTTTGATCTAAAAATACTCATATCTTGCCTAGCTTTCGCTATGCACTCTGAAAAAATGCATATATTGTCTATTTTAGCTTATATGTTTTGGATTACTTACTTCAGAGTATGGTGTAGTATTTGGTCTAAATTCATGCCCACCATAATACTTGGTAAAAACTGCTAACTCTTACATTCTCATGACATCAAAAGTGACACCCAAGACCTTGGGAGTCAATTACAGCTTAACCCTCGAAGTTTGGGGCATTACAGAATCTATTCATACTTGGGAACAGACGCAAGTGCTTTTATGACAAACTTTTTCTCTTTTGACAGAGAAGTTAGTTTGATCGAATTGGCCTCTATCTGCCAAGGGGAAGACGAATCAGTTAAAGAATTCATCAATTGATGGAAAAACTTGGGGGCATCATGTTGATACCTTTAGAGAGAATCAGAGCAGGCCAAGCTATATTTAAGAGGTATAAGACCAGAAGTGGTATGCAATTTGATTAGTGCGGATATACAGATATTTCGTGATCTTGCTACGAAAGCTCATACTCTTGAAAAGATGGTTGAAAAAGTGTTCACTTTTTGCATGAAGTCACTACACCAGAACTTTCATGAAACATCAGCTAACACTGCTAGCAAAGAAGAAAAGAAGGAAGACTATTAGAATAAAGAAAGAAATAGTGATGGAGAAAATATAAATGGTTGTGCAATCAAGATGACATATAAAAGGTATGAAATACACATTCGTAAAGGAAGACATACTACCTATGATGAATCAATTATTGACTATGGGGGCATCGAATTGCATCAACCACCACGCTTTAGAGAAATGGATAAGACAAAAGAGAAAGGTTATTGTCATTATCATTGTACTTTTAGACATCAAACTGAAAATTGTTATGCCATTAGACGTATACTCCAAAAGGTGATCGACAAGGGTGAAATTGTTTTGGAAGAGTATGATAGAAGGAAGAAAGTGGCAGCTAACACAACTTTAGTTAAAAGTACTTATGAACTTTCAAGAAAAGAAGTAGAATTTTAGCATTAGCACAGTCCACCATGCTTATGCACAAGAATGGGGGCAATATGACTATGTAATAGCATGATGTGATGATGGTATGGTAACAACGTGATTTTCGGTCATGTCTCTTTATAAACCTTTCCTATCTGATGAAGCAAGGACGAAGAAGGAGAAATAATGAATAAAAAAGTCAAAGAAATACACGATTTCTAAATATTCCTTTAAAATATATCCCTCCAAGCAGTTGGATGAAATTCCTGATCCTTTGAGCCCGGAAGAGGTAATTGTTGATTTTTTAAATTAATAATTGTTGATAATAATTTTGCAGGTCAACATTTGGGTCGGAATCATTGCCGCGACCGAATTATTATATATGTCGACGCTTGGGCAAGAATTATTATCGCAGTTGGATTATTATTGTGACCTTTAAAAAGGGCCTTCGAAACTACATATATCCTGCAAAGGCTATCGCAAAATATTTCTATATCATCTTCAGTTATTTTCGGACCCTTGTCGATTGTCTACGAGATTGTCGAACTCCAATTATATCCAAATTGTCATCGATTATCTATGAGATTACTGGGCTCCTATACTTCTAGACTATTGCCAAGCATATATGAGAGTATCGCTAATTATTCATATATTTCTAGACACAATATACTTCAATAACTTGTGAGTATAAACTCCGATACTCTATTCATTTATCTATGCGGTCAGGGCCATTATGATGCTAGAAGATTAAATATCTCCCCTTCAAGAATGATGATATGACATTAATATTAAAGAGGCCATTAGAGGTTACTCACAAGGACCGGGGCCATGTTCAATCAGAAATGGGATAATCTGTATATTATCACTAAGGCTTATATCAGCAGGGCATATTGGGTCATGAGTCAAAATGAACAGGGTATCAAAACGCTTGCAGATATTCATCTTATCAAAAGAAATTATTCTTGAGAAGTAAGAGGTTTTGATTGAGAAGATTATTAAAGGAAATCTCACCCAATCAAAAGGGAGAAAAATAGGCATAGTCGTATGATAACCACAATAAGCCAATTATCACTAAAAGCCCTATAAAATTGAAAGTCCTATAGCTTCCATATATTATCTTAAACAAATGATGATTATAAAGAAATAAATATACAAGCATATCATTTCTGAGAGAGATCATCTTCGGCCTTCTGGAACAATAATCGGTCATAAGGCAATCAAATAATCGATAATAGTAATAATACGATGAGATAAAAATCGTGACTGAAGCAAGACCACGAGACCAAGATATTGTCATGGTAGAATATTATTATGGCTAGTGGCCAGCCGGTAGAATCATTCTTACAAGCTGCTAAAAAAATATATTGTCATTATAATCTCAGATATTATTGTTAGATATCGCCATATTGATATTATCATCGGTTATCTAAAATTAATTGTATTATCAAGTTACCTTATATCATGCAAGGCATCATTGAGAACCAATGACTAATAGCCCATGAAGCACAACCATGAATAAGACTTATATTATATCAATGGCAATGCCAATTCGCCGAACATTATGTAGGTAGCGTTGAGAGCCAATAGCTAATAGCCCGTGAAGTCCCATGCATATGAACTCTGTATGAGTTCCCCCCTCATTAACAAAATAATGCCACTGGCACAAGTCCCATTTTCTCCAACACCTTATGAGCTTAAACTATGTTTGCTCTTATGAGCCCGGACTATAAGTCCCATTCGCTTCGACGCCTTATAAGATTAAAATGTGTTTGCTCTTACGAGCCCGACTGTCACACCCCAAACTCGAAAATCGGATTCACAAAAATCTCGATCGCCGAATCCGGTGCCGACAGCCTCCGTAATACCTAATTCTTGGCTCCTAGCATTCATATGCCAAATTTTGATCCTGGGATCCTACAAGGAGGATTTTTTTTCCAAATGTATATTTAACTCGTAATAAGCATAACCACAAGATTACCCAATTCACAAAGGTAACATTATCATTACATATCCACTAATATAATCATTTGAGTACAATACTGAAAGGAAAATACATAAATCAAAAATCAAGCTCCGGAAGACCGCTGCACGCTTCCAAGCTCAACACTGTTGTAACTTAACATCACCTGCACGCATATATCATGCATAAGCTTATAGAAAGCTTAGAGGGTGGTGTAAGTTTGTGTATAAGGTAAGAGCCAAGTATTCAATATAATACCATAATTATATAATACCAAAAATACTGGTAATCCATAAATCATACAATGTCTGAATAAGCAGAAATACTAACAAGATCATGAATTATCAAAGTAAACAGAAATACTGACAAGGTCATAAATCACACGATAATAGAGTAAGCGGATTTACTGACAAGTGCATGAGTCATACAATATTAGAATGCACAATAGGAATCAACTATGCAAACGAGGAGTCATAGAGAGCCAAATATCAGATGCAGAGGATACAATGCAATATCCATTCTTGATGAGTAACACAAACAGCGTCAGTCATACCATATACCACGGATGTAATGCAACATACAGTGCAAATGGAATGACCATGCTGGAGTGTGAAGTCGGGATGATAGTACGTAGTATCGCAGGCTATGGGGTCCATCACAAGGGATTTATATCCAAACCAATCTCATACCTAAATTTAGATAATCAGACTCGATGTGGTAAACTCCTTATCTCAGGTTATTCACGCGCCCCAATCAAAATCCTGGCCATTACAAAGGTACACGTAATAAATAGTTGCGCACCACCAACTCGAGTGGATAGTAAATGAATAAATGAGTATGTAACTCCTACTCAATAAGTCCACATATCAGTATTTTTTATCTCTGGGATCATCACCGGGGTTTAGTACACTCCAAATGGCACTGCTGCTCTCCCAACCGCACAGTCCAAGTGAGCATAAGAAACCTCACTATCCGCCTGGCCAATAGTTTGCCAATATCTATCTGACACGTCGATAGCGGACCCATTCAAGACCTGGTCAAACTCATCCTAGCTATGCTCCCTACCCTCGGGCGGGTAAGGCCACACCCCCTCCCAACCGACCACGACACAGTGAGAGATGCGGCCTCCTGATATTCGATACTCGAGCGCTCATGTATCCACTCAGTCTCGATGTTAAGGCGTCCTCTGGTACCAAGAGGGTTTAGGAATTTTCACCCAGGGCCATCTATGGCAGCCCGATGCTAGAATAAATTTTCAGTGTCCTGTCTGGCCATCCACGATATACCTGTGGAGGCTACGACCCTGATGTCACTAGGGCATACAGTAACCATAATGCAAGATGCATGAGTCATACAATCCAAACATGCATCAATCTTGTGCAAACCGTGCGCTCATGTGAAACAGTCTCCACCTATCAGGGAGTCTCATAACAACCTGCTCAATGACATATGCAATGGTCAACCACATCTCATAACAAACATGCAGATGATGTGTATGGGCATGTATCATGATGCTATGTTGTCAAGTACTCATAATTAGTATCGATAACTGGCATTGACAATCGACCTCCACAATGTGGATATTTAACCAACATTGCCCCAAGAAATAACCCACAAAGAGCCTAACATATAGTGGACCTATGGCCTCACACAAGGGCCAAATATATAACATCATGGGCCTCACTCAAGAGATTAATATACATCACGATGGGTCTTTCACATGGGCCTAACATACATCACAATGGGCTCATTCACCTGGCCCTCAAATGCATCACGATGGGCCTTATCACCTAGACCTCAATATACATCACATTGGGCCTTAGACACGGGTTGAATACACATCTCGTCAGGCCTCAAATGCGAGTCGTATATACATCACATTGGGCCCCGAGAATCGGAATTGGTAATCGGCCACAACAAATTACAATCGGTAATCAGCCTCGATTGACAATCAGCAATCGGCCATGACAAATCAGAATTGGTAATCAGCCTTAATTGATAATCAGCAATCGGCCACGACAAATTAGAATCGGTAATCGGCTTCGATCGACAATCAGAATCGACAATCGATCATGATAATTGAATTGATCGATAATCAGAATCGGTAAATCAGCCACGACAATTGGGATGGATCGATAATCAGAATCGTCAAATTAGTTATGTCAATCGAAATCGGCAATTGGTCTACGACAATCGAACCGATAGATAATAAGAATTGCCAAATCGGTCATGATAATAGGGATCGATCGATAATCAGAATCGTTAAATTGGTTATGTCAATCAGAATCGACAATCGGTCTACGATAATTGGACTGATAGATAATCAGAATCGCCAAATCAGTCATGAAAATTGAGATCGATCGATAATCAAAGTCAGAAAATATGTTATGTCAATCGGAATATGAAATCGGTCTACGATAATCGGACCGATCGATAGTCAGAATCATCAAATCGGTCACAACAATCAAGATCGATCGATAATCAGAGTCGACAAATCAGAATCGATAATCGGTCTACGATAATCGGGATTTGAAAATCAGCCCAAGGAAAGGTTATAATGTGGACATCCAACCATCATTGCCCATCAATGTGGATATTCAACCAACATCGCTCTCAAGCAGTGGCCCACATAAAGCCAAATGTATAATGGGTCCACAGCCTCACACAAAGGTCTAATATACAACACAATGGGACTTACTCAAGGGTCACATATGCACAACAAGTGGGCCCTGCACATGGGCCTCAGATACATCATACGGGCCACAACCCATGAGCCTCAAATACAACAAGTGGGCCGCATCAATGGGCCGCATTAATAGCCTCATATACACAATAGGTGGGCCCTACTCATGGGCCTCAAATACATAACATGTGGGCCCTACACATGGGTCTTGTATGTATCAAGTGGACTACATTAATGGGCCTCGATTACATCATATGGGCCACATCATATGAGCCAAAAATATATCACAACGGGCCACGACATATGGGTCAAAATTACATTACAATGGGCCTCGCTAATGGGCCATAAATACACAATAGGTAGGCCCTACACACGGGCCTCAAATACATCACGTGGGCCACTCCAATGGGTCGAACATGCATCAAAGGGGCCATATCATATGGGCCACACCAATAGGCCCATATACATCAAGTGGGTCGTATCATTGGACCGCACCAATGGTCCTCATATACATCAAGTCGGCTACATCAATGGGCCGCACTAATGGGCCTCAAATTCAGAATAGGTGGGCCTGCACATTCGAAATGGGCCCACCAAATGATCGACATGGATGAACAACACATATAATAGTGGGTTGCACGTCCAGCGGACTAGATGATGTGGTTATAACACATACATCACGATGGGCCCATTACATCTCAAGGTGGGCCTAATGGGGTAGCCCATAACCTAGGAAAATTAGGTAAACAGATTGCTTATAATACATGCCTCAAGGTGGGCTTATTGCACCACCAAAATGGGCCCAAAGGGCAGCCTATGATCCAAAAAAAATGGATAGGCAGCCTGGATATATAGCGAACTCATCCAGGTGGACCACTGTCCTAGGCGTTGCGAGTATCCAACACATGGATCATGGTGGCTCTACATCCCACAGACTGTACAGATGTACATCACGGTGGGGGTCCACATCCAGTTAAACTGCATAGCAAGGATGAAATAGGTGCAGCATGGTGGCCCACGTCCAGCCCAATGGACAGATGGCTGAATATACAATCATACATCAAGGTGGGCCGCGGACGTAGAGCTTGTAAATAAAGTACATACATCAAGGTGGGGTCCACCTACCCACACGTATGGGATGGCCCCTGGTCCTAAAATAGATGGACAAAATATAATACATACCTCATGATGGAGCTACACAGAGCTTACTACGCCAGTACAGTAGCGTGGTGCTGCTGGTAGGAGGTACACCTACCCAATGCGTAATGGACGGGATGGATTCAACACACATCATGGTAGGCCCCACACCCAACACGTATACTTGTGCAGGGTGGGTCCCATCGTCCAGACAATGGACGGTGAGAATATACGCCGTCCAAGTATGGATGATGCTTAAATAGCACGTGTGGCCCCACAGGATTGCTGACGTTAACCCAAAGCCATCTGCTGCTGGATAAATGGCAAGGATAAACACATACATTAGGGCAAGGCCCTACTAACAAAATTGATGGACAGTCTGGATGTGAAGTGGAGGGACAGTTTGGATATAGCACATACATCACTGGGGCCCACAGTTGGACAGCTGGATGATACGCATGCAACATGGGGTCCATGCATACATCACTCACATCACGGTGGATTTCCACCTGTCCAAAATGGACGGTGGATATACAGAACATACACCAAGGTGGATCTCACCGTCCAGGCCTTTGCATTGGACGGTGCAGATGGAATACATCATCAAAGTGGGTCATGTCCCACGTGTGCCACCACACACAGCTGCTGCACGTATGACAGTTTACATCAAGGGTCCCACCGTCCCACGGGACTTGCTGACTTGGATACAGCAGCTCGAGTTGCTGGCTGGACGGTTGGGATATAACACATCTCTCATGATGGAGGCCCACTTGTTGACGTACATACTGATGGATGGATGTAAATGAAACATACACATCATAGGGTCCCTAAATAAGAGGAAAAACAAATCTCATAGGGACCGAAAACCCAAAAAAAAAGGTTTCAATGGTAGACGTTCAATCCCCTACTATCGAGTGGTGTGGATGTAACACCCTGAAAATTGGGGGTCGTGTATAAACCCGACTCTCGAGTTCCAGACCGTCACTTATGCAACAAAAATGATTATGATTCAATGTTGTTTTGAGTTAAAGTATTCACATGAGTAAAAGTATACCCAAACTACAATTCATACTCCAGATTCAGTGATAAAAGTAAGTGGAAGACTAAAGGATATACATATCACTGTATGGAAAACAAAATAGATCTCAACTGTCTCCAAAGTATGAATACATCTCTGAGTCTCATATACATGTAAATAAACAGAATCAAAATGTCAAAAATAGTCCCACTGAGAAGTCTCGCAAATCTAGGCCACCTAAGCAAAGCCGTCGTGGTACTGCATATATGAGAACTCGTCCTGGTCCTCATCATAATCCGGTTCTGCCCCCTGAATCGCTGCCTCACCTGCATCTAAGACAGGGTCTGGTGGGTGTTACAAACACCATCCCCTAACGTGGGAGTGAGTAGCTAACTCAGTGGAATAATAGAGCAAAGATTAACATGTTCTCAAATCAATCATGCGATAATAGTAAAGTAGTAATTCAAACATTCCTAATACTGTTGTTAATGCAATATGACGTGACATGATGGATGCCCTTACCGACAATCTCCCTCATACGGCACCATCTTACGCCCGCGGCATGCTTTCTTCCGACAGTGCTCCACATCTTCCAGGCACATACAATGTGATGGTGATATAATTACCGAGTTATTATTAGTCCATTTATACAGCAGGATTGAGAAACTAAGGTACTTCCCTTATATCAATCCCAACACAGATCCTGTCTAGGGTCGTCACTCCTAGTAATCTCATACGATGTATATTTTGTACGTCGCTGCAAGGGCTGTCAGGGCTGTTACTCGCACTCGTTGCACCACTCCCCCATCACCTTATCAATACAGGCCTACTGTACTCTCATTGCTATGAAAGGGTCGTCGCCTCCCGTAGACTCAGAATACGCTTGCGATCACTACAAAGGGCTCGTCGCCTGATCAGTGTAGGCCGACAGTAAGAATATAGTGTCCCATACCACCATAATCTGCTCACGAGTCATAGGTGCTCACTGGTCACTACGGGGACGTTTGTGGCCCCAGCGTAGGCTGACAGCTCGACCACGGTGTCCCATACGACCATGCCCGGCTCATGAGTCTTTATGGATCAAGGTACCATAGTTAATTGGGTTTACAATGGTAAGTTCAGTACCCTAGGTTCAAGCAGTTATGACTCATACAAGGTGAACATACAATGGCCAGTTGGATTAGTTGACGGGCTCGACTAGTACGAGCACATCTCAAGCTGAGCGACATGAAGTGCATAAAACACTTCGCGTGGCCTAACCACTGCCGCCAACTCCAAAACACGACTCGCGTTCATCGACGCGTCGTTCGTGGCAAAGATAAGTCAACCATGAATTTACTCGGTTACCGACTGCCTGGACTAGGTATAGTCTCAAACATTTATGAATTTACATCAGCAATCATATAAGAGTAATGGAAATGAAATACAACAATGTGAGCATGTTAACACATGTTATAACATACAACTTAAGTAAATCATCTAACACATGCATTTCATACATATAATGAAATCATGCATATAGCCAACATGTAGGAAATCATTTACATCAGAATATTATTTGAGAATTCAACCTCAAACTAATTTATAACACCATTTAATTCAATACATACTAATACAAACATTTATACAAACACTTAGTCTACACACTTAAGTCTACATATAGTATGTCGACTCAAAGTGCGCCTTTGGGCGAATCTCTTCGCCAAACTGATTATACACGCATTCCTAATATCCTAATGTGACAAAAAGCCATGTCAATCATATCAGCAAAATATGAATGAAAACAGTATTTCCTACAAATGACTAAAATGCCCTAAATCTCATATTTTTCGTCTGCTTACGAAACAGGAAACGGACAGCATGTTGTACATGTCAAACGGCGTTGCCGTCGATAATCTACTATTAAATGACATTGAAAGTGTTGAAAACAGTCAATCAAAGCGTCTAGAATCCGCACCTTTTATCCTAGGAGTGTATTGATTCGAACGGAGCGTATACGCTTCGTCTACGGTGAACAGGCAACCTATTTCACAAGATGTATAAGCTACCATGCTAAGGAACCGATGGAACCTTAAATCAGCAAGTGTTTAGGGTCTTTTCTTACCTAGAAATGCGGTGAAATCACCGAAAAAGTGATTGAGGTGTGTTGCTTAAGCACGTGCAACAGGTAGTGCAAGCAGCAGGAAGATCTCCCACTCTCTCTCTCACAATCTCTCAATTTTTCTCTTACACCAGCTAGGGTTTCTAGCAAATTCGGATGGGTGAAAGAAGTGAGGGTTTAAGGCCCTTTTATAACCTAAAACATTCCCAAAACAGGCTTGGGAACAATATTTACTTGAAGCCTAACCAAATCGGGGTTGTTTCGGTCCAAAAAGATATTTTGGGAGGTCCCCTGGCCGAACGCGATCGGACTTAAGCTCATGCACGTCGGATGTCGCTCACATCCCATTTTCAGACCAGTAGCATTCGTAGATCGCACGTGGCGGTCCAGTTTCAATTCAACAGTCATTGCACGTAGATCAGGTTTACAAGTTTCATGATATGAAAGAGAAATTTTTCCTGATCCGAGGGTGTAATTTGGCTGAATTCTGACGGTCAGAACGCTTAATAATAACGCGTCAAGTCGTGTGCCAGATTTGAATTTTAAAATTCCAAATCTATCCTATTCTCACTCTCTTCACTCCAGGCTCAATGAAATAGCCTCTGAATGTCGGTTGGACTTGATTTTTGAAATGATTGTCAAGTCCAGCTAGGTGGTTATAACGGTCTAAGATTGTAGGTATCGGACTTTCGACGCGCGGTCTAGATCCAATACAAAGTTTCAAAGGGGTCCTGAGAATAAACAGGTTTAGAGTTTGATCCGAGGTTTCAGAGTATTATAGTGTCATTGGTTCTACTCATTTTGGGTCTTGTAGAACGTATTTAAAGCGATCAAGGATGATTTCCCAGCTACTCTAGCATTGCGCTAGCTAACTTAAGCTTATTTTCTAAAGGAATTAATCCTATGCGATTTCTGGTCGAGTTGGTACTCGAGTCCAAGTATGGATTTTTCCAGGGCGTTACAGTGGACCACCTAAGACCCATATACCACTGATTTTTGGGGTGACCCATAGGTTAAAGGGGACCCATCAAATGCACGGTGTTAATGATTAACACGCATCATGGCGGGGCCTGAAGTGGGGCCCATTGATCCTACCGTTGCAAGTAACACGCTACTTGCCGCAGCATCCTCTGGACGCTGACAGCAAGTGGCATCCAACCTCCTTTTTTTTAAATTTTTATTTTGTCAAGTTTTTTCATAGGCGGGGCCCATATTAGGATGATCAAATCCATTGGCTGGGTTCTATGACTCATGACGGTTCTAATAAGACAATATTGGGTGTGTTTTAGTGTGTGGAAACATTATAGCGGGTCCTAACTGTTTAAATTACAAAAAACTATTGTGTTCTACATTAGGGCCCACCAGAGATTCAGATTAAATTCATTCTTTGGCTCAACGCCTAAAATGAGGCAAGAAAGGGGATGGATGACTTGGATTGAAAATATATATCAAGGTGGGGCCTACACAAGTGGCCCACCCAAATCCCCCCCCCCCCCTTTTTTTACTGGCGTGCATCCACTATCAGCTCACACTTTACTGTGAAGCCCATCCAGCATCCAGGCCTCTGGACGGCTGCATATGACACATTTAAGGTGGGCCCCACCCATAGACGTGCTACTAGGGTGGGCCACCAAATGTTTGGATAGTGTGCATAAGACACATCAAGGTGAGGTCCATTTGATGAATGGTTTGGACATCTCACAACTCATTAAGTGGGCCACACAATCACATCTTCACACACAAAATAAATGAAAAAGAGAGTAAGAGAGAGAGAGAAGCATCCTCATCATAAAATAGAGAAATCTACCCTAAAAATGCACCCACCTTCTTTTTTTTATCTCAGTAGTACTCCAAAGCTCCAATGAGGCTCCTTCAACAGTGGAAATGGGCTTCTAATGGTTGGATTGAAGGGGATCTAAGGTGAATGTGGCTAGAAATGGGAGGGTTACCATGGACGTTTTTAGCTTCTCTCTTGCTATGGGAGAAAATGAAGAAGAAGAAGAAGAAGAAGAAGAAGAAGAGAGAGAGAGAGAGAGAGAGAGAGAGAGAGAGAGAGAGAGAGAGAGAGAGAGAGAGAGAGAGAGAGAGAGAGAGTAATTAATTCATGTAAGGCCATAAATGTTAGGGTTGACTCATGGGGAAAATAAATGTCATAATTGCTTGTAAAAATTTATTACTTGGCATGGGGTGATGACATCACCCCATGATAACCTAAGAAATAGTGCCCTTGTGATACGTGGGTCTCGAAAATGTGTGGTCCATAGCTATGATAATGCGCGAGCTACATCTCATGATCTAAGAGTTGCATTACGTACGAGACGCGGCATTGGAACCGCGACGACGATGAGGTCGCAATGACATAGGTTTTGAGTTAAGTCAGTTCGGGTTTACAGGGTGTGAGAATTCGACCAAAAGGACCGCAAGATCCTATGGAATAGTACGGGCTAGAATACGGGTCTCACACCAACTTTAGAGCGACCCTTGCTCCAACACCTTATGAGACTAAATTTTATTTGCTCTTACGAGCCCGGCCCTAGAGTGACCCTCACTCCAACGCCTTACAAGCCTACACTGTGTTTGCTCTTACAAGCCCGACCCTAAATCGGCCCAAAATCCAAATCGGCCCATGCTAACAAGCGAAACACTTTAACTCTACTATTTGAACACTAATGCAGAGCACACTAACCAAACGAAAAAAAAAATGAATAAATTGATGTCATATTATATGTTTTAAGATTGTAATGTATTTTGCACTTTTCAATCAATTTCAGGTAAAATTCCAACTCTAATAAAAATCATAATTGTAATAAAACTCTTCTAAAGCCTAATTTCTAAAAATAAAATTTTCAAATAAACTTTTGCTAGAAGAGTCCTAACATGATTACAAGTTATTTCTAAAAAGAAGAAAATCTAAAACTCAAAAAATAAAAAATACTAAAAAATCAAAACTACTAAAAATAGTAGTTTTTCTTAAATTTTCATTTTTGAGCTGAAAGTGCGCGTTTTTTGCCAAAACGAATAGATGTGACCCACTTTGTGGGTCAGCTCACATAGGATGGCCCGTTTCAGTAAAGATTGATAGGTTGTGCGTCCCCTAACGAAACCCAGATCAAAATTTATGATCAATTTAAGGTCCACCTTCTTTTTGGTCCAACCATGCTAGGAATGTGTCTGTGCTAGGTCCTACATCAGACCCCTCCACTTGAAAAAAAAAAAATTCATCCTCAAGTTACTCAAGGGACTTCGCTCATGATACTCAAATAATTTCTGGTGCCCATATTTATTAACATCTTCCTTATAGTTTGCATTAGGCTCTTGAGCTAAAAGAATACATGTACTCAGACTCTCCTTAACTTGATGAATGCTCTCCTTGACTTGACTAGTATGGATCAATTCCTTCACTTGTGCTTGTAAGATCTCATATTCTTCTTGATAATGTGGACAATTAGGCAGACTTGCCCCTGAGACAAGATCAATGTGGTTTTGTATATCTTGTATGAGAGGTAATTTATTAGGAAGTTCATTAAGCACAATCACCTTGAACTCCGGCAACAATGGTTTCAAATCCTCTTAATTGTTCAAAGGCTCCATATATTTTTTCTTTTCAATTAATGCATCTACATCTCCTGCTTCTTTAGATTGTTTTACAAAATCATATTTTGGTATAAGAGACTGTTCCTCAACTCTAAAAGTCTTTGGTTGGTTCTTCGTTCCCATATGGACAAGGATAATTTTTTTTATTGGCTTTAATAAATATAAATATGTCATCCCGACCTCTATGTGTAGCATCAATATTATTTTGCCATAGTCGATCAAGTAACATATCACAAGCTTCCATGTTGACTACGTCATAAAGTACTTGATTCTTATAATTTTTACCAATTGAAAATGAGACTGTACATTTCTTAGTTATCTCTATTTTGTTAACCTCATTGTTCCATCCAATCGTGTATGGAGATAGGTGCCTTTCTATTTTCAGTTGCACTTTTCCACCATTATTTTTTATACGAGATTCTCACTGCTCCTGACATCGAAGATCACATTACAGACTTTTTGGTTTACAGTGCACCTTGTTTGAAAGATGTTGTGCCGCTGTAAATATATCTCTACCTTTGGCATGTACAGCGGCTTCTTCACAATCAAAGTGGTGGCTTGCGATTCACCATCATTAGGTGGTGCTCTATGAAGATCGATGTTGTGTCGTATAGTGACCACTGGCAGTTGAGCATCGCCTTAGGCTCAAGGCAGAATTAGCATATCCGTAATATAGTCAAGGGTTTCCTGTAGCCCTTACATGGTCAACTGACTATCCCGGTGAAAAGCTTTCATTCTTTCTAAAAGATAATGCATCCTTGGATCATCGTCTACAAGATTTTGGTCCATACCTTTATTATTTGACATTAGTCTGAGGGGGGTCCTCACTCTGATACCAATTGACGTAAGGATGGACATGATGAGGTCGATCACTGCCTTCCTCAAGGAGATAAACACTCTGAATCCACAGAGCTTCCTTGGACTCTTCACAGAGATACCTCGAATCCACATGGAAAATAAGAAAATAGAAATAAATTTTAGAAAATTTAAAATTTCATTAGTAGATAGTAAAAATGAATTTACAATCTCTTAAATAGTGATACTAAAACTAGGAAGAAGATTCATAATCAAACTCCAACCTAAACTCCCTAAAATTCGTAATTACTAGAAATAGTAAAATTTCAACTCTAATAAAAATCTTAATTCTAATCAAACTCTGCTAAAGCCTAATTTCTAAAAGTAAAAATTCCAAATAAAATTTTGTTAGAAGAGTCCTAACATGATTACAAGTTGTTATGGGTAAAAATGGACTAACCAAGGAAGAGGGGTCAGCTCAGACATATGTGCTTGTCGTGTGATCAGCTAGTACCAATCACGACTAAGGAGCTCCTCAATGGGAAGAAAGTAGTAATCCACTGCTGGGGACACAGTCTACTCATCGAGTTCGTACATGACAAGATGAAGTATCTCCACTTCCATTGGATGTTGAGTCCTTCCATGGTCCCATCCATTTTTGAGTTGCTTCTTAGAACATCTCTTGGTAAGGGCCCCCAAGATACGACCCTGCGCGAGGCAAGACTCCGAGCCGCTACACTCAAGGAAACTTTGCCCCGTACGGTAAGATGAAAAGGATGATCATCCCCAATTTTATCTATATTCTACTAAGGAAATGAGCTCGATCTCGGTGCATAGACACGACTCCCAAGGGCAGGTCAACAATCTACTCAATGCCAATGGAAACGTCGACCACGGGTCACTAGAAAATCTAGGATGGCAAAACTACCTGTAACACTATGGGTTTTCAGGACCCAAGTATATGACCCATTTCTTAAAAAAACCAAGTGTTAACCTTAAAAGATGGTCAAATTCAACTGTATAGATTTATTATATTTTTTTCATCAAAGTTAGCAGATTAGCGTAGAATGGACAAATCAACTAAAAGGGAAATTTGCATTTACATTTGGAATATACGAGAGGTCACCCATAATGAATTATACAACCCAATGCCTCTGAAATTAACAATTATGAAATGAAATAATAGTACATGTGAAATAGAATAAATTACGACAATCTTGGGATGTAAAATCCCAGAGCAATCTTGTAAGACCCTACCCGAGTGTGTGCATTTCGTTCCTCTAGGTCTCGCGATCCTATCGATCAAATCCCTGTGACCCGCGACCTTCGATTAGTGTTTGAGGTCATCCTCAAATCCGGTCACATAGACCCGACCCGGATCGACCCAAATTTAGTGCCATAACGACTGCATCGTCAATCCGAGTTGTATATCAAAAGATGTAGGCCACACTTTTTGTGGACCGTTGATTGTGTTTTGAAGGGCCCACCTAGGGTGTACACATTTTTCCATGCATGACATCATCCTATGTTTTATAATTACCTAGCTAGCCTAGGCCATAGACCCATAGCTAGCATCTTATGATGAGTTCTCATCTCTAGGCTACCACTTTTCCCTCTCTCCCATAGAAATCATGCCTTTTTCTCTATCCTAGGCTAGAAAGATCTGAAATTTCCTCTTCTCAAGGAGAGAAGAGCCATCATTACTTTTAATTTCTAGCAATTTCATGATTGCTCTCCTAAAAACCCTCTATCCTAGCAACCTCCCTCTCATTTCTTCTCATCTTCTCTCCCTCACTTCTCTCTTTCTCTCTAGCTAGAGGAGCTTGGACGTCCCACCTTGCTCAGTAAATTTCAGCCCACTTTCACTCATATATTCTCCCATCTAACCCTTGAAGAAAGATCTCAACCTTAGATCTATGCTACTTAGAGCTTAAGGAGTCTAGTGGTAGAAGATTCTTGGTGTTCTTGTGAGGTGGGTGCTTGTTTATGGAGCTTCTTCCCTCTTTTCTTCTTGCATTTCCTTTCTAGGACATTTGGTAGGATGTAGGACCTACCAATAAATGGTGGAGGTCTTACATCACTCCATGATGAGAGGCCAAAGGCCCTTTTTCCATGCATGCACGTTTCCATGGTGGGCCATTCTCCATGGACCCACCATGATGGATTTCTTTGATCTAGGATCTTGTTTGGTCATCTAGACCATAGCTTGCATGATAGGGATAGCATCAGCAGCTTCTTTGCATTGTAAGATCACATGCATACATGATCTATGAAGGTTATATGTGTGATTGTAATGGTGGAGGATTCATAGTACCAGAATCCTCCCTTATGACCGTTGATCTCTCTCCCTCTCTCTCTTTCTCTCTATTTTTCTCCTGATGATTGGTGGCCCACTGATGTGCCACAAACATCCCAGACCCTTGGATTTTTGGGACGTCCAGGCCCACTAAGTTGGACATCCCTATGCATGTTGAATGCATGAGTTGGATGACCCTAAATGCTTGATTTCCTTGGAGATCTTTGGTTAAGAATGGGCCTAGAATTTTTGTAGTCCATCTAGGTGGACCCCGCTTGTATTATTTAAGCATTAATCCCCTTGGATATTTTTCTATAAGATGTATGATTTTGGGCATTGTTTTAGGCCTGTTTGCAAGGCTTTTCTCCCTGATTTATTTTAGAGTTTTCTAAGGTGTGGACCCCACCTTGAAGTGTGGTGGAGCACACCTCGAATGTCCATGCAAAGGCACCCAAAAATGAGGCCCAAAAGGGGGTGGGCGATCCACCTTGCTAGACTATCTAGCCCTGTGAATTGGAGGGAAAACACAATTTTCAGAATGATTTTCTAAGTGGTGGGCCACTTTTATGGACCCTACCTTGCTGTATTTTATGAAAAAAATGAAAACCATCCATTTCCCCTTCCTAGGTGAAGTTTGGGCCCACTTTATTGGACACATAATGCATGGTTAACAACATTTCACTCTAGATAGATTGTAATTCTGAATTTAATTAAAATACTTCTAAGCATCTAAAAATTATAAAAATTTACAGAGAGCTGCCCCACCCATGGTAGAACCCATGTACCAATTTTTGGGATCAATGGACCCTTTACACACCGTGGAAAGGGCTGGACTGGCCCACTAAGTTGGGACGTCCAGGTCAGACAGATTTTCTGGATAATTTGTCTTTTTTAAATTAATTAAAATACTTCTATCTATCCAAAAATTATGAAATTTTGTAAAGCTGTAGACCACCCATGAAAGTACCAAACTATAAAATTTCAAGGCCAACAGGCCCCTGTACCATCCGTGGTGTGACCTGAAGTGGACCACTAGGCTGGGACACCTAGGCTGGGGAGTCCAGCCTTAGCTAGCCGTTCAGGCCACTTTGTAGGCCCAGCTTAGTATATTTTATATCCCACCGTTCATTCATGTGGGTTCCATAAGAAACTTGATCATCCTTCCCTTCAGTAACACCCAATTAGGCCTCATTTGGGTGAGTTTTTGGGCCAAATACCCAGGCTCATAGAGTTACCTACAAATGGGACACCCAGCCCATTGGGCTGCAGCTCGACGTCCAGTCCAGCAGCATAGCCCATCTTATTTATGTGTTAAATCCACTCCCTTCATGTGGTGGACCCCCCTATGACATGTATGGGTCACCAGGAACTAAAATAAATATATAATTCAATTAATTTTTGAATTTCCAGCAATGTTAGATTGTGGGTGGGCTGGAAATTCAGCAATAGGCCCATGGTTGCTAACCATAAATGGATGTTTTGGGGCAGCATGGTCCACCGAATTTGAGGATATTGTTACACATATCTTGCCCTATTTTAGTTAGATTTTGGGCTTAATTAGTGCATACTTAAGGCCCACTTCAATTGAGATTTTATTGGAATAATATTCATATTTGCATGTTGGGTTTCCTAGGCCCATTAACCTAGAATCTTCTTGATAGACCCTTGGCCCTTAGGCTTATAAATAGCACACTATTGTGATGGGTTTTATGGGCCAAATACTCAAGTAGTTGGGCCCTTGCTTGCCCATTAAAATAAACCCATACTTGGGTCGAGATGTGATGCCCAACTTACTTGTTTTAAATATAAGGATCACTCATATGTTAGAATAATGGGCTGCCCATTAGGCCCACCACAATGAGTGGACTCATGAACCTTATGGTTGGGCCAAAACCTTCCTTGAAATTCCACTATATTGCCTATGTATTGGGCTTAGTGTATGGCCCACTAGGCCGTGGATTGCTTGGGCCTTGAATTTTACTTTATATGCATAAGAGATACCTTTTGGGACCCAGTTGAGATTGAATGTCCTCCTTGGTGGCCCTAAGGTAGACCCATAGGGTCCTCATAGGTGGTTGAAGGCCCACCTTGGACCTTATTAGGACCGTTTCCTCCTTGGGACTTTATAACTCTCTTAGCTTGTGGGCCATCCAAAGGTATTGGGCCCCCACTAGAGAACTTCACTTCTCCTTAAAGTACCTGCCTATGTATCTAGACCTTGTCTCTCCTTGGGAAGGAGGAACATATTTTATAGGTAGCACACTTACATCATTGTGACACATATGCATCATCTGTGTGAATCGATTGCACTATGTGGTGGTCACAAAGGGATGGAGTTTCTCCCCTTATGCACATTTAGTGCTTGAAGCTTATGCATGATCTGTATGTGTGACTTATGCATTGGCATCGCATTTCATGATGATACCACCCTTGCTTCACTAGGGCCTTGCCTCCACAGGGACGTTCGTGGATGGCCATATGTGTGGACACTGAAAATATTACTTGAGCATACCAGGTGCATAGGATGTCCATGGGTGAAATTTCTAAAACTTCCATGGTACCAAGGTTCTGCCCCAACGCCATGACTAAGTGGAAACTATGAGCGCACGGGGGCCTTATACTGTTAAGCGGCGACTCCCGCTGTTGTGTAATCGGTTAGGTAGGAGTGTGGCCTTACTCGCCTGATGTAAGGAGGCCTTGCTAGGCTGAGTCTGACCAGCTCGTAAATGGGTCTACTACCATCAGACCTTGCTGGTAGTGAGGTCTCTTACGCTTGTTTGACTGTGCAGGGTCTGTAGAGCGACAATCATCTAGTACTGTAATGGACCCCGATGATTCCTTATGATTGAAAATGTACTTGATATGTGGATTCGGATATGAGCACTGACATCACTTCGCATTGCATTCGCATTGGCTAAATAAGCCCCTTATGCATCGCCTTGGTAAGGCACCTAATACTCATTGCATCGTATTTAGAATAAGCCTTAGTAAGGCTAGTGATATTGTCATTGGGCATGTTTCCCTTCTTGTATCTCCTATTATTCTTCTGCACACCATTGTCACATGCTTTCACCACTCCCTAAGCTTCTATAAGCTTATGCACGATTGGTGCGTGCAGTATATCCTAGGCAAGCGTCGTAGCGATAGAGCTTGGATTAGAATTGAGCTTGAGGACCCCAGTGTTGCAGACTTTTTCTCTCCTTCTTCTATTATCTTATGTATGTCCTTTTGGACCTTATGTAACTTGTAAAAGTTCAAATTCATAATGGATTTTGTGATGTGTTCTTTTGTTATTTTCAAGATTTTACTTATTATGGTCTTTTGTATGCTCGTAGTGGAAATGATTATACTGTTATGAAAATTCTCCTTGTAGGATCTTAGGATTGAAACCTGCCTCAAGAGCTGAGAATGGGGTATTATGGAAGATGTTGCGGACAGAACCGGCTATCGGGTTCCTTATGAGTCCGGTTACCGAGCCTGGGGCATGACAAATCCTTAGCAAATACAATCATGCGCCCTTGTCAATTATAGCCTACTCCTCATCAATAAAAATGTGAATATTATCTAGGCCACCTGTGCTACCTGTATGATTATATATTTGATGGACGAGTGGCCAACTCAGTGTGAATTCTCCTCAAGATTACACACCGCCGCATTAAGTAAGCATAATTATACAAAACATAACAAAATAATACATGATGCAGTCTTATTATATGCATGGGTGCATGAATGCAATCATCGCTCAGGAGATGCTAATCCGTACGGACATTAGGTTCGTCACTCATGCAATCATCGACCCAGGAATAATCATCCAATTAGATAGAATACATACATCACGTACGATAGCGATAGTCGTTGGTCCGTGCCATGTATGCATGATTAGCCAAACCATTATTAGTCCAGTTATAATCAGCCAATTTAAATAAGCTCAAGGTCACTATGGGGGCTCATCACCAACGTAGGCCGACAACTCAGGCATGGGTCTCATATCGTCATCCTCGTCTCATGAGACTACCACCTTAGGATGTTTAATGGAAACCCGTTTACTAGTGGCCAATCATGTTTCAGTATATGAGATTTACCATCGCATGGTGGTATAAAAATGGTACATCGAGACACATAGGGCAAATACCAAAACTGAGCCACATAGGGTTGAAAGTGCCCTGATTTGTCAATTAGCGTGAGTGTTGGGTCAATCAGACTGCAGAACCTCATAGGAAGATCAATTCAAAACATCTACCTCAACCCGATGTGTGCAAGCTCGCCATAAGTAAATCTAAGCCTCACATCCCATGTCTCAAAATACCAGGTAAATAAAACCCTTAAAACAAGTTAGAACATCATAGGGTTTATAGGTGAGAAAACTTTTTCCAAAAATAGAAAATTGCTAAGTTTTCTTGCTTTGTCGATTTTATCGATACACGTCTCGATCTGATCGACCTACGTTGTCGATGTCCTCGATGACAAATTGATTCCATCAGAATGGGGATAAAAAGTGTCCAACAACCACATATCGATATACCTATCGATACCATCGATAATTGAATCTCGAGTCCATCGAAGGTGACTAGATAAATCGACAGGAAAATCTTCAGCGCTCCTGTTTTTTTTTAAAAAAATATCATATGTGCATCGATATATTGGCGCCCCCCTCGATACCATCGAAGTTCAAACTCAATGATATCGGAAGGGTCTTGATGATATCGATCATAGGCGCGAAGATTTACAGCAAAATATTTCAGGATGGTTTATCTATGATCGAGGATCACTTGATAGAATCGATATTCAAATATCGATGATATCGGTACAGTCTCGATGGCATCGAACTGGGAAAGAAACTGTCCAGCAAGCTTAAATGAAAGTCCTTTGGATTTACCTATGCCTTGACACAGCTATCGATATTATCGACATTTAAATTTTGATGATATCGAAGATCCATCGATCATTCTTGTAAACCTGAAATATTTCATAACAAGTCTCTCTCATTTTTAAATGTCGAGGAATCAAACCTCACATCGATGAAATCAGAGTTCGAAATCCGATGACATTGACACAAGTTTTGATTCCCTCGACCAGCTGGCAAGAGGTTTCAAAAGTGTATGACATTGAATTTGTGTCATCGAGCGGACCATCAATACAATCGAGAGTATACGCTCAATGATATCAAACCCGCTTGATGATATCGAACTCTATCATAAATGTGACCATTTTATATCCGTTGGAACCTTTTGCCTATATAAAGAGGTCTTGTCTATTGTTGTTGGTAGAGAAAAAAGAGAGTACTTTTGAGTGTTTTACCTTAGATCATATACCCAAAGCCCTTTCTCTCGAGGGAGTTCATCATCCAATCCACCCTCATCATTGATATTCAATAGAGTGGATTAGGGAACGAACTTTCACATTTAAGGATCCTCCAGCTACTACCTTAATAGAAAATCATTAAGTTGGGATGCCTTGAATGCACAGATGATTGGAATCACTCTATCTCCTTTATAGAAAAATATTTGAGAGTAGGATTCCATCATAACCTTGACTCAACCCGTCGTCATATATTGGTACATCATTTGAGTTACGGATCAAGGAAGTGGAAGACTCTTCATCAACAAAGGAGAAGATCTTCATCAATAGCTAAAAAGAGACTCATCCACTTATCTGTAAGTAACTAGAGTCCAGAGGACCCTTTGATCATTCCTTTGTAGGATTGGGCCTAAGGTGTTTCTCACCCTTGCAAGTCCTCAAGGAGGCCTCCAGAACGTGGTGGGTGTATTGTGTGGACCTTTACTTTATGAAGAGCATAAACATCTAGTTAAAGGTGAACTAATTAAAACCTTGGGTTTGAGGTGAACCATGTGAAACCTCTGTTAGGGTCTTATGGAAGATCCTTGGCCAGTGTGTCAAAAAGTGGGTGCGTTGTATTGACCTTTGCTCGTGAGAGAATAAACAGTCAGCCTCAGTATAGGTTATAAAGGTTGAAGGTGAACCTGATTTAAAACCTTAGGTTTAAGTGAACTTTTGTGAAACCTCCTTAGTGAAATCCGGTACACTCAAGGGTTGAGTGCGGTTACCGGGAGTGGAGTAGACAAGTAGTCGAAGCACTATAAAAAATGACTGTGTTTGAGATTGTTATTCTTTTATTTGTGTAATTTACTTTAATATTGTCATATCTAAATATCTGAGATCACACCTCACACATATACACAGTCATATCCATCATAAACTAGTTTACATATTGTTCACTTCTTGAATAGTTTGTGATTGGATCCTCTACCGGGCTTGGAAGCCAGTAGAGTTACTTTTGAGTAATCCTGACAAGTGCATATTGTTAGGATTAGTGTAACAGGATTTTTAATAAACCATGAAAACTTTAAAAAGTCCTATTCACCCCCCTCTAGGACATATTGGCATATTCCTACTTCAACTAAAGCGATCTTCACCGCTATTTCAAGGGCAAATGTCAAAACTGAGCCACACAGGGCAAATGTCAAAACTGAGCCACATAAGGCAAATGTCAAAACTGAGCCACATAGGGCGAATTTTGAAACTAACCCACATAGGGCGATTATTAAAACCATGCGATAAAGAGCATCCTTGAAAACCACTTAACACAACAACTCATGAATGGTAGGCCCACATCAATATCCAATTCAAACCGCCATGCAACAACCACTAAGTCAAAGGCTCATTATACCACAATCAATCAGGTTACATCCCAAGTATGGGTGTACATTTATAAGTGGGAGTTTTCTACTGATGTACCAGTTTAAGTTCCATAAGCAAACCACAAGTAATCCACAAGTATATGAAAATATGCAGGATAAATATTAGGCATGCAATCTAGCAATATTACACATGTGATTATAAGATGAAGATATCAATTATTAATTGAAATTAGAATAAAACTATCACTTAGGCTAATGGGAAAATGGAAAGCTCAAGGGGAGAAATCATCACCTTATGTATTAGACCGCCTACGTCATCGCTATGAGGTGCATGTGCCCTTAAGGTCGAACCCTATCACGAATTATGAAATTGTACTATTAGATCCAAGTTCTATGCACTAATTAGTGTTAAGATCATGGCCTAGGGTTTAAGTTACGTTTAAGATTTTATCTTAGAGTTCATGTCTAGGCTATATTATTAAGGTTCAATTTCTAATGAATGTAATAATAACAATAATAATGTTACTAATTAAAATAGTAATCCAATAATGGTTAATGATGTTTAGTCGATCACAATGCTAATAATACTGATAATTTCAAAAAGATCTTTAATATTAACAATACACTTAATGTTAGCTAACAAGGCACTAATAGATATTGTAATAAAATAAATAGTATGATATAATCATTAATGATAATATTTAAGGTAGACAAAATAAAATTCTAATATTTAATGATGATAATTTTTATATGTAATAATTAATATTAATATAGATAATCTACTAATGGCCATTCTTATATAGTATTAACAATTCTAATGATGATTGTAATGATAACAATATAATCAAACTAATTTCTATATGGAAAGAAACTGTGAACTCACCTTAAGATGCGGTCTATTGAGCGTGACCCGAACTAAGCTGGACTCAGTCCCAACTGAGTTGACTCGGTCTTTACTCTATTTTCATCTTCTTCTTCTTCTTGGTTTAGCAAGACTTACTGAACCCAAACTTGACTAGACGGACTTGGCAGCAACCAAGGCCTTAACCCTTTTATAGCCCTACACAAGATTGAGCAGGCGTCATAACCAGCTGCACTATTTAATTGGACACTAGCCTTCTTGTTTCAACCGTCCAATCTTGAGATGGATCACCTAACTTTGAAGTTTCAACACAACGGTCTTCTTTGAAACATATCAAAAGTCAGGCCCATCCACCCAACGATGTGGATAGTGTTAGAAATATATCAACGGACTTCGTTGAAACGTGGATGCTCAATGTGGGGTGTCTGGAGGTGGCCAGACTCGAACTGGACTGAGCCAGAGCTCGCCCAACTCGACCAGGATCTTGGCAGTTCGAGCGAGGTGACACAGCTTGACTCGGCACTGGTGCAAGCTCGGTTTTTCTCTCTGTCTGCTTCTCTCTTTTCTTTCTCTCTCCTTTTAAAAAAAATAAAATTGGAGAGGTCCAGCAGCACCTGGGCTCAGAAGAACCCAGCCTGACTCGAGTTCGCGACTCGATAGTGAGTCGAGATCGACTCGGTCCACTGATCAGCAACGTGGTGCAAGTCCATCGCCCCAATTCTCTCTCTCTCTCTCTCTCTCTCTCTCTCTCTCTCTCTCTCTCTCTCTCTCTCTCTCTCTCTCTCTCTCTCTCTCTTTCTTCTCCAGTGACGTCCAACGGTGGGACCGGTTGCAACTAAGTTCAGCAACAGCCTCACCTCCAACGAAAGCTTTTCTCCTCATCTCGAAGCCATTAAATGACTCATATACTCGCACTGGAGCTAGTGGAGGTCGGAGAACGAATCTTCAATGAGGTTTGAGCGGTGGGTTCGAACGTGGAAGGTGGCAGCCGTTAATGGCGGTTCCGGCTTCCCGGCTTCCTCCGATCCAGCTTCTGTGGATGATTTGAATGAGCTTCATGGAGCTTGTGGATAGCTAAAATCGAAGCTCTATGGAGGTTGGGAGGAGTTAGCTCGGTGGGTTCGTAGGGAGGAAGGAACGGTTGTTCTCTCTCTCTCTCTCTCATTCTTGTTCTTTCCTAAAAACTCAGATTTGGAGGGCTAGGATCACTCCAGGACGGGCGGTCAGGATGGAAAATCTCTCCACTCACGCGGATTGCCAAGCTGACAAGGAGAAAGCTATTTCCATTTTCGGAAATTGTTGTTCGCAACTCCCGTTTGGCCGAGGATCGTGTGCCTACGCGTATGGGAAAAATTGTAAGGTCGATTGGGTTTTGGTCAGGCCCACGGTATGAACCAGATGGAAGGTTTGGATTGGCCCTAGGTGTCTCACATAGATCAGGAGCGACCTGTTTTGAGAGGGCTAGAAACACATTTCACTTGCACACTTGCCTGTTTGTGTCCAACATTGTGCGCTCCTGTGTGGACGATGGCAAGTGATTTTGATGGGGTTTTGGATAAAACTGAGGGCCACACCCTATGGACAGTTTAGATCATCCAAAATATTTCTAATGGTGGGCCCCATCTCGATCGTATGAACGGTCTCTCGCCCGTTCAAACGCGCTGAGGGCGGGAGTGTAAAAAAAAGAAGAAGAAAACTTCCTGCTTAAGAATTTTCGGTCAAACACAATTTGACCGGTTTCTCTAGTCTAGTGCACAGATGGTGCACCTGCACCATATACACGCGTGATCAAACGTGGGATCCCCAATGGTACCATATATAATCCACACCATCCATTCGCCTTGGGGGTACTCAAAAATGGATATTAACTAAAAATCAGGCAGATATAAAGTTTAGGTGGGCCATGCTAACTAATTGGAGGGTCCAGTTATGGATCTACCTTGATCTGAGGGTCAGATTATTCTGAAATCGGACTTCAACGGTTAAAAGGGTCTAAGAGACCATTTAAGCTAGAATCAATGGCTAGATTATGGTTCCATGACCTTTTATGTTTTTATATCATTAAATATCATGTCATAATACTTTTAATAATATTATTTATTATTATCTTTATTATTATATTTTCTTTTTCATACCTTGCATGAAATTTTAATTCATGTCATGGTCCCACTCTATAGGTTAGGACTTTCCATCTCATGAATATATGTTATTAAATATTTAATTATTATTATTATTACCCATACATTGTCATTTTATTTATTTATCTATCTTTATTATTTATTATTTCTATATGTAGGATGTGGGGCCACTCGCTGTGTGTTATTTAGCTGCATACCTTATCATTAAGGTCACCTTGGATTAAGTGTGTTACACCACCATGAACCTCAAATTTCCTAATCATGTTTACTGAACATTCAACAATCTAATGATTGGATTGACAACAACCCTTGGGATTCTAAGGAATATTAGGTGTGATCTAGGAGTTGGATGTGAAGCCACATGATCCATCTTGGAATCGACGGATAAATAGCTTGATGTATGGATTGGGACTATTTTCAACAGCTGTATTTAGGCTAGGATGAACGCGAATGTTCACTTACGTTAAGCTTGTATTTATGCTAAATTAGATTACATGGTAACACCTGAGTACTGAAAAGTATGGGGTGTTACACTACCCTTCGGAACAGTTATGTAAGTCACCTCGGACTCTCAAACCTCGGCCTCCTACTACACGTTTCTACTGATTCCAATTATCAGATCTTATTGAAGATACATCCGAGATCTCAGCCGAGGATCTCGGGAGATGACTGCAACACACATTTGTCTGAGATCTCGGAAGATATTAACGATATGCTCGGAATACGATTCCCTCTACAATATGCACCTACTAAACAGGAGATTGCCATATATGTCACCAACCCTTTCAAGCTATAAATAAAGAGCATCTTCGATGGTGAAGGTACACACAACTCTACACACCAAAAATCCTATGCTTTACTAGACCCAAATTCCCTGTTTGACTTAGGCATCGAAGGGTCCTTTGTTTGCAGCGGGGTCTCCTTTGTCTTCTTCATGTGAAGAGGTCTAAAAGAGTTAACCAGATTTCTGCATCAACAAAAGTTATTTCTAAAAAGAAGAAAATTTAAAACTCTACATATATATATATAAATATATATATATATATATATATATATATATATATATATAAATATATATATATATAAAAAAATTGAAATTACTAAAAATAGTTTTAAAAAAAATTATTTTTTGAGCCGAAAGTGTGTTTTCTGCCAAAACGGACCGAATGTGTCAATTTACCTCGAATGGCCATTTCAGTAAAGATTGATAAGTTGTGCATCCCATAACAATACCGAATCAAAAGTTATAATCAATTTACAGTCCACCTTCTTTTAGTCCAACCCTGCGAGGATGTATATATGCCAGGTCCTATATCGGTTAAGGAAAATATGCTAACAGGATGAGTATAACTAAAATGAGCTTATTAAAGATTGATGAGTAATATAAGACTGCCATTTGAGGGTTGGGTCGGGTTGCCCAGGGCTTCAAACCGAGCCCAACCCTACCTGGGGTAAGATTTCCAATTCGAGTTGTGCCTGATGTCAACCTAACCCAACCTGACCAGACCAAAATTTTGGGGTGGGCCAGTTAGGTTGAGGTTGTAGCCCAATCCAAATTGGATCCCAACGTACATACCATGTGCTTGATAAGTGAGCTGTCGTGATTTTTGGTACATTGTATGTTTAAAGTACACCTTACTTGATGAATGACCTGGATAACCGATGCATGTGCAGCATAAAGATCTAACACATGTTCCACCCCACCGCATATGCGGTCCACCCATTGTCTTCAAGTTACAACTAATTTCATAATCAGTTCTTAAGTAGGAATCAAAACCGCTCAATATAATTTAAATTATCAACACCAAACAGCTCCATTTTGTATTTCTCCAGACTCAATAACAAGAAATGCCAATGGTGATCTGAACGTTGAGGACTCTTCATCATTATATGAAACGCTTGTGTGGCTATCCATAGTCATGTGGAGGCGTGGCTATTTGCTGACATAGATTAAAGATTTCATGTGGATGGGATCCACTCCAGTCGTCTGCCCACCCTACTTTTTTACTGGGGCAAAAATTAGGCGCATCGAAAACTCGAGTGGGCCACTCTAAAAAAAGGTTGAGATGGAAATCCTCACAATTAAATTAATTAATAGTGTGTGTGGGTCCACTGTGGTGTGTGAATATGCCCCACAATCTGCTCATCGGTGAGGTATCAGAGTGAATGAATTCCTCCAAAACGGGACATTCAAATATGTGGGCCACACCCAATAACTATGAGTTTTTACTTAGGTAGCTGTATACGAACCGAGTCAGCTTAGTTAACTCGCTCAACTTGACTTGACTCGAAAAGCTTGATTAGACTCCCCAAGTCAAGTTGATTTTTGGAGCTCGAAAAAATTTCGATCCAAGTTCGAGCTTGTCTGAGCTTGAATCGACTCAAATCAAACCTCAACTCGAATTGAACTCAGATTGAACCGGTTCGGTTGCGTGGTTATTTTGATATTGATGTTGCTCACACAGTGTTTGATGAAATGACTCAACGAAGTGTTGTTTCTGTGCATACATTCTGGTAGGATCAATAGGTGCGAGAAAGGTATGGATATGAAATAAATCACTATAAAAAAAATTAAACATTACATGATAAAACTACCATTGTATCTTGATTTTGATGCTGCCCATTGAGTGTTTGATGAAATAACTGTAAATTGTTGTTGTTGTTTTCATACTGTGAAAACTTGCAGGTACACTCCATGTGTTTGAAAAAATGCTACACAGGCTCGAATTGGCCCGAGCTGCTAAACGAACCAAGCCGAGCTGGCTAGTCTAAGCTTGAGAACCGAGCCGAGTCAAGTTCGAGCTGGGGTCAGCTAGTGGCCGAGTCAAGTTGAGTTATCCCAAGCTTGACTCGGTTCGACTCGTGTACCGCTCTAGTTTTTTAGGCATGATTTTAGATAATTTCGTATGTCATATATTGGGCTGATTTCAAAGGTACATGGTGAAAATGCGGTAGAATACTTAAATGGAATCAGCATGCCTAGCTGTAGTCAGGCCAACACAGTCCATCTATATGGACAGATTGCCTGCCACCAGGACCGCAGAAGTTGGGTGGGCAGTTGGATTGATGTTTGTTAGAAATTCACGTCATCCAAACATTTCACCAGCTGACATGAGTTCAAAATTGAGACGGATCTAAAACTCAAGTGAGTCATGGGACATGAAAGAGTGGAGATTGAATGCCTATCATTGAAACATTTATGGGCCATTGAAGCTTTGGATCAGGCTAATATTTTCTAGTGTTTTCACTTGATCCCAAGGGGGCCGGTGTTTCTAGTATGGTATTAGATGAAATTAGGTGGGATGGAATTGCATTTGGTACAGTGCAAATTCCATTGAGAATTTGGGGAGGATGGAAAAGGTTGGGATAGGTGGGATGGAATTGCATTTGGTCCCATGCAAGATTTTTATGAATTTTGAAATCCAGTACACATGTGGGCCCCACATTGATGCATATGTTTATCCATGTTGTCCATTCATATACACCCTTTACACATGATATTTTGGTTATATACATACACAAGTGATTGACATTTAGTGTGAATTTGGTTCGTTCATTACAATTCCATGATCCACCAAACAGGATTTTGCTTAATCCAGTATTTTTTATTTTTCGTATAATAAGAATTTTATCCCAAACATGGGATTGGATAGCTAAAATACCACAATATTTCTAGACATGCAATCATTGTACAATAATGGTGTTAATCCCATCTAATACAGTTCAATACCATTTTATCTCACTGACCAAATGGACATAGATTGTGTCTGCGTCCTACCCTTGCCCGAATGGTAATCCATCTGGGCAAGGCTCTGTGGGGCCCAACATGATGTAAGTGTTTTATCCATGCCGTTCATCATTTTTCTCATATCATTTTAAGGTATGAAACAAAAAAAAAAAAAAGAGACAGGCGTAGAGCTTAAGTAGACCACAAAGTGGGTATTGAATGTCCACCATTAAAAACTTCTAAGGAGCTGGAGAAGTTTGGTATCAAGATGATATTTGTTTTTCACTTCATCCACGTCTACATGACCTTCTGAATAGGCTAGATCTTCTTTTTTTTTTTTATAAAAAAAAAAAAAAAAAAAAAAAAAAAAACATCAAGGTAGCCCTTGGAAAGGTTTTAACGATGGGTGTCATTATCACTACTGCTTCCTTTGGTGTGGTCCACTGGAGCTGTGGACCTGATTAATTTTTAAGATTATACCTTAAAATGATCTGATAAAAGTAATGAAGGTCATGGATAAAACACTTACATCATGGTAGACCCCACAGAGCCCTGCATAGACGAATCACTATGCAAGCAGTAAAGTTGGGCAATCCTGACCCGATCCGGTAGATCCAAACCAATTCGACGGCTTGGATTGATGCAGATCGAGTAGTACAGTTCAGATCCGAAAAATTTTCAGGTCAAGTTCAGATCCATACCTACTCGGATCGATCCGATCTGGAATTCGAACCAATTGTATCCGATCCGACCCGATCCGGCCCCATTATGATGTATGTGTTTCATCCATTCCGTTCATCCATTTTACAGATCATTTCAAAGCTTCATACAAAAAAAGATAGTGATATAAATCTCAGTTGGACTACACCACAGGAAAACAATAATGATTGGATATCCACCATTATAATCCTCCTAAGGCCCACTGTACTGTTTATTTGATATATAATCTGTTGATTAGGTCACAAGGTCCTAGATGAAGGGAAACAATAAATATCAGCTTGATCAAAAACTTTTATGGCCTCCAAAACATTTTCAATGGTCAACATTCATTCAACATTGTTTCCTATAATGTGGTCCACTTGAGATTTCTATATACCTCATTTGTTTTCTCATAATATAAAATGATTTATAAAATAGATGGAGGGCATGGATGAAACACATACATCATGGTGGGGCCCACAGAACACCGACCACCGGCCATTGGCTGATGGCAGGGGGAGTAGCCAATCCGTTTCCAGTATGGGCGTCTGACACTCCTCGAGCTCTAGGTTGTATGGATGGTTCAAAGGAGATCAAAGTTATATGGGCCCCATAGTGATGTATTTATTATATTTACACCATTCATATATTTTTGGAGATTATTATAGAACATTATCTAAAAAATGAATAATATCCAAAGATTATCTCGACCACACTACAAACATTAACAGAGAATGATTTTCACTGTTAAACAATTCGTGTGATCCACTTGATAGTTAGAACTGCCTTATTTTTTATCTCAAGCCTTAATATGAGCTTGCCAAATGGATGGACAGTTTGGATATAACACATACCCCATGATCAGACCCACAAAACTCGTTAACATCAATACAAAGCCATACTGTGCAAGCTTTGCTTGCATGGAAAGCAAGTCACTAATTTCGTGCACTCAACTATCCGGTAAAATCATGAATATGGTAGATGGAAAGCTCTTTCAGAGCCATGTGGGGCCCACCTTGATGTATATGTCTTATTTAAGCCGTTCATCTATTTTGACATATCATTTTAGGCGTTGAACACAAAAAGACAGTATATTAAAGGCTGAAGTGGACCACACCACATGAAATAATTGGATTAAATTCATACTATCCGAATCGTACCCAACTCGATCCGACTCGATTTCTCTGACCGAGTCGGACTCGGTTCAGGTCAGGCCAATCATGTATCGGATCAGTTCAAGTCAGGTGACTCGGACTCGGTTCCGGATCGGATCGAGTTTGGGTCAAGCTATTAACATTTCGGATCGGATCGAGCTGAACCCAATCCGATCCAGACTGATGCCCAGCTCTAGCAAGCAGGGGTAAAATGCAATCCGCATCCCCTGCCGACCAAGCACGCCCCTAATGAAAATGACCTTGTGGAGGGTTTCGAGGACACAAACAACAAGGTGGATCCTAAGAAGGTTTCAACTGTATATATTTTCCTCCTACTTTTTTCTAATTAGGTGAACCACTTGAGTTTCACATCTGCCTCAATTTTTAAGCTCATGTCCAGCTGAAATGGACGGATGGGGTAGATTTCTCACAAACTCGCCAGTGAGCCCCACATAGCATTTGATGCAGGAACTTCATCCCGTCAAGCATGGCAGGCAATCCGCTTCCGTCAGTACATGGCCTGCCCAAGGTCAGGCCACTTGGCTCATGAACGTCTAGATCGAAAGTGGCCATTAGCAATCCTACCCTAACGTGCAGCGAGGCAGTGCCCATTAATCATTTAGGCTTATGGTCCCACCATGGTATATGTAAAATCTACTCCGCCCATCATGTTCTATCCTCAGTTTGAGGACCTGCGACAAAACAGCAGTGAGATATCACAACTTAAGTGGGCCACACCATAGGGAGCAATGGGGATGAGATGTTAACCATAGTTTGTCTATGGTGCCACCATAGTGTGTATATTTCATCAAACCCGTTATTCAGGCGTCAATCACAAGGATGAAATCAAACTAAAAATATCATACTAATCAAAAAGTCAGGTGGGCCACCGTGTAAACTTAAAGGTTTATGGACTGGCTCATCAGAGTTTTTATTTATTTATTTATCATTATTATTATTTTTATTTTTATCTGGCTGATATTTTGTACGGGCAAGACAGATAATAGTTCTCATCTAATGGATGGAATGAATTTACATATTAACGTTGTCGGCCACAAAGCTTGGGTAATTTAGGCACCTCTTAGACGATTCCCGTCCCTCTCTTACTCGCTCGGATCATGTTCGGCTCAACTTCCTTTGACGGGAAGTAAGAAGGTTGCCACGACGTTTATGAGAAATCCAATACGTTCATCCGTTTTCTAGATTATTTGAAGATATGGGACAAAAATGAGGCTGAACGAAAACTCAAGTGGGCCTTACAACAGGAAACAGTGAGGATTGAATGTCACTATTGAAACATTCGTGGGGCCAAAAACATTGGATCAGGTAAATATTTTCATGTTTTCACTTCATCTCAATAGGAGTGGCCAATTCAATGGTGTAGATGGCATATAAACATCACGGTAAACTAATGGGGGGTTTCAACTGTAGATATTTTCTTACCCACCTTTCCCTGTTGTACAGGCCACTTAGTTTTGAGACTAGGATGAACTCTTCACAAACATTGCAGGAGCCCAACGTAGCTTATTTTCGCAAGCAATTCCTTAAGTAAAACCCTTGCTCGAGGAAGGTCTATTAGAATATAGTGTTCACGGTAAACTCTGTCGGGCTCATAATCCATGCTGTTCATCTCAATTTAAGGTGTAGACTTAAAATTGAAACATATGCAAAATTCAAGTGGACCACTTCATAGGGAAAAATGGGAATTGAATGTTTACCGTTGAAAGCTATTTTGGGACCATAGAGGTTTTGGAATAAGTTGATATTTTGTTTTCTGTTCATCCATGCCTGTATGACATTATGTATATGTTGGATGGCAAATAAACGCCATTGTGGGCCATAGAAAGGTTTCAACAGTGGACATCATTACCTACACTTTTACTATGGTGTGGTCTACTTCAGAAATGAATGTGCTTTAATTTTTAAATTATGCAATAAATTGGGCTGATAAAATAGATAGACAGCATAGATAAGATACATACAACAAGGAGGATCCCACGGAGTTTACTAAGTACACAATTCTTACTCCAAACTCCAAAACCGGATGCGCATTTCCTTGCCAAAGCCTTTCAGGTGAAGTTCTGCGCTGGATGCTGCGTGATGTTTGTGAAAAATCTACTTTGTTCATCCGTTGTGTCGGATCATTTTAGGATTTGCGACTAAAAATTACGTGGATATAAAAGTCAAGGAGGCCGTGCTAGACCAAAAAAAAAAAAGAAAGAAAAAGAAAAAAAAGTAGGAAAAGGGTTTTCTACCGTTGAAATCTTTTTGGGTTCCATATTAGTGATTATATGCCATCCAAACCGTTTATAACTTCATCATCAATGAGATGAAGTGAGAACGATAAAAACTTAGTCTGATATTAAACTTTTTGGCCATATGAATGTTTATGAATGTTTCAAACGGTGGTAACTGAATGTCTACTGTTTCTATCGTGCGGCCCGGTTGAGTTTTAGATCCACCTTTTCTTTTATCTCAAATTCACTAAAATGAGCTCTAAAAACGGATGGACGGAGTGGATTTCTCAAAAACATCACGGTGGGGTCACCTAGCATCCCAGGCAGGAAGGCTTTCACAGGAAATCCGTGAAACCGGACGCCGGTTGCTTCGTACCCCTGCCCGTTTCCAGCTAGGAACGGGCAGGAGCTTTGAGTGGCCAACGTGATGTATGGCTTTTATCCATACTGCACATCCATTTTTTTTCTTATCATTTTAGTTTATTATCCCAAAACTGCGGCAGATCCAAAGCTCAAGTGGACCACACGATAGGAAGCAGCGGTGGTAATGATTCTCACTGTTAAAACTTTTTTAGGGACCACCGTGTTGTTTATTTACCATCCAACTCATTCATAAAGTTACATGGACCTGGATGAAGAGAAAACACAAATAACAGCTCGATCGAAAACTTCTGTGGCCCTCGAGAAGTTTTCAACGGTTAAAGTATAATACCCATTGTGTGGTCCACAGGTGTCTTATATTTGCCTCATTTTTTGTATCATACACTGAAATGATACGTAAAAATGAATGGACGGTGTGGATATAAACCATACATCACAGTGGCCACTCAAAGCTCCTGCCCGTTCCCAGCTGGAGACGGGCGGGGACCGCGTTCCTCAAAACCTCTCGCTCTCACTCCAAACCTAAAACCCTCGAACACTTCAAACGCTCCCCTTCCATTTTCTCAATCTACCTCAACCACCGCAAGAAGAAGGAGAGAACTGCGAACAATCAGGTACGAATTTCTTTATTCCTTCTCCAAAAATATTACCTCTCGTTGTAGAAACAGACTACTCATGTCGCTGCTCGAAACCATCACGATTGCAAAATCCGAATCTCAGATCCCCAAAGCCCCATCCAAACACTCCATCATTCTCAATCCCGACCCCATATTCTCCCTCTTAAAGCCAGACCCTAAATCCTCTTCTAACAACCTCATCAACCCCATCACCGGATGGCAAATCTCAGCGGTCGATTCTCATATTATCGAATCCAACCATCGATTCTTCAGCAAGCTCAAGCGCAAGCTCAAGTCCCCAAACACCCTCACCTCAGATGAATTCTTGCGAATCCTCAACTCCTTCCTTGAGAAAACCCGGGAAGGTATTGGCCTCTCAATCGGGGTGGGCCCCACTGATCCCGACTACACCCGTCTCGCGATCTCAAAATTGGCGTTTGTGATATCTCGGGATGTCGCGGGGCTAATTTCGGAGGCTTGTGTGGCCCTCGGACTGGAGGAATTGACAGACACTCTGATTGCCCATGGACTTGTCGTGGGCTGTTCGTCCTCAGTGAATCTGATTGAAGATCTCATACGGAAGAACAGGTCGAATTCGATCTGTCTTTATGTCAGGAGTGTTTCCGATCTCCGATCGTCGGAACTTCTCCTCATTTTGAAGTATTTCCTTTTTCCATCCAAAGATGGTTACAACAGTATGATTAGCGTGAGAAAGGAATGGGAAAGGCTGGCGATCTTCTCCATTGAGAAAGCGGCTGAGAACACATTGACTGAAGAGAAGTCCCGCCTGGCGAGGCGGGCCGCTGTTCTCCTCATGATGGCTCATGATGGATTTTCAGCACATGAGCTATGCTTGCACTATCTGTTTGGATCAAAGAACATCGATGGGTTGGCATTGTCGTGGGCTGTTGCAAGGCTCGCTGGGTCCGAGGTGTTGAGGTTAGTGAAGTATTTGGGGAAATGGTTGAGGAAGTATGATAAGTTTCCAGAGGCGGGGCCATGCCCTGGTGCTGTTGCTTTGGGATTGGAAGCTTGTGAGTGGGTCCCAACAGTCGATTCAATTGTGGGGTGTCTTGCAGTGGTGTTGGATGAGCATTTCTCCTACTTCGCTTTGTATAATGAGTTACATGAAGAGATGAGATCAATGGAGAAGCTCGTGAGATCATTCACAGCAGAAGCTGAGTTGTGTTGTTCAGTGGCGAGTGTAATTGAGAATCTGAGAGCAGATGCTGGCAGCCCTGGAGGTGCGTAGGCTGCTTTCTTTTCTTTAAAGCAGTGTTCTATCTTGGCAATTTTGTTTTCCTTTTGCTTCTTCTTCTTGTTTTGGTACTTTACTTTTTGGGTGCAAATTTTTAAACCTCTTGGAAGGAAGGAAGAAATGTTGTCCATCTTCATGGTTTTTGTAACATGTTATCTATTATTTGCTGGAATCTGATTTATCTTTTGCATTAAAAAAACAAAGAAATTTAATTCTGCTTTATAATGGTTCTATCATGCAAGATCGGATTTTTCTTTTTTTCTTTTTAAATTCTTGTAGTCTCTTGGAGTGTTGTTGTTATGACCCTATAACGCATAATAAGCCAAGCCATTACGTAACTGTTTCGACATGCCTTAAACCTTTTCCCACGCCTCCAACTAACCATTCTCTGGAAAGCCACAATAATCAATATTCTTTTCCTTTTTTTTTAATCAAGTAGACTTAGACTTTTGCTGCCACACCAATTCTTCCCTCAAATCCTCCATAAACTCCTTTAGTATTTCTCTCTCCGTCTTAATACTATCATAAAGATTTTGCATCTCTTCATCCTTATAGACATTAGCGACTTTGTTTCCATCCTTTTCCAACACACCATATTTTCTAATCAAAATGAAACTTGGCCAAAAGGAAAACCTATCACCTCAAGAAGAAGTAGACTACGGATGGAAGCACGACGAGAGAGAGCCATCTGATCCACCTCACAAAAATGCCCCCCACTAGATAAAAATCAAGAATCAGTCAAGCTTACACACAACAGGCCTTTGATGATAACTAGACCAACCATACAACCCCTCCCAACACACCCCTACCCCAAGAGGAAGATCGATTAGATCATTGAAAAAGACAATCAACAAAACTGTTTTTAAAAAGGTAAAATCAACAAAACTCATCATATTAATATTCACCGTACATCCACAAAGTTGTCTTGGGATAATTTAAACACATTTACATCAGCTCTCAGCTCCAATAGCATATATTTAAGTTGTTGCAGTTAAAAAGATCGTAGTTGAACTTTGGGATGGGCCGACCAGTCCGCCTCTGGGTGTTCACCGGTCGTCTCGTCCCTTCTACCGGTGATGCGCTCCTGGCCTTAATTGGCCGGGTCATGCCAACAATGCTGTTACTTTGAAGAAATTAGAGTGCTCAAGCAAGCCCAAGCTCTGGATACACAGTTGCATACAACAGTATAATTCCGAGTACATTTTGTCTTCCATGTTATTTATCAGAAAGGGAAAACAATTGTTCTGCCTTAATGACTCTTCAGTGTTTGTAGATTTATTGATGTATTAGGAATGTACTTAGTAATAAAATTAAGTGCTTTTCATAATATCCTGATCACCACTTTATGATTAAGTTGTAATCTAGCGGTTAGATGTTGTGATGAAAGGAATGGGTTATATGTTAAGCTATTTGTGAATGCTTATTTCTTTTAGCTATTATGTTTTAAAATATAGGAAGACAAATTCCCAGCACCATGAGCTAAATGAAAATGTTTTTTGTGGATATTCAGTCCAAATGGATTTGAAGTAAAAAAAGAAGTTGAATGTAGATCATTGATGTGGAGGCAAGAAACTAGAAGGTCAGGATCAATGCTTTAAATAGTGAACATGTAGTGTAGCTTTCATCCCTCTGAAATGCGAGCATAGCGTGTAGCTTGAGCTATATTCTACTTCTAGATTTTGATTAATGTTGCACTTAGTTGCACTAATTTCTTTCTTTCTTTCTTTCTGTTTTTTGGGAAGTTACTCACCAATTTCATGATATTTTGCACCAAATTAGACTGATTAATAATAAATTTCTTGATATTTGGTGCAATTAATGCAACCTAAAGTAATAGAAAAGGGCAATGATTAATCATAAGGGTAAAGACAGAGCAACAAAATTGATTTAAGACTGTTATTTATATTATTTTAGTGAAGCATTGAAAAGATTGACTATTTTTCATTGAAAATAGAAAAATGTAATAAATTATAGAAAATTTAATTGATTTTAATGTTGTAGTGAAGTATAACTTGTAATGCGAGCTACATAGCATGTAGCTAATGCAAATTATCAAGTGGCATAGGCTACACCCAATTTGAGCTATTTTCATGAGACACGTAGTGTTAAGGCTCAGATATGCTTTGTAGCGCAAGCTACACGCTACATAGCATAAGCTATGTACAACACTGGTTACAATTTTTCAAAGGGGGAGGCTTTCAGGAATGGTCTATCCAGTGGGTTCCAATGTGGGTATACACTACTGTGCATCCAGCAGGTTCGCGAAAACCTGTTTTCAGACATTTTCCTTGAGAAAGAGAAACAAGTTAATATGACACAGTAGGTCTTTTCTCCACCTGAGGAATGCACAAACAGATTTCATTCATCCTTTCTAGTGAGAGGACCGATCAGGTTGTTTGCAGTTATCAAACTCATGACATAACTTCAATCCTGAATCCGAACATTAATATAGACTTCTTGATCTGTTATCTAACTTAAGGTCTTGTTCTTGATAGTGGAATGGGAGAATGTGATTCATGTAGCCGACTTCAATTAATTGGGATAAGGTATGGATGATGATTGTTTAAACAAGCAATCATTAGTTGTTTTCTTGAGCTGGTTAGTTGAAAATCGAAATGATTTCCCAATATGCAAATATTGCAAATCGTTACTTTTCGCACCTGCAGCTGTATGAAGCACAAGACGGCTTTTGAAAATTTCCGAATTTTGAAATCCAAGACAGGTGGGCCATACCACGTTGAATGTTGTCAAATTATGCCTCTAAATTCATTTGGTGTTTACCGCCTGGCACGTCGGATGGGTAAGATTGGATGGCGTATGCATGGGATGTTGGACGCTACAGGTGATTTAAATGATTTTAATGGTAGGACTTCCCATCTCAACTCCTTCCCAGCCTACCTGAATCTGTTGAATCAGCCTGATTGTTTCGCTCGGCTCCAAACACAGGTGGCATACCGGATCGACCAGGTGGGTCCCATCTGCAAGTCATTCCGTTCACATAGGGAGTGGATACAGTTAGACCCTTACCGTGGGGCCTACCTTTATGTATATATTCTGTATCCATTCATTTTTTTTAATCCGGATCATTTTAGAGCAGTAGCTCGTAAACGAAGCAGATCCAATTATTAGGTGGACAATACTATAGAAAACAATGGTGATTGATTATTAATGGACAACAAAATTTTTGGATCAAGATGATATTTATATATTTTCCTCTTAGTCCATGCTTACGTGAACTTACCAACAGATTGGATGGCAAATAAACTCTATGGAAACATTAAGGTGCCCCCTAAGAGGTTTTTAATGGTTGGGCGTTCGATCCTCACACTTTCCTATGGAATGGTCCACTTGATAACTGGATCTGCTTCATTTTTTGCATAATTCCCTAAAACAATCTGCAAAAACGGATGGATGACATGGATATAGAATATATACATCAAGGTGGGTCCCATGGTAAGGGCTGCACCGTTTCGGGTGATTCAGGGGTCTCACCGCTCCCGTTCACATTACCAACAGTAATGCCCTTGTCCGTACGACAGTCGTCCAAGCCTTTTCGTTTGTTTCTCCATGCTGATTTCAACCATACAGAAAATAATTTCTTCCATTTTGAAATGAAAGAGCTAAATTGTTTCTCCATGCTGATTTCAATTACAGAAAATAATTTCTTCTATTTTGAAATGAAAGAGCTAAATTGTTTCTCCATGCTGATTTCAATTACAGAAAATAATTTCTTCTATTTTGAAATGAAAGAGCTAAATTGTTTCTCCAGGCTGATTTCAACCATAGAGAAAATAATTTCTTCTATTTTGAAATGAAAGAGCTAAAGGGAAGTAGGTGTTGTTTTTAAAATTGAGAATTAAATAATGAGGCGTGTATTAAGCCTAGGGGTCGTTTGGAGGGGAATCGGATCGGCTACTCCCTGCCACCGGCCAATGGCTGGTGGTCTGTGCTCTGCAAGCCCCACCATGATGTATGTGTTTCATCCATGCCGACCATCTATTTTTCTAGATCATTTTATGGTATGAGATCAAAAATGAGGTATATTCCAGTCTCAATTGAACCACATTGCAGCAAACATTGTTGAATGAACATTGACCATTAAAAACCTTTTGGGAGTCATAAAAGATTTGGATCAATCTGATCTTTGTTTTTTCCCTTCATCTGGGTATTTATGACCTAATCAACAGATTGGATGTTGAATAAACAGCATAGCGGAGCTTAGGAGGATTTTAATGGAGGATATCCAATCACTATTGTTTTCCTGTGGTGTGGTCCACCTGAGAATTTTATCCCTCTAATATTTGGATCAAGCTTAAAATGATCTGTAAAAATGGATGAACGGCAGGGATGAAATACATAAATCATGGTGGGCCCCACAGATCTCCGAACACTAGCCACGGGGCTGGTGGCGGGGGAGTAGCCAATCCGTTTCTGTTTGGAGGACGTGGATTAGATACTGACAGGTTGAGTAGCGGCTCCACTGCTGAAGTGATCGTCACCAAGTTCTGTGGGTATATATATGTTGTATCCACACCCTTCATTCATTCTGAGATATCATTTTAGGGCATGAACCAAAGAATGAGGTAGATAAAAGTCCATAGTCGATCCCACCACAGAAAACAGTGGGGAGAGTGATTCCTACCGTTGAAACTATCTTAAGGCCCATCATAATGTTTATTTGAAATCTAACCTCTTCAAAAGTTAAAAAAGAAATGAAAGAAAGGAAAAAAACAAATATCAACTTGATCTAAAACTTTCATAGCCTTTAGAAGTTTTTAATGGTGGGTGTCAATGTTCCCACTATATATTTTCTGTGCTGGGTCCACTGGAGGTTTGGATTTAACTCATTCTTTGGGTATTGCCCTAAAATGATATCTCCAAATGGATGGAAGGCGTGGATGCATCATAGTGGGGCACATGGAACTTAGGGACGTCACTTCCGTATCCTGCTTCTCAACCTGTCAGTAGCTAATCTGCCCCTCGTTTGGATGAATTGTAAAGAGATTACAAATATTACCCAGATGCATGTATTTGCTGATAAAGGCTCGTAAGCTATAAACATATTTTTCATTACAAGTATTTACAATTAAAAGGGTAACGAAAAAAGTATTATACATAGTAGGACAACAGTTGATATATACTCATAATATGTGGGGCCGCTTAATGTGTATGGTAGATCTAATCTCTTTATCACGTGCTTCCCTTGATTCTCTCCCATGACCCTTAAAAAACATCTCGTTAATTATCAAATGGATTACAAGAGGAAAAAATGCCACCGCTTAAAACTTCTAGGTTGAATTTGGGGCCTTTATAATGGGTGGAGGATATCCAATCCATCCAATGTGTGCATGCTTTAATGTCCTTTCAAGGCTTTCAAAAAAAATTTAAGTCCTCTGGACATGCAATCCGTCTACTTTATCTTTTTTTAGCACTTTAAAAGCTAACCCAAAACACAATCTGTTTCCTGAGATTGCCACTTAAAAGCCAAATAAATGGAATTGACATCCAGACGACCCCTTTCCGGTTCGTATTGCTTTTGTTTTGTGGTCACTTCTCCGCCAATTGCTTTCTTTTTTCTCGGATGAAGCTTGTCTTTTTCTATTTTCTTAGCTCGTTCCAGGTCCTCTGAGACTGACTCCATCTCAAACGTTCACATTATTCATCGATATGATATGAGATCCGGAGCATTCGTCTGGTGGGGCTTGTTGTGGACAGGCCATGGCACTAAAATCCTTCGATCAGAAGGTGGAAACAAACACGCTGAGGGGAGAACGTCCAATTAATATGATTTTGCACTGGAGGTATTATTGTTGGGCCCAACAGATGGGCCATCTAGATCACTGGATTCTTCAGCCGCTTGTATGGTCATGATCAGGCTAGTTCACACCACTTTATCTTCCTACGGTCGTTGAATGTTCGGTCGTCAAATGTGGTACGTGTACCTCGCACGTCGTGCATCACGGGTTTCTACTGCCATTCCATAAATTATGATACTTCACCGCCACTTTGTGTGGTGTCCCATTTATGGTGCGCCTAGCATATATGTACCGCAATCTGGACCATCCAAATAATTGGTCCCAAGCATAGCACGAAAACATTGCTAATAAAAAATCTGAGCCATCTGATTTTGCTTGCAGAATCTTGATCCCTACCAATTTTATTTTTCCACCGTACATTTGATGGCCACTAATAAGATGGTTTAGGTCTAATTGGTTTGGTTGTTGGTCTTTGCTCGATCAATCTGCAGTGGACCTTACCACCCGTCTCCACTTGGATTGAAGTGGATGAATATCTAACGTATGGTAGAGGAGACACCACGGACTCGAGAAATGGTGGTAAACTTAACTCAACAGAGTCGTTATAGAATGCTTGGGCCGCAAAGTTTGCAGAGAACGTTCTGGTTTTGAATTTGTGAGAGTGGGACCCACAGTTTAGTCATCTAAACCGTTGACATAATGACCCTATATATATATATATATATGCGTGTGTGTGTGAGATGTTTGACCAAATAATTGTAATAAGCCCGTTGAAGTATATACTTTCCTGAAAAGGATGAATTTTCAAGTCCAGGATGGGTCACAAGCACAAGATCACATCCCAATGACAAATCAACAATTTTAAATGATTTACATGGACAATATTTAGATGGCTCATATCATTATATTAAAGTAATTATAGTGATGCAATTGATAATTTAATAATTTTAGGAGATCATCTGCGAGCTATGTGCCCAATAAATTAATAGTCTAGTGACACACATGTTACACGTACAACTCTTGAAAGTATTTTAGATATAATTCAAGCTTTTACCTTAGATTTCAAACCCCTCTTTAAGGGGATTTGAAACCTCCAGTTAATTTTTGGTGTGCCAAACATACAAGGGATTTGAAATCACCTCAAACCTCCCAAATCCATAGCATTAATGGACCCGTAGTTAGATTGGAAGAAGCTCCAAGAAGAATATTTAGCCTTTATCTTGGTTCATACTCATGCCTCAGTGGTAAACTCACAAGAGTGTAATCCCACTATGGCATCAGGGTGTGTGTTTAAAAAGAAAAGAAAAAGAGTGAGCCATTTTTGGACTTTCTTTCTTCATTGGAGATTTGTTGACCGCATATTGAAGGATTAGAAATGTACCAATCTAAGGATTTTTTTTATTGCTTTTTGTTTTTAAAAAAATATATTTTATTTTATACACACGCGCACACACCACCACACACTCACACCGTAGTGGGATTTCACCACCTATGGGTACTTGAACCCTTAACCAGGTGTTGAAACTCCTGAGAGTTTACCACCGGAGTAAGAGTAAGAGTTAACTCCTGAGAGTTAACTTGTTGAACCATTAACCAGGTGTTGAAACTCCTGAGAGTTTACACCCAGATCCATAGCTCAACTGGCAGACTGAGTGGATATACCTCGTTTCAACACTTGAGGTCTTGGTATCGATCCCTAGTGGGGGTGGCTAACATGGAGTGTGTGTATTGACATGGGTGTGTACTAACAAGTTAACCCAAAAAAAAAAATGAGTAAGGGTTTTTTGTTTTTTATTTTTTTTGGTAATGCCCTGAAAATCGGGGATCAATTATAACTCAGCTCCCGAGTTTCAGAACATCACTTATACAACATTATTTGATGATGAATGAATATTATCTGTATTAAGGCATAAAACATAAGGTAGATTAAGGCAAAATAGCAAACATAATTCAGGGACAGTCTGAAAACACGAGCGGAAGACTGAAATACATATATAAATTAACATAAGTCCCCAAGATATGTATGCTCTGACAGGTTATAATTACGTGTCTCAAAATACATATATCAAAAAGTGATAAATCACTACCAACATAGCCCTGAATCCCAGTCAATCAGAGCATTGTTCACATGAACCCGCCTGAGAACTACATATAGGAAAAATCCTCCTCATCGACATAAAAGAATGGCTCTGCCTCGCAAGCATCGCCATCACCACCATCTAAAACTAAAACAGGGATTGGTTGGTGTCGTAAACACCGTCCCATAACGTGGGAGTGAGTGATCAACTCAGTGGAATCATAAAGTAAAGATTAACATGTTATCAAGTCAGTCAAGCAACTGGGTCCGATATGAAGTTTAGGCCAATATTGTAGGTAAAAAACCAACGGTCAGAATGCTTATAAATAGTGCGCAAGCGACACGACTCAGATTTCTTAAATTCTTATTTAATTTCTTAAAAATCTTCACTTTCTCACACTCTTCACTCCAGACTCAAGGAAACAGTCCCAAGATATCGTTTGAGCTTGATTTTTGAGATGATAGTCAAGTCCAACTAGGCGGTCATAATTGTCAGAGTTCATCACTATCAGACTTTCGACGTGCGGTCCAGGTCCGATACGAAGTTTCAAAGTGCTCTCGAGAGTAACTGGGTTTAGAGATTGATCCTGGATTTTAGGGTAATATAGCGTTAACAATTCTGTAGGTTTTGGGTCTTACAGATCGTATTTAAAGTGGTTGGTGCTAATTTCGCAGGTAATCTAGTGTAGCGCTAGTTAATTCACGTTAAATTTTTAAAGAATTTAGTCCTAAATGATTTCTTGGCTTTGGATTTGAGTTATGAGAAGTTACCAAAGTGTTATGGTTGACCCATTGCCTAAGGACGTCTAATTCCAGGTTGACAAAAATTTGGGGTATTACATTTTTATTGCTGAAACCATTATTATGTGGGGCAAATTAGAAGGCTAATATACAAATGACAAGTAGCATTCTATAACTTATTATAAAAGTGTAGAACAGGTTAAGACAATTAAAGGAAAAACAATGACTGGAATGTTGAGACGTGGAACAAATGCAGGGTTTTTGGTCAAAGTAATGTGGATGCTGGTGGGTGGATTTTTCGAGGGGACGGGAGATCGACTATCTCGTTTCTTCCACTGGTTGTCTCGCTTGAGGGCTTTCGTTAAAGGGGTAAGAGGGTGTAATATTTGACCAGAGTCGTTACTAACCAATTGTTATGATTCTATAGTCAGTTAGACCCTATAGAAAGGTTTAACATTGAGAACCTGAAGATCCTTAACCATAAGATAACTCGTGAGTTTACGTTCCCGAGATTACAAGTAAGGGACTGCGGTTACAGAGAGGGAAGGTGTTAGGCGCACACTCTGCTCGTATAGATGTACGGTCTTTACTTCACAAAAGTCGACTAATTTCTGAAGAACAAGAGTAGTCCTTGTATGCAGAAAATGTTATGTGATACAATAGCGGTGATGCTTGACCGAGCTGAATTTTTGATGGGCAGGATCTGACACTATCGGCAAGTCGTAGAGCATACGTTTGAAACGACTAAATGTGGGGTGTAAAGTATGTATGTATGGGATGTTTGATGCTGTATAGATGCATATGATAAAACGATGACCAACTGACTAAGGTTTCTGGTGGACTTGATGTGATTGTATCGACAGGTCTCGAAGCATACACCCGCCAGTTTCAGATACGAGAAAATAATGTAATGTATATGCTAAAACGATGTCTAACTGGCTAAGGTTTCTGGTGGACAAGATTTGATTATATGGGCAAGCCTTAGAGCATACGTCGCCAGTCAGATGTGAGAAAACAATCAAATGAACTATGATGTTGATGTATATGAGGAGCGTAGGGGTTGATAAGGGAATGAATGTTGCACGATGCTAATGCGTTGACTTGATGAAACAGATAGAGGCTTGAATGGTTGGATGAACGGTAGTTTCTTAAGGCTAGATTGAGTGGCGTGGATTTGAACTTAAGTGGCTCAGGAGGCTTGGACTCTGGATAAGCTAGGCTAGACCAGAGCTGTGCTCTCTCTCTCACTTTCACTCTCCTTGGTGAAGGGACGACTAAGGCTAAGGCTGTCACGCCCCGAACTCGGAAACCGGGCTCACAAAATTCTCGATCGTCGAATCCGGCGCCGACAGCCTCCGTAGAACCCCATTCTCGGCTCCTAGCGCTCATTTACCAGGTTCCGATCCTGGGATGCTACGAGGAGGATTTTCAACGTCAGTTTGATTCGTAATAAGCATAACCAAAGGCATAACCCACAAACAACAACCAAGAACTTCATTACATTTTCACTATGATCAAAAACTTTACAAGTACAATGAGCATAAAAGGAAATATAATGATGATGGACAAAATCTCCAAAGTAATCTGCAAAGCGCTCCTGCCTCAACGCTGCTGCTAGCCAACGCCACCTGCACGCAATGGTCGTGCATAAGCTTATAGAAAGCTTAGAGGGTGGTGAAAGTGTGTGCGCAAGGTAGTAATATGATTATGCAATATCAGAGTAATGCGGAATATGCAGATGGATCCATGAAAACCATTAGCCGTACTAAAGCTATGCGATGCAAGACATGAATGATATCAGCCATCCTAAGGCCATGCGATGTGAAATGCAACTCAAGCATATAAATTCTCATTTATGTCTACACATCAATACAGCTCAAATCTGGGATATCACCGGGGTCTAGTATACTCTAAACCAGATCGTCGCCTCATCGCGCGCAATAAGGTAAGTGGAAGAGACCTCACTATCCGTCTGCCAATATTGGGCTCGACTCGTCGATAGTGGACCCATTCCTCGAGCAGGTCAAACTCAGCCTAGCTTTGCCCCCTACTCTCGGGTGGGTAAGTCCGCACCCCCTTCCAATCGACCGCGATGCAGTGGAGAGCACAACCATCTGGTAATCGCACTCGATGCTCATCTACCCACTCGGTTTAGACGTTGAAGCAACCTCTTGGTACCATAAGGGTTTAGGAACTTTCACCCAGGGATATCTATAGCACCCCATATAGAACGAGATTTTCCGTATCCAATCCTGCCAACCACAATACGCCTGCGGAGGCTACAGCCCCGATGTCGCTAGGAGGTACAGTAATCATGTCATACAATGCGAAATGCATGAATCAAACTATCCAATCATACGGCAAATCCTGTGCGTATCGTGCGCTCATGTGGGGTAACACCGCCTAATCGGGGTCCCATAAATAATCTGTCCGAAGGCATATGCTATGATCAGTCACTTCTCATATCATGCATATATATGATGCATATGATCATGAGACATGGAACTATACTAAACATGTTATAATGAAATGAACTATCCTTATAATGCAGTTGGGCCTAGACGGCCTATACACAATAAGTACGGGCCTAACAATGGGCTCTAAGGAGAGTCGTAATGTGGACATCCAACCAACATTACACTCGCAATGTGGACGTCAAACTAACATTGCTCCCAAGGCACGATCGTTGTAAACATCATTACATAATCCGTGTTGGGATTACACATTGCAATGGACTTAGGTTCATCCCATTGGGCCTTACCTATATAAAATGGCTCACATCCCATGGACCATATATTCATCAAGTGGGACACATCAATGGGCCGCGCCAATGGGCCTTATGTGCATTACAATGGGTCAAAACCCGTGGGCCTTAGAATGCATCAAATGGTTCTCGACCCATGGGCCTTATACATATCAAATGGGCCTACTCCCATGGGCTTTAAAATGCATCAAATGGGTCCAATCCCATGGACCTTGGAATACATCAAATGGGTCCACTCCCATCGGCCTTGGAACACATCAAATGGGTCCAATCCTATGGGCCTTATATATATCAATGGGCCTAATCCCATGGGCCTTGGAACACATCAAATGGGTCCAATCCCATGGGCCTAGAGGCCCACTGAAATGTTTATATACCATTCAAACTGGCAAGGGGCCCACTGAAATGTTTAATTGCCATTCAAACTGGTTGGCAAGGGGCCCACTATAATGTTTAATTTTGTCATCCAGCATGTAGGCCAGGGGGCCCACTATAATGTTCATTTGCCATCCATCCAGCGTGTGGGCCAAGAGGGGGGGGCACTGTAATATTTATTTGTCATACAGCCAGGGGAGTGGCGTGAATAAAACACATGCATTAGGTGGGCTCCACCATCCAGCGGACGGTGGTAGCAAAACATACATCACTGTGGGCTCCACGTGCGGCCCACTTCAATGTTTATTAGAAATCCAACCCGTTGATAAGGTCACACAACCCTGGATGAAAGGGGCAAACAAATTTCATCTTGATCTGAAACTTCTGTGGACCCAGAAATGGGTTTCAATGGTAGAGGTTCAATCCCACTGTTCCCTGCAGTGTGGGCCACCTGAGCATTGGATGGGGCCCATTTTTTGAGGGGGGCCCACATTAGAGGGAGCCCATCAAATGAACGGCGTGGATATTACATATACATCATGGTGGGGTCCACGGCAGCAGCCGTGGGACCTACTAGCACGCCCGTCCGCTAGCGCTGGCGCTGCCAGCGCCACTGACAGCAGCAACAGTAATGCTGCTGCATGCTTCTTCTTTTTTTTTTTTGAAAAAAATGATTTCTGTGATTTTTTCACAGGTGGGGCCCACATCAAGTTAATCCAATCCTTCCATGGGTTCTACAGCTCGTAACAGGCCAAAAGAGTCCAAAGTTCGGGAGTTTTGGGTGTATAAAAAAACATTAGACGATCTTTCAACGGTAACCACCGAAGTTTGCTATGTTATGGCCCACCAAAAATTCGAATCAACTTCATTCTTGGGCTCAACATCTAAAATGATCTGGGAATCGAGATGGACGGCGTGGATTGGATACATGCATTAAAGTGGGGCTTATGAGTAGGACACCCCTAGAGCTTAAAAAAAACAAGCTAATTTTTGTGTTTTTCCTTCAACAGAGACGTCCAGCGTCCTAGACGCTGGACAGTTTGGGCATTGAACAAAAATGCATTGAGGTGGGCCCTGATTAGGTGGGCCACCTCATGGAGGATGGTACGGATACAACACATACTAAGTGGGCCCCACTTGTTGATGGTTTGGATAGAATACAGGCCTCAAGATGGGGTCCATTCAAGTGGGCCACACAACCATATCATGAGCTTAAAAAAAAATGAAATAGAGAGAGAGAAATAGAGAGTGGGACACGCTTGAGATGGAGGGCTCTGCCACTATGAGCCCTCCCTTGTAAGAAACCATACAATAAATAGATCCCTTTATACATGGGACCACCGAAAATGAAAATCAACGGTGGAGATCCATTCCCCACCGATATGGACGGTCTAGATGACCTCTCTAATGCAAGAAAATAAACATCATGATGGGTCCATGGAGAATGGCCCCATCATGGAATGATCATAATGATCAAGGTGGGTCATCGACCACAACTTAGGGTCCCAAGTGAGATCAAAACCATTGATCGGTTGGCTTCACTTGGCCCATCTCAAAAAATAAAAAACTACTATTATTAAGCACCCACCGTTCGATCTTCTTGCTCCCTTGGGTTCCTTAGCACCTTAGCTTTGATTTAAATGGGTGAGATAAGGAATGGATGGCTAGGATGGGAGATGATGTGGTAGGAAAGTGGGCCACCTTTGTTGCTTGGGAAGGCTTGGAGAGCTCATACGTATGGAGGTGTTTCTTTGTTGCTTGGAATGAGTTTGAAAATGAGAGAGAGTTATAAGGAGGTGTGAGGTGATGGGGTGATGGAGTGATGGATGGGAGAGAGATGGGTGTGTAAGGCTTTGTTGACTTTGGTGCCCTTTTGTGTAAGAAAAGCATGGGCTTTGTAAGAAACTTTTGGACTTTTGTGGTTTCTTGGGTATGGGTGAAAGGTGATGTGTACTTGATATGTGATGTGATGAGATTGATTGATTGATGAGATTGATGTGACACCTCGTAGAGATTCTCTTAAGTTTCGTAACGTGCGGCTTTTTCCTCGCACCGAACGTTGACCCACATCTCTTGACCAGGGTATCACCTCGGCGCGTAAGTCACGGCATCAGAACCGCAGCGATGGCGCAGTCGCTATGGTAATGGTCTTGGGTTGAGTCGATACGGGTTGACGGCATATGAATCAGGGTCGGGTGTAAATATCGGTTAAGGGTCGAAGGTTGTCGAAATTCGACCGGTAAGACCGCGAAAGTCTACGGAACGGTACGGACTAAGATATGGGTCTTACAAAGGCTATGGCTAACCGACTTCCACGAATGAGAGTGAGTTCAAATAAGAGTGGATGCCTCTAATAAGAAGGGAAAGGGGGCTATTTATAGACTCCCAACCCAGTTTTCTGGTAAATCCTGGTGATCCTAGGGGCGAAGTGTGTTTGAAGGGTTGGGATTGGAGATTACCACATTGCATCATCTCATGGGTTGGATGAGGTGGTAAAAGGATAATTTTTTGTAAGGAGATGGCCATCGGAATAAATGCACTTCAACGACACACTTAAGGTTCGAAAAAGTAGTGTTCCACATGCTTGAGAGATGCTGCCTTAAAGAGTTAGAGTGCCATATGGCCAGCGGCAGCCAGTTTGCTACTAGTCCCTACTTGGAATCCTTGCTTAGACAGGCAGCATCCTCCAAGCATGTGGAGGCTTTACTATGAAAGTTGTAGCTTTGAAGTTTCAGCCATTTCTCCAATTGAACTCGGTTTTGGGCTTAACTAGGTGAGTTGACTGGGTTGTAGGGTTGGGTAGGATAATCGGGTGAGTTGACTCAGTAAGTTGACCGAGTGAGTTGACTCATCGAGTTAACTCAAGGCTCTAGGGTTTCATGTTCCTAGGGTTCAGGGTTAGGTTGACTGGGTTGACCGGGTTGAATGGGATGAGTTAACTAGGACTGGGGTTCCTAAGGTTTCAGCTTCTAAGGTTAGGGTTTAGGATCAGGATTTAGTTGTCCTTTTAGGAGACCTCAATGACCATTAACTGTTCACGGATAGATGCCCCTCTTTGGCAGAGGTTGTGTGTATCCAAATGCCAAAGTGAGTGGACACCCCCGCCTTTGTTAGTTAGTTATGAATTGCGATATGGATTCATTGCCTTCTTTTATGTTTGTGTCAGCTGGTTTCCTGGAAATAGATAATTCATACATGTTGCGAGGGTTTGAGGAAAACATTGCGATTGTTTCAGTGCATGCTGCCAATCGCAACCCTTTCACTCCTGATCGGTTCTAATATCGGAAAGGTACAATATAGCTCTTACACTTTCTGCAGCCTTACAAGGATACTGACCCAGTACTAGATTATCCGTTGCTTCCCAGATCACTCTAGGAGTACTTGTTTTGTTTGATCATCAAAGTGGTTAGCTGCCCTGCGCATTATGCGGCCTTATAGAAAATTCACTATACCGACTTGGACTTGATTAAATTTCGCAAGTATTCATGCCGTAGTATATGAGGGTGACCTTTTTCCATGCAATTTTCTAATTTTGACACTTAAGTTATAATTTGTCTTTTTCATTATTTGAATGATTTCTTCTAACCAGTCTTAGCTTATCCTCTTTTCAGAGTATTAGCATTTGATATAATGGATTTAACACTGGAGTTCAGTCTAATCATATTTTGATGTGCATTCAGATCCGGTAATCTTTAGAAAAACCGCCAAATATCGGATCTTATTTGATTTTGCACTAACTCCCACCCGGAGATATGGAAGATCTCTTAGTGCCTCAGAAGTCTGACGCTTTTCTTGGAAAATGTTTTGTGATTTTGAAAGTCGTCCCACTCAGAGGAGTGATACTCCGTGAGATTTTTTTATTACAAGATGATTTTAAAATGTGATAAGCTACTGGTCATCTCCACTGGGGATGCCTATGGGATTCTACGTACACAGGTTTTTATTGAAAATGAATGAGGGGTTAGTGCGCATGTTGGTTATGATGGGGATTGACTTTGCTAGGGATTATGAATTTTGAAGATGTTCTATTTTATTGCTTAGACTTTGGTTGTCGCAATTTGGACCAAGATTTGTTAGGGATGGTTCATTTGATGTAAGTCTAATTAATGGTCGTGTTTAAGAATCCAATGGTTGATTGGTTCTATCGTCTCATAGGGTAATCATACTTGATTGTTTTTGGGTTAATATGGAAGGCTCGTTGTGATCAACTCTAGATTTTATGATGCAGATCTGTCCGTGGATGGGGTTTAACGCCCTGAAATTCGGGGGTCGAGCACAACTCAGCTCCCGAGTTCTAAAACATCACTTATGCAACATATGAGATGATGATTGTATGTTGTCTGGATTAATTCATAAAACATGATATAGATCAAGCTAGATTAGCAGACATAATTCAGGGATATTAAGGAAATGCAAGCGGAAGACTTAATACATGTATAATTCAAAAGAAATCCCCAAATGATGCGTGCTCTGCCCAGGGCAATATACATATATCTGTGTTTCCAAATACATACATGAACTGTTCAAACTAATACAATACATATCCTAAAAATAATCCCCGCTGGTCAGGACAAGGCTCACTCGAACCCGCTTGAGAACTGCATGTATGAGAACGCCTCCTCGTCCTCATCAAAGTCTGGCTCTGCCTCGCCAGCATCACCATCACCTACATATAGAGCAGAGTCTGGTTGGTGTTCAAACACTGTCCCAAAACGTGGGAGTGAGTGATTAACTCAGTGGTACTATATAGCAAAGGTTAACATGTTATCAATCCAATCAATCAGTAATGATAAGGCAGTACAGTCAAACAGGTCCTAAATCTCTTGTTAATGCAAGGATGATAGCACATGCAATGCGATGATATGAGTATGCTTACCAAGTTCTTATTAGTCCTTTTCACACAGCAGGATTGGGAAGCTAAGACACCTCCCTTGTATCATTTCCCAGCATTGATCCTTTCTAGGGTCGTCAGTCCTAGGACATCTCATACGATAGTATGGTTCTAGGTCACTGCAAGGGCTGCGAGGTTGTTGCACGTAATCGTTGCTCCTCTCCCCCATCACCTTATCAATACAGGCCTTTTTATATCCTTAAGACTGCATCAGGACTCGTCGCCCCCATGCGGTGTCAGGATACACTCAATGTCACTACAGAGGGCTCGTCACCAATCAGTGTAGGCCGACAACAAGAATATAGTGTCCCATACCACCATAATCTGCTCAGAGTAGGGTACTCACTGGTTACTATGGGGAGGTTTGTGGCCCCAGCGTAGGCTGACAGCACGACCACGGTGTCCCATACCACCATGCCTGACTCATGAGTCTTAGGGGATCTTGGTACCATGGTTAACGGGAATATCACTTGTAAGCTCAGTGTCTTAGGTTCAAACAGTGGCGACCAAATAAGGTGAATAAGCATCGGTTAATCGGGTTGGTTGATAAGCTCAACTAGGCCAAGCGCATGTTGAGTTGAACGACATGAAATGCATAAGCACTCCGTGTGGCCTAACCACTGCCGAACTCCCCAAGCATGACTTAGATTCGCTAAACTCATCTTGTGTGGCGAAAGTAGCCTCAACCACTACTTTCAGAATGGTTTCAGATTGCCTGGACTGTAATACAACCCCATTCACAAACAAAGCTAATAACTAGCATATGATTCATATCCTGCAGTTATATAAACAATCATGGAATACAACTTAAATGTAAACACAGTACATGCAGGAATTCATACACTCATATAACATGATTCAACTAAGTACATAATCCATGAAGGAAATCATACACTCAGTTAGCATGAATGACCTAAATTGCATGATTCATGGAGGAAATCATACACACAAACCTTACGGTTAAAATCCATATCTCAACCATTTTACCAAGCACATTTTACTAACTACCAACTTACTTAGGCATTTATTCAAACACTTAAGTTACACTATTCAACATACATCACATATGTCGACACCGATGCAAATTAGGGCAAGACCTTTCTCCAAGGAGTTTCCGTATGCATATTAAGCATATAACAACGATCATTTATCATGGCAAGCATATCAACAGATTCCGTAGGCATACGTGTATTCTAACATATACATGAAATACGGTATTTACAATATATAGTATACGTATACGGAAGACAAAATAGATAGCATGTTTGGCATGTGTAATTACATCCATAGCATGAATAAATCATTTACTATCATTGAAAGGGTTGAAAACCATAACCTAAGCGCATATAGTCCGCACCTTACGCCGGTAAACGCGTAATGAACTGAATTTTTTCACTCACGCTTCGTCTACGGCCCAACGACAACCTATTACATGAAATAGGTTAGCTATTACATCACTTTAACTGATTGAAATCCTAGAACTGATTATGGTTAGGTTTCCTTACCCAATAGTGTCTTTGAAATCACCGGAATAGTGATTCGATAACGATGTGTAAGAACAAGGAGTAACGAGAATCGAATCCCAGGAGTAACTCCCACTTCTCTCTCGTTTTCTCTCTCTTTTCTCTCTCTCAACTCTTTAGGATTTGGAAAATTTGTATGGGTTAGAAAGCTAAGGGTTTAAGGCCCTTTTATAAGCCCAAACATAATGAAAACGGACCTTAAGTCAAGGTATATTTAAGTTATAACCAAATTGGGATCTTTCTGATCCAACAGAGCATTTCTGGAGGTCCTGTTATCAATTTCTGTCGGACTTAAGCTCACTAACATCGGATCTTTAATCAGTTAAGTTTTTAGTACGATTGGATTTTCAGATCGTCCGTGGCGGACCAGTTTCAATTCAACGGTCACCGAACTTCGATCAGGGCCACGAGTACTTGGACATGTATGGGAAATTTTTCCTGATCCGAGGGTTAAATTTGGTTGAATTCTGATGGCCAGAACACTTAAAAATAACGCGCAAGTGAACGTGCCAGATTTAGAATTTCTTTTCTAAATCTTTTCCTTTCCTCACTCTCTTCACTCCGAACTCAGTAAAATGGTGTCAGGACATCAGTTGGGCTTGATTTTCGAAACAATTGTCAAGTCCAACTAAGCGGTCATAATGGTCTGAAATTGTAGATATCGGACTTTCGACGCACGGTCTAGATCCAATACAAAGTTACCAAACATTCCCTAGAACAACTGGGTTTAGAGTTGGATCCTAGATTTCAGGGTATTATAGCGTCATTGATTCTACAAGTTTTAAGTCTTGCAGAACGTATTTAAAGAGAACAACACTAATTTCACAGCCAGTCTAACTTAGCGCTAGGTAACTTAGGTTAAATTTCTAAGAGAATTAATCCTAAGTGATTTCTGATCAAGGTGGTACTTGGGTCTTGGTACGGAATTTTTCAGGTTGTTATAATCTACCTCCCTAAAAAAAAAATTTATCCTCAAAATTCGTACCTTCTCATACTCCTTGAGAAGCTGTGGGTAGTTCTTTCTGATCTCGCCTTCGGTCTCTCAGGTAGCTTCTTCTTCGGTATGATGCGTCCATAATACTTTCACAAGGGGGATGACCTTGCTACGCAATACCTGTTCCTTCTTGTCTAATATACGCATCGGGCGCAATTCATAAGTGGCATCCTCGCTCAACTGCACTTGCTCCCATCTGATGATATGGGAAGGATCAAGAACATACTTCTTCAGCATGGACACATGAAAAATATTATGCACGCCTGCGAGTGGTGTGGGCAAAGCAAGACGATACGCAACCGCCCCCACTCGATCAAGTATCTGGAATGGGCCAATGAATCTCGGCGTGAGCTTCCCTTTCTTACCGAACCGAAGGACTCCCTTCATAGGAGAAACTCCTAAGAATACGTGATCTCCAACCGCGAACTCTAGCAGTCGCCGTCTCATATCGGCATAACTCTTCTGCCTGCTCTGCGCTGTGAGAAGTCGACGTCTGATGATGTCAATCTTCTCTAAGGTCACCTGTACTAACTCATGACCAATCAATTTTCGCTTGCCGACTTCAACCCAGCAATGCGGTGCTCGACAAGGACGTCCATACAAGGCCTCATAAGGTGCCATACCGATACTCGTCTGGAAACTGTTATTGTACGCAAACTCCGCATATGGAAGACAATCATCCCAACTGTCCTTAAAATCCAACACACAAGCCCGCAACATGTCTTCCAAAATTTGGTTCACCCGCTCTGTCTGTCCGTCGGTCTATTTGTGGAATGCAGTACTGAACTTCAACTTCACACCCATCGCTTCCTGAATGCGAGTCCAGAAAATAGAAGTAAACCGTGTGTCCCTATCCGATACGATCTCCAAGGAAACTCCATGCAGACGAACAATCTCCCTGATGTACAATCTAGCCAACTCGTCTGCAGAGTTCGTAACTCTGATCGGAAGGAAGTGCGCCGACTTCGTCAAACGGTCGACGATCACCCAGATAGAATCATGTCCCTTCCTCGTCTTCGGCAGTCCCGAAATGAAATCCATAGAGATATAGTCCCACTTCCACTTAGCTATAGGCATAGGCTGAAGGAGACTAGGAAGTCGGTGATGCTCTGCCTTCACCTGCTGGCAAGTGAGACAATGAGACATAAAGTCTGCAATGTGGGTCTTCATACCATCCTACCAGTACGTCCTCTTCATATCACGATACATCTTTGTACTGTCCGGATGTATCGCAAGTCTAGTACTGTGCGCAGCCTCGAGAATCTCTCGTCTCAAATCAGGGACATCTGGAATGTATACGCGGCCACGATAATGTAAGCCCCCATTCGTCCCAACTCGTCACTCGGCATCTGCATCATTATTGGCCTGCTCTCGAAGCTCAGTCAGAAGCTTGTCGTCCCTCTGCGCCTCGATGACCCTGTCATCGATAAGAGGTCGCACTCAAATATGTGTGATAACCTCGAATGGCTCCTCCACATTGAGTTTCTGCTCAAAGTCTCGTAAAAACTCAACCATGTCTCACTCAGCAACCATCAGCAGAGCCACAAACTCTATCGCCTTTTTGCGGCTCAATGCGTCAGCCACAAGGTTCGCCTTGCCCGGATGGTAAGAAACCTCAAAATTAAAGTCTTTCAATGTCTCCATCTATCTACACTGTCTCATATTCAGATCTCGTTGTGAGAATATGTACTTGAGGCTCTTGTGGTCGCAAAAGAGCTCGAACTCCTCCCCGTAGAGGTAATGTCTCCAGAGCTTCAATGTGAAAATGACATCCGCCAACTCTAAGTCATGTGTAGGGTAATTCTCCTCGTGCTTCCTTAATTGTCTCGAGGCATATGTAATCACCCTATCCTTTTGCATAAGGACACAACCTAAGCCAATGTGAGATGTGTATGTATAGATCGTATATCTAACCCCTTGCTCTGGTAATACTAGCACAGGGGTAGACGTCAGCCTGTCTTTCAGCTCCTAAAAAGCTGATTCCGTCTTCTCATTCCAGGCGAACTTCAGATCCTTCCTTGTCAACTGAGATAATAGTCTGGAAATTTTAGAAAAATCTCGTATGAACAGTCGATAGTAACCTGCCAGACCCAGAAAACTCCTCACCTTGGTAACTAAACCGGGCTGCTTCCAATCCTGCACCGCGGCTACCTTAGCAAGGTCCACCGCTATACCATCCTTGGACACGACATGTCCCAGGAACTTGACTTCCTCCTTCCAGAAGTCGCATTTCTTGTACTGTGCAAACAACTGGTGCTGTCTTAGAGTATCCAGGACCAATCGCAAGTGCTCCTCATGCTCCTCTCGACTAGGGGAGTATATCAAGATGTCATCAATGAAGACAATGACAAACAGGTATAAAAAGGGCCGAAACACTCGGTTCATCAAATCCATAAACACGGCTGGAGCATTCGTGAGGCCAAAGGACATCACGAGGAACTCATAATGACCAAAACTGGTCCTGAACGCAGTCTTCTGCACGTCCTCCTTCCTGATGCGCAACTGATAATACCCAGACTGCAAGTCAATCTTCGAGAAATAGCAGGCCCCCTTCAACTGATCGAACAAATCATCAATCCGGGGCAAAGGATACTTGTTCTTCACCGTCACCTGATTCAACCTGTGATAATCAATACACAATCGCAGGGATCCATCTTTCTTCTTTACAAACAAGACGGGCGCTCCCCAAGGTGACACACTCGGCCGAATAAAGCCTGCTTCAAGCAAGCCATCAATCTGACTCCTCAACTCCTCCATCTCACACGGAGGCATGCGATATGTCGGTAGGGAAATCGGTGTCGCACCGGGCACAAGATCAATGGTGAAGTCAATCTTGCGTCGAGGAGGAAGCCCTGGAATCTTCTCAAACACATCTAAAAAATCACAAACTACTGGCATAACATCAAATGTCAGACCTTCCACATTCTTCAATAAGGATATATAACAACGTAAACGATAGGGCATACTGACCTGAACTGGAAAAGTAAAGGTCGTGCCCTCGGGTCCATAAGCTGTCACCACTCTAGACTCACAGTCGATCTCCGCTCGCATATTCGTGAGCCAATCCATACCGAGGATAATGTCATAATGCCATACCGGGGCAAGAATCAAATCAACGCGAACTGTCTTGCCTCTTAAGTCTACCAAGCAGCCCTTACACATCTTAGTAGTGTCAGAAAAAGTTCCTATAGCTGCCAGAAGTCTCACCCCCTTCATAGGACTAGTTTCCAAGCCCAAATGCTTGACTGTAGCGCAGGACACTATAAAAGTAGTGGAGCTAGTGTCCACTAACAGAAAAACTCGTATACCTTGAATGTGCGTTGTGACCTCAAAAGCTGGTGGTGCTGTAAATACTGCATCGTGTGCCTCAGCTGTGAACACATGCACCAGAGCCTGTTGTGGTCGATGAGGTGGAGGAACCATGGGCCGTTGTGGTGGCCTGAAACGGGGTGCTAGAGGTCTAAAGGAAGGATGTGCTGGTGCTGAATGAATAGATGGCGCTGAAATGGTCTGAGGCATCGGACGACCGATCCTCTGAGGCGGTGAGAACCCATAGTCTCGCATCCTAGAAAAACATGATGTCTCAGCGTGGCCAGGCTTCTTGCAGTAGTTGCATCACACATCTGGACGCCTCACAAGAGCAGGAAATGCAGAAGACCCCTGAGGTGTATCAAATCGAGGCCTCTTAGCGAGAAAAGGCCTACTCTTGAACTCAGGTCTCGGCCTAGGGATCATAGGTGCTCGCGTACGGGCCGACCTTTCCCCATCCTGCTCTGCACGTAAGGACATACTCACCAGCTCTGTATAAGAAGATATGCTCGTACAACACATCTTCGATCTGATCTCGGGCCGCAAGCCCTCAGAGAAACACCGCATCCTCATCGGATGGTCACACAGAATCAAAGAAGCATACCTCCCTAGCTCTGTAAACTTATTCTCGTACTCTGTCACTGACATGCCTCCCTGGTGAAGGCGAAGGAACTCACTCTCCTTCTCGTGCCAGTACGTGACAGGAAAATACTTCTTGTGGAAGCGTGCCTCAAACGCTGCCCACGTCCACTCATACCCCTCTACAACTGTGCGGAGAATGCTGTCCCACCATAGGCTAGCCTCCTTCTCAAACATGAAGGTGCTAACTCAACCTGTTCCGCCTCAGAACAGTGCAACGGTCTCAGCATCTTCGAGATGCGGTCTAACCAATACTCAGCCTCCTCAAGTCTGTGAGTACCTAAAAATGTGGGAGGCCTCGAGCGCTGAAATCGCTCAAAAGAACCGCTCGCACTAGCCTGCCCAACAGGGTGTAGAGGCGAGGCAGGTGGAGTCGCCGCCATTGACTGAGCAAAAATGTTAGCCATGGAGGACAGGAACTGTTGTTGTTGCTGCTGCTGCTGCATCAATAGTATCATCTGCTCAAGTCTATCAAAAGACGGAGTGGACTGTGTAGTAGAGGGCATCGACGCAGATGCACGATGCTGCTCAGGAGGCATGGGCGTAACCAGAGGCACCACAGAAGGTGTCACGAAGGTGGCACAACAGCAGGACCAGAAACTGGCTGAGAACTCGGCCTGGGATCTGAACTAGATGGGCCCACATGAGGGTCCATAGGAGTATCTCTCAGGGCAAGAGCCCCATCAAGTGAGTCGCCCAGAGAGAGACGGGCTGACGATCTCGAACCCTTAGGTGGCATACCCTACACACAACAGAGGGTAGTAACAGAAGAAATTAGGCATTCATACAATCCATTCACAGTCTGTACTTCACAAACTAAGGAAACCACATGCATTTTATTAAAAAAATTATCACAATACATGATTTGCAGCATTACATGAATCGCGACAGAGAAAGCATGTGAACAAAACACTTAAGTTTCACACACGAAGCTTCTACACTAACTACAAACACCAAATAACTATCAAACAAACACCAAGCAAACACTAAACAAGCAACAAACTAACAAACAATGGCTGCAGAAAGCCTATGCATCAGAATTTGGCGACGGAGAAGGAGCACCCTTATCCTTCAGGCAACACAGGATGGCCTTCAAGGTGCGAGTCACCTTGCCAAATTTTTGCTTCATGATGGCCTTGGTATCCTCAAGCACTTGTTTCACCTCGGCCCGAAGTTCTTGGACTTCTCGTCGCAAGGCAACTTGACTCTCCTCAAGTCAGGCTAGATGAACATCCCTAACAGCTCAAGTCGCAGGAGGAGGACTCTCATCAGTATCCTGAGCCTCCTCTTCCCACGAGTTTGGGTCAGCAACAGGGGTGCAATGGGCTGAGAAAAGGAGAAAGAAGAGAAGGAAAAGACCAAAGGCAAAGAGAGTTGAAGGCTACCACATTTTAGAGCTTCAAATGGGAGCTTGAGAGCTCCACACGCAGAAATTGGATGAAGTAGCTAATGGATATGGTGAAGAATAGTAGAGGGCTAAAGGAAAAAATAGAAAATGAAAGAAGGGACGATTGGAAGGGAGGTTGGAGAGAGAAAATAGTAAATGTAGAGGGAAAAGAGAGCTTGGAGGGCTAATTTTTGAAGGAGGTAGGTGTTTTCGAATGAAGTAAGGGGCAAACCCTGTATGAAGGGGCCCCATTTAACCCCAAAAGTGATCGGCCCGGGCGGCCTGACCCGAAAAGCCCGCCAACCGGTGAGGTCCTCGTCGCTCTCTGGATCATCTGGCGAGGCCTCGCCATATGGGCGAGGTCCTCCTACCCCTAAGGCCAAAAACATGTGGTCCCCCCTGGAACCCCCTGGATGTGCTAGATTTGGTCCCCTCCTCCGTTTCGAACCATTTCAGGTAGTTTCAGAGCTAAACTGATCCCTATTCAAAATTAGTGATTTCCAATGGCTGGAATGGACTAAAATGAGGATTATACCCATCCATTGATGGTCTAGAAGCGATTTTAAATCACCATGTGTGATCAGGAGCGTGCACGGACTCGATCTCGGCAAGCATTTTCAGTAAACTTTCACCGAACGACAAATCGAGAGTCCTAGTGTTGTTTCTAACTTATTCTCGCACCCTCCTATGTTCTATGGCGTCAACGTGTGGTGTGTGACCCTAACTTAGGTCCAGATTAATCCAAATTATACTCTGATACCAACATGTAACGCCCTGAAATTCGGGGGTCGAGCACAACTCAGCTCCCGAGTTCCAAAACATCACTTATGAAACATATGGGATGATGATTGTATGTTGTCTGGATTAATTCATAAAACATGATATAGATCAAGCTAGATTTACAGACATAATTTAGGGATATTAAGAAAATGCAAGCGAAAGACTTAATACATATATAATTCAAAAGAAATCCCCAAATGATGCGTGCTCTGCCCAGGGCAATATACATATATCTGTGTCACAAAATACATACATGAACTGTTCAAACTAATACAATACATATCCCAAAAACAATCCCCGCTGGTCAGGACAAGGCTCACTCGAACCCGCTTGAGAACTGCATGTATGAGAACGCCTCCTCGTCCTCATCAAAGTCTAGCTCTGCCTCGCCAGCATCGCCATCACTTGGATCTAGAGCAGAGTCTAGTTGGTGTTCAAAAACCATCCCAGAACATGGGAGTGAGTGATCAACTCAGTGGTAATATATAGCAAAGGTTAACATGTTATCAATCCAATCAAGCAGCAATGATAAGGCAGTATAGTCAAACAGGTCCTAAATCTCTTGTTAATGCAAGGATGATGTAAAGAATGATGCATGCCCTCACCACAAACTCCCTCTGTGATCTTCATTTTATTATCGCGCATGTCAGTCACTTCCTCAGTGCTCTTACGCCAACACCGATAGCACATGCAATGCGATGATATGAGTATGCTTACCAAGTTCTTATTAGTCCTTTTCACACAACAGGATTGGGAAGCTAAGACACCTCCCTTGTATCATTTCCCAGCATTGATCCTTTCTAGGGTCGTCAGTCCTAGGACATCTCATACGATAGTATGGTTCTAAGTCGTTGCAAGGGGTGTCAAGACTGTTGCGCGCAATCGCTGCTCCAATACAGGCTTTTTTATATCCTTAAGACTGCATCAGGACTCGTCGCCCCCATGCGGTGTCAGGATACACTCAATGTCACTATAGAGGGCTCGTCACCAATCAGTGTAGGCCAACAGCAAGAATATAGTGTCCCATACCACTATAATCTGCTCAGAGTAGGGTGCTCACTGGTTACTATGGGGAAGTTTGTGGCCCCAGCGTAGGCTGACAGCACGACCACGGTGTCCCATACCACCATGCCCGGCTCATGAGTCTTAGGGGATCTTGGTACCATGGTTAATGGGAATATCACTGGTAAGCTTAGTGTCTTAGGTTCAAACAGTGGCGACCAAACAAGGTGAATAAGCATCGATTAATCGGGTTGGTTGATAAGCTCAACTAGGCTAAGCACACGTTGAGTTGAATGACATGGAATGCATAAGCACTCCGTGTGGCCTAACCACTGTCGAACTCCCCAAGCACGACTCAGATTCGCTAAACTCATCTTGTGTGGCGAAAGCAACCTCAGCCACTACTTCCAGAATGGTTTTCGATTGCCTGGACTGTAATACAGTCCCATTCACAAACAAAGCTAATAACTAGCATATGATTCATATCCTGCAGTTATATAAACAATCATGGAATACAACTTGAATGTAAACACAGTACATGCAGGAATTCATACACTCATATAACATGATTCAACTAAGTACATAATCCATGAAGGAAATCATACACTCAGTTAGCATGAATGACCTAAATTGCATGATTCATGGAGGAAATCATACACGCAAGCCTTACGGTTGAAATCCATATCTCAACCATTTTAGCAAGCACATTCTACTAACTACCAACTCACTTAGGCATTTATTCAAACACTTAGGTTACACTATTCAACATACATCACATATGTCGACACCATTGTAAATTAGGGCAAGACCTTTCACCAAGGAGTTGTCGTATACATATTAAGCATATAACAACGATCATTTATCATGGCAAGCATATCAACAGATTCCGTACACATACGTGTATTCTAACATATTCATGAAATATGGTATTTACAATATACAGTATACATATACGAAAGATAAAATAGATAGCATGTTTGGAATGTGTAATTACATCCTTAGCATGAATAAATCATTAACTATCATTGAAAGGGTTGAAAATCATAACCTAAGCACATATAGTTCGCACCTTACGCCGGTAAATGCGTAACGAACTCAGTTTGTTCACTCACGCTTCATCTACGGCCCAACGGCAACCTATTACATGAAATAGGTTAGCTATTACATCACTTTAACTGATTGAAATCCTAGAACTGATTAGGGTTAGGTTTCCTTACCCAATAGTGTCTTCGAAATCACTGGAATAGTGATTCGATAAGGATGTGTAAGCACAAGGAGTAACGGGAATCGAATCCCAGGAGTAGCTCCCACTTCTCTCTCACTTTCTCTCTCTTTTCTCTCTCTCAACTCTCTAGGGTTTGAAAAATTCGTATAGGTTAGAAAGCTAAGGGTTTAAGGCCCTTTTATAAGCCCAAACATAACGAAAACGGACCTTAAGTCAAGGTATACTTAAGTTATAACCAAATCGGGATCTTTCTGATCCAACGGAGCGTTTCTGGAGGTCCTGTTATCAATTGCAGTCGGACTTAAGCTCACTAACATCGGATCTTTAATTAGTTAAGTTTTCAGTCTGATTGGATTTTCAGATCGTCCGTGGCGGACCAGTTTTAATTCAACGGTCACCGAACTTCGATCAGGGCCACGAGTACTTGGACATGTATGGGCAATTTTTCCTTATATAAGGGTGAAATTTGGTTGAATTCTGATGGCCGGAACACTTAAAAATAACGCGCAAGTGAACATGCTAGATTTAGAATTTCTTTTCTAAATCTTTTCCTTTTCTCACTCTCTTCACTCCAAACTCAGTAAAATGGTGTCAGGACATCAGTTGGGCTTGATTTTCGAAACGATTGTCAAGTCCAACTAAGCGGTCATAATGGTTTGAAATTGTAGATATCGAACTTTCGACGCGCGGTCTAGATCCAATACAAAGTTACCAAACATTGCCTAGAACAACTGGGTTTAGAGTTTGATCCTAAATTTTAAGGTATTATAGCGTCATTGATTCTACAAGTTTTAAGTCTTACAGAACGTATTTAAAGTGAACAACACTAATTTCATAGCCAGTCTAACTTAGCGCTAGGTAACTTAGGTTAAATTTCTAAGAGAATTAATCCTAAGTGATTTCTGATCGAGGTGGTACTTGGGTCTTGGTATGGAATTTTCTGGGTCGTTACATGCGGGTCAAGATTTCAATTTATGACCAATTGAATCCGTCGTCCCTTAGGTTCACGGTCAAGATTTCTATCCATGATGTGAAGCCCACCTTTGATGTGTGTCGTTCATCATGTGGGGCCCACCTTGGATATGAGCCACTCATCATCAGAGCCAACCTTTCATGTGGATTGTTCATCATGAAGGGCCCACCTTGATGTGGATTATCCATCATGTGGGGCCCACCATTATTAATTTCCTATCATGTGAAGCCCACCTTTGATGCAGACTGTCCATCAGTGGGCCCCCCTTTAATGTGGGTTGTCCATCATGCTGGGCTTGCCTTGGATGTGGGCCATCATTAGGGTTAACCTTTGATGTGAATCTCCATCATGTAGGGCCTCCTTAATATGGGCCATCCATCATGTGGGGCCCATCTTCAAAGTCTATTGCCCATCATATGAGCCCACCTTTGATGTGGACCGTCCATCGTGTAGGCCCCACCTTTATAGTGGGTCATGCATCATACCAACCGATTTGACTAAGTCTCATTGGAAGTGGGAACTTCTTTGATATGGATCGCAAGAGAGAGCCTCCTTTGACATGGACACATACACACACACACACAGAAGTAGAAAGGTAATAAGTTAAAAGGATAAAAAAGAAAACTCATTGCGATAAGTAGCTTTTAGCACATAAGTTACTTTTACAATGATGCTTACCAAACTAACTTAAGTAAAAAAAAGTAACTTAATGTCTTCACATAAGTTAAAATATAATTTATTTGGTGGTATCTAAACATGGCATAAAATTATTGATCTATATGACACTATTTAGTTTATTTGATCAGTTATTATTTAATGTTGATATCAATGGAGATTTCGTTTGTTGTCCTGCTTTTCATTGTTAGTGCATGTATGGATGGATATAATTGTGGGCAGGAGGTTAGTACATGCATAATAGAATGGACTGGTATAGTTGTTGTCTAGCCTCAAAATCCAGGTACCTAAGTAGGCTACTCAAAACCAGAATCCCAGCCCCATGAACTATATGTATTATGTTATTTTTACAATGAACATAATCAATACAAATCCAAATGCAAATATAATAAAATAAATACAATTTCTAATAAATTAAATTCAAATTTCAAAATAATGTTCACTGTCAAATGTCCGTAATTTCTAAATATAATGTTAAATGGAAAAAAAAAAAAACAACAACCTAACATATTGGAAGATTCTAACAATCAATATCCATGAATCCTTATTACATTGATAACAAAAATGAAACTAGCCTAATGCACTCGAAGAATAAATGGCAAGGATGGTACCTGAAATGGTTAATTAAACGGGGTGAGCACAACAGCCCAATGATATCATTTCATTCCCAGATTTGAAATTTCCAAGTTAGTACTTACATAAGCTTAGCATATTAAATTAACAAACAGAAATCAAAGTATATATGATAAAACATTAAATCGCATAGATACTTTGACATTTGTAATTACACAAGAATGATGAATCAAATTAATAATAATTTCTTATATGATCATTTTTTATGTAATCTACGGTAGAACACCTATGTGATTAATCCTTTTAGGGAATGACCCAAGGTAAAGCACCTGTGCTAATCCTTTTAGGAAATGACCCAAGGCAGAGTACCTTATAACCTAAGGCAGAGAATATGTGCTTATTGTTTTAGGGATTAACCCAAGGCAGAGCACCCGTGTTGATCTTCTAGAGAATGACGCAGGGCAGAGCACTCGTACTTATCCTTTTAGGGAATAATCCAAGGCAGAGCACTTGTACTAATCCTTTAGGGAATGACCCAGGGCAGAGCACCCTGCTGATCCTTTTAGAGAATAACCTAAGGTAGAGCACCCATGTTTGAATTTCATTTTCCATATAAATATAACATATGAACAAGTAACACAATCTAACAGTCATAATAATCCATCGTTGATTTTCCATAAGCTAAGCTTGTAAATAAAAGTAGGCTTGTATCTATATCCATTCCATGATGACTACAAGTTCAAAGGCATGAATTAAAAATTAATTCAATAAGTATAAACTGAAATTAATGCAACTCTATTCATCATATGGGAAGAACAATAATAAACTAAACATAGTGTACTTTTATAGACATGAAATTTATAAGGGAAAGATCACTCACCTGAATAATTGTGCAAAGGTTTGAGATGAGTGCTAGAAACTACGCACACTCAGTTAGGGTTTGATCCCACTTACATACAATTGGACTCAATTAGACAAGAGGTAACTTGATGGGTTCTTCAACACGAAATGGTGGGATCTCTACATGAAATTTCATACATTGTTCACACATCTATTACAATAGGGTTCTTAGTCTCTTGGACCCAAAATACAACCAATCAACATATTGACTCAATAAGTCAATGGAATGAAACAACACAAATCAATGCTTTATTGAAAGGAAAGGATGGCATGAAGGACTTACCTCTAGGTGGCATTGGAGAAGCTTGACTCAACCACGGATGTCACATCGGTTTGACAGCTCATTGAGTTGACTCAGTAACAACTCTTCTTTGTTCATCCATTTCTCTTCTTCTCCTTTCATCTTTACTCCTCCCTGATCTTTTTTCTTTCAGAACGTCCCACAACAGATGTTGGAATCAGTGATTCAAAGTGACTCAGTAAGTCACGACTCACCATTCTCTCTCTCTCTCTCTCTCTCGATTTATCTCTTTCTCTTTCCTTCTTTTGAATTCTCTCTTTCTCTCTCTCAATTTATCTCTTTCTCTTTCCTTCTTTTGAATTCTTTTGTTTTCTCTATGGCTTGCTAAGGTGCTTTCATGGTTGCATGCACAAAGGTCTTTTATAAGGATTATGACTTAGGAATGTCAACCAAAGAGGGACTGCTATTCGGGTTGTGCATGAAATCCTATACGTGTCTCTGTATAATTGTGTTTATTTGAATTATTACAAAAAATATTGGAGTGAATATGTCTCAAATTTGAAAGACTTCAGGTGGGCCTCATGATGATCGAATTTCAATCTTGAATTGAGGGCTGCACAAAACTATGACGGTGGGTTCTTGGCGAGGAAGACGCTCAAGCTCTAATGACAAGTTCACAACTAGGTTGTATTTCTTTCTTTCTCCTTTTTTTTTTTTTTTTTGTAACTGATGGACGATTTAGATTAATCAAAGAAAGCTTCTGGACAGAGAAAATTGGAGCTTTAAAGTGATTTTCTTAGTGGGTTTGAAGATGGAAAGTGTCGCATGTTGCAAGCTATTGACGTAAAAAATGGGGATCGGGAGTTGTTTTGCAAAGTTCTAAATCTTCTTGGATTGGAATTTTAGATCATGGGATCATTCAAATTGTAACTTAAAGATTTGCATTTGATTAGAGGTTTTTTGATGTGGAAAAGAAATCAAAAGGGAGGAAAGGAAAAGCTCCTCAGTTTGTGATTTCACTAAATCGAGTGTTGTTGTTAAGTGATCTTAGTGGAAATCGGATGATTGAGGGTTGTCTTTCGAACGATTTGGATCGACCAAGGATGGTTCATAAGGATCGAAGGTGGATAAGGTTTCTAAAATGAGAGGAAGAAGTAGATAGTAATCCCCATTCGAATCAGTTTTCGCATGCGAGAAACTATTGTGAAAGCCTTTCCGAGAGTCTTCTTGGGGATGGGATGCTAGGTGGGGTCCATAGGTGATGTTTAGAGAGATTGAATCCATCCATTGGATTCATCAGGTCATGATGGGATAGGGAATGAAAGATGAGGCGGATATGGAACTCAGGTTGGCCACTAAACTACAGGATAATGCCTGCTGATGAAACCTCCCTAGGATCCAGTTATTGAATGCTTTGGATAACTATGACAACAAATCTTATGGGCTAAGGTGGATGTTGTGTTATGTTTCAAAGTTAGGGAAAAGAGAAGAAATCAAAGGGGAATCAGCATGCACCATATAGATTAAAGTAGTGACACTAATGGGCTACTTAGGTGTTGGTTCATGTTTGTAATCAGATTAGATCAGGTTGTGAACCGTTCATGGGGTACATGGTTGGGTGAACGATTTAGATCAATGAAAAAATAATCTAAGATATGTATTTTCCAAATGAAAGGCCTGTAGTTATTTATTATTGAAACCGTTCGGTCTAATGTGAAACAGGTGGTTTATGGAGTTCGTTGATGTGCTGGAAAGTAGATGTATGGTCCAATCGGATGTAAAACAACTAAGATGTGATCCTTATCAATTTTTATGATGATGTGATGGTCTAAATCATAATCGAATAGTTGGATAACTTAATCAATTCATGAAGAGTATGCTCAATGATTTAGATTGATAATAAATTATGTTATTATTAGTTAGCTTGAAATACATAGGGGGTGTATATGTATGTGTACTTGTTGAGACTCAAATATTGCATATTTTTTCCTATTTATATCTTGGTTTTATGAACATGATAATGCTTAATGGTATATTTTATACATGTTTGTGTTGTAAGGTGAGCTTAAGAGCTTAGATTGAAAAAATGTTAAAAGCATGGATTTGATGATCAAGAATCACTAAGGCAAGGAATGGATCTCAGGAGACCAAGATTAAAGAATTCATATATAAAAAATCTAAGGAAACCAAGTGAGGAATGAAGAGAATACAAGATCTGAAGTGTCGGTCGGCTAGCCCAAGTTTTGGTTCAGCTAGTCCAAGAATTTGGCTAACCAAAGAAAGTTCGGCTAAAAATCAAGCAACATGTTCTTTTAGAATTCGCGGGAGTTCAGCTAGCCCGAGTGTCGGTTGACCAGCCTAAGGTTACACAAATTCTGCATGAACTGCATAAATTTGAGGTAGTTTTGCGATTTTGTGGAAACTAACCTATAAATATGGGTTTCATAAGACTTTTAGGGATATCTAGGTTTTTTTAGAGAGTTCTCAAGTTTCATAGTTTTAGAAATTATTTTTCTTTATAAGTTTTTAGGTCTTTATTAATTTTTTCTTGTTCTCTTGTTGCTTTCTATTTGTCATTTAATTATGTTTTACTGGTTCCCTTTAGCCCAAGCTAGAAGGAAAGCACCTGGGTTTAATGATTCTTTAAGTTATGATGATTAATTTTTTATTTTTTATTTTTTTTTGATGAGATGAATGGTGTACGCATGTTATCAATTATCTAAGTTTAAGTTTTTTGATCTATAATATGAGAATCATATTGTGGATGCTTAGGCTTAACCTGGATCAATTAGATTTCTTAGATAGGAGACATTCTCAACCTGCTACATTATTTGATTCATTATTTCATGGATATTAAATGCTTAAAATCTCTGGTGCTTGAAAATATATGTTAATGATGCAAATCCATAATTCTCTAATCTCTTTTATAATTTACTAAAAATATTTGAACTGTTTTATTTTTCGATTAGGCCGACCATAGTGCTTGGATCCTAATTGTATTACCAAAGTCATCATGACTTATGAATTATTAACCTATGTGTGTAACTTTGAAGCTTGAGTGTTGTTTTTAATTTAAATGGATTCCATTTAAAAGTCATACCTTCAAAACTTTTAAAATCATTACATCCATTTAGTTTCCATTATTTAGTTAGTTTTACATTTGATTTTTGAAATAGCAGTGAAGACCGCTTGAGTTGAAGTAGGAATATGCTAATATATCCTAGAGGGGGGGGGGGGGGGGGGGGGGGGGGGGGTGGGGGTGGGGGTGAATAGGACTTTTTAAAGTTTTTATGAATTATTAAAAATCCTTATCACACTAATCCTATTACAGAGTACAAATTAGGATTACTCAAAATTAACTCTACTGGCTTCCAAGCCTGGTAGAGGATCCAATCACAAACTATTTAAAAGATAAAAAATTTATAGATAAGATTGTGATGGATATGACCGTGTGTGTATAAGATGTGATTTCAGATGATCAGATATAAAGACATATAAGGAAATCATATAAATGAAAGACAATTCCAATCTCAAACATAGTCATTTTATAGTGGTTCGACTACTTGTCTACTCCACTCCCGGCTTCCACACTCAACCCTTGAGTGACCGAATTTCACTAATGAGGTTTCCCATGGTTCACCTCAAACCTAAGGTTTTAAATCAGGTTCACCTTCAACCTTTACACGGAAGTTTCTACTCGGTTCACCTCTAACCCTGGAGTTTTACTGGCGCACTCCTAACCAGATGTTTATACCCACACAGAAGAAGCGTTCACACAACGCATTCGGATGTTTATGCTCTCCACAGAGTAAGGGTCCACATAACGCACCCCGCACGTGCACCCCGTCGGAGGCCTCCTTTGAGGACTTCAAAGGGTGAGCAACACCTACGACCCAATCCTAGGAAGGAATGATCACAAGTGTCCTTTGGACTTTAAGTACTTAAAGATAAGTTGATGAGTCCCTTTTTATGCAATGTCGAAGATCTCCTCCTTGATGTTGAAGGGTCTTCAGCTCCCTTGATCCGCAACACAAAAGATATACCCATACTAGGTTTTATGTCGGGTCAAGGTTATGATGAATGTTCACTCCTCAAGTGCAGGGTTGTGATGTAGTAATAAACTCGGTAAGACCGAGGTCAAATCCCAAGGGACTGAAACTTGTACGTATTCTGAAACTAACTAGATCTAGAACTAGAATGAGATGAAATTTTAATCAACTAAAAATTAAGGAATAATTGTGAAACTATTATCTAAAATTTATAGACAATTCAGAGATGGGAAACCAGGGATTCAGAGGATCCACTTGTAAAGATCAGGGAGATCTTACACCTGCTTCAAGAATTATGGAAATTAACTGAACTGCCATTGATCTAGTTTTCAAAGAGATGAAAGGTATATGAATTAGAATGGATTCCCTCACCAAACCATGCCCAAGAGACTATGGCAAACAACAGAATTAAACTAATTACCAACCAATCACATGTATGAAAGTTAGGAAGGGTACCGACATCCAACCATGCCTAGGAGACTATGGTGAACAACGGGACGTCCCGACGTTATAACATAGAAGGAAAGGAACATGCTCAAAGCCATTGCAGATCCATTGTAATTTCAATCACAACAGACCATTAAAAACTCAAAACATTCCCTCTAATTAACTATAATCACCAGAAGTTCAATATAAACAAAAGGCACAAGCACAAGATTCTCCCATCACGTTACAGGCTTCACCTCTTAGCCCTAGCTAAGAGGATTAGCCTGCCATGGCTGGACTAATCTCCTTATAATTCATAAGAAAAACTTAAAAGAAATAAGAAAAGAAATAGAATCCAAACTTCTTTCTCTCTCTTCACATTCCAACTCCAAGCTCCAGCCGTAGATAGATCCTCCAAGATCCCTCTCTCTCCCTCTTCCTTTTTGGTCCACGTCTCGGCCCAGCCTCCCGCTCTCTCTTGTGCTCCCCTCCCATTCCAGCTTTCTCTCTCTTTTTATAACAACCAAACGTTGCTTGGTTGGGGCTTCCGCACAAAAGACCATGCATAGACAGCTGGAGAGTCCGTGCAAACTCCATTCGAACGCTTTACGCAACACCAGATTTGGAAATCTCCTTGCGCAGCAACTATTTACGCATCCACAAAATAGCTCCGAAACTTCTGCTTCCCGTGCTTGCTTTCTAAAAGGATAACGTCCCTTGGGATGTTTTGGGAAGGTCTACATGCTGGACGGTCCAGATCAGTCGTATGATCGTCATCGAAATCACTCCACAGCCCACAAAAGTCGGTGCTGCGTTCGGACGTGAAATAGAGCTGCGGATCCTCTTTTGCTACGGCGTTGGTGGGGCCCCTGATCATAAATATTTGAGAAATCCAGTCCGTCTATTAGCTGAAGGACGAAAAAATGGTTGGGAATAGATAGTTTTTACTGTCTGATGATGCGGCCCACAGATTTTTGTACCCCAACGTCCATTCTCTATTTAACAGCTGAAAACTTACGGCAGCTTGCATTGGGTCAAAGGGACACCTAGGCTAGGGGCGTGGCCTCCCTCTGGAGTGAATGGACGGTCCCGATTATCAAATGTATCGAAGCAGGTGGGCCACAAAGCTTCGTCCGCAGGCTCTGTTGCGAAACAGAGCCTGCGTATTTGGCATTGTGATGGCTGGTGTGCCCATGATAAGTGCAAGCAGTGAAATCCAGTCAGTTCATTGGGTTCACCTCGAAAAACCGGTCGTACATGGTCGGTTTTTGATCTAATCTATGGTGGCCCACGGAGTTTTTCATACTACCGTCCGTTCTCCGTGTGGATCCTTCAAGTATACAAAATGAAAGAGGAAATCCAACTGTAGCTAGGGGAACGGTCAGTTTGACCCCCTGAATCCATTGAACGGTATGGATCATTGAAAGGTATGATAACGGTGGCCCACCTGAAGCCGTCCGTCGTTCCTTGGCGCAAGAAGGAAAACGGAAGATTCCATTTTTTAAGATGCCGCGGGTCAGCGGTTGCTGACCCTTTGTGTGGATTCGGTGCACCGCAGGAGTGCACCGTCCACACACTCTCACGCCCCCCTTATGGGGTCTATCATAATAATCTATAAATATCTAATCCGTCGATCCTTTTTCTTATCTCATTCAAACCGTCGGGACTAACCTTGAAGCAAATCCAGATATCCAGTGGGCCCCAATTCACTGTTTTATGGGCTGATTTGCCAGTTGGACCACTTACACAGCGATCCAATGTCTGATTTTTGACATGTCCGGTTAAGTAATTGCATTCAGGTCATGTATGAATTTTGGAGCTGAACGGATGGTGGAAACTTAGCTATCTTGCATTCTAGACGCTTTTTAAGCCTTTTTAATGTGAACGGCTTGATGTTCTGGGGTCTCTGGCGTGTAAATCCACTGATCTTGGTCCCCTGGGATCCGTCCCTTGCCTTAGTGAATCTTGAGCGTTAAAACCATGCTTTTAATACCCAATTTCAGTCCAAACTTGTAATTACACCTTGCAACACAAACACGATAAAACGGACCATTAAACAGTATCATGCTCGTAAATTTAGGTAATAACTGGGGTCTAATATGCAATATTTGACCCTCAACACAACCCCCAACCAGCATTTTGCTAATCCCAAGCAAAGTATGCGAAAAATAAGTTGAGAATTAGAAGATGATTCCTATGAACTCGAATGATTCCTTCGAAAAACAATTCAGATATTAGAATTTTAAGATTCATGGATGTTCGGCACTACTTTCTCCTGGACTCGAGTGCTTGGTAAAATTTCTAAACATTAAGATCCATGAGCGTATAGTGTACTCTTGGCTCATCAACATTAAGATTTAATTCTTTATTCTCAGGATATCATTGGTAAGAATTCATAATAACCAACGCTTGCCTCAAAGATCATCTTTTGATTTTTCGGTCTCTTTTTTTTTTTCATTAAAAGAATGTCCGGAGGGGAATCAAACTTTCACTTATAGGGAGCAAACCTACGGTGACATTAGTCACCCAACTCTTTTCAATTGTTAATCATGGGGAATCGAATCCACACCTATAGGGAGCAAACCCATGGTGAAGATTAATTGCCCAACCTTTTCAATTTTTATACCCTGATGGCAAGATATTTTAGGCTGGTTCCTTTCATGCTCAGTGATTACCAAGTTAACCCTTCGATATGGAACTGAAATCTTAATGTGTAAGCGAGACGTGTCGTGACTCAATTAATGTTAAAACATCTAATCATGGATTAACAATTCAAACTTAACTGAGAAATCTAACAGATACTGAATCTAAGAGTCATAAATTACCAACATCATGAATCTTGAAATTCTAAGTTCAAGATGGTCGTTAAAATCACTTCGAATTCATAATAATATGAGAAAAAAATTTTTGAAAATTTTCTCAATTTTTTCTCAAGACTAAGAAAACACACTGATTAGGTATCCTAATCTCTCACCCCCAACCTAAAACCTACATTGTCCTCAATGTAAAAGATATAAACATACAATGCACATGGGACAAAGAAAGTAAATGAGAAGTGATGAGAGGATAGTACTTGAACAACGAATCGAGAGAGAGATTTTCCAAGAGATCGTAGCATGGGAGCCAGTCAGCATGAGAGTGAAAGTAAAAATAACAAAAATCAAATCCTACCTATACCACTTTCGCAGGTGCTCTCGATTGCATTTAGCATATGCAACAAGCCTTTAAATCCCTAGGTTGCCCCTAGCGGACGAGTTGTAGTCTCGTGAGAGTTTGCAGTAATGTTACCCACAAACATTGAATCGATCATGGAACTTGATCATGCCACAAGGTTCCTCTTTTGGCCAATATCTTGATAAGTTTCTCAGTAAGTTTCTCAATAGGATCATCCAAAAGCCCTTTTTACAATAGGCTTGGATGCCCTGGAGCTTGACTTTCCAGAGAAAATTATTTACCTCATTAAAAATTTGTTGTTGATTCGCCTGAGGTATCCAAAGTATAAATGATTCACCTGTGTCAGAAAAAGTTTCATAGTTAGTATCCCATGGTGAATCAGAGACTACAGATAGATCAAGTTGAGAAAAATTTTCAGGAAGAGGTGTAGTCTCAACACATTCCGAAGTGACAGACTTCGGTTCAATTTCCAGCTCCTCATCCCCTAATGGTAAACATTCAGGATCTGTGGAAGAAGGGGTTTCAGAGTAAGGGTTCTCTCGGTCAGTACTGACTACCGAGATGTTGTCTTGCAAGGCATTCCCTATGTCTCTTATCATGGGATCATTTGAATCTGCAAAGTATGCCAAGCAATCATTAAAAGAGTTGGGACATTCAGCTGAGAGTGACTTATTTTTCTCCTTGGAACTCGTGATAATCTGCCCAAGGAATCCATTATCCTTGAAAGTAGACGGATGTGTGCTCTCTTGCTCCAGCCCTACATAGACAGATTGAGGGTCAGTATACGAAGCATTGATATGCAGACTTTGTTCATTGATATTACTCAGAAGACGCATTGAATCGTCAACATTCAACGGTTCAGATGGTGGCCTCAACTGGGTGGTTTCAAAATTCAGAGTCATATCGAGTAACTCATCCGTCTCCCGAATCATATAATCATTTAATTCAGGGGAGTGGTCCAAATATATCTCACAAGAGATAGAAGGGTCGGTTATAAGGAGCTCCCCCACTTTTAGATCAGACATGTCGGGTGAGTGAAGTATCTCATTATGACCGTTCTCTTCGCGTATTTTTTGATCATTGACTTGGACCAAACTTGAGATTAGTTCCAGGGGAATTGTGGTTATACATTCAGGATTGTCATCCCAATACTCATCATATTTTGGTGCAGTGTAGTGCATACTTGGGATGGAATCACTTTCCTCATATTCTTCACCTAGAATGGGTTGAGGTTCGCATAAACTAACATTTTCTTCATCATTAGAATCTAGTGTGTCATATGATTGAAGTGTGTCATCATCATTATATTTGAAAGACAACCATATCTCTTCCCCATTCTTTTGAACAGTTATCGAGATCGACTCATCGGTAAATTGAACCGTATGCTCGTTAATGGAATCCAACTCCTCATTCCAAATTCCAGAGTTCTTCAAAGGCGAGTTAGGATCACTTTCCTCGCATTGTATTTCTGGAATGAATCGTGGCTGGGATGACCGAGCCTCCTCTATCCTATCGAGGCGCGAATTGAGTCCTTCCATTGCCTTTCTGAATTCCGCAAACCACTCCATGTTATACTGATTTGAATTTTTCTGGATCGTTTCTGGTTGAATCTCAAAGGTAGAGGGTCCAAGAGAATAATCACTTGAAATAAGTGATTCTAAATTTTTATACTTTCTTCAAAATGGGCCAAGTGATGCTGAAATGAATCCTCTTGGATCGTTTCTGGTTGGATCTCAATGTTAGGGTATCCAAGAGGATAATCCTTATAACATGTTGTTGGTTCATATTCACAGCTTTGATGTTTCCACCGGTTATAGTCATACTGATCATACATGGGAGAATATGATGACTGATAATAATCCTCATTCTCATAATTACGATCGTATACAACCCTATTAACCGATGGAAGATAACGTTCTACTCGGTTCTCAATGTCTGTTTGTGATGGAGAAAAATCTTGAGGTATACGCTGAATTCCACAACCCTCAGGCATTCCCCAATATCTCCTATCCATCTCAGCGTATGCACGTACCCACGATTCCATGGTAGAACCCTAACTCTGAATCTAATCCTAAAATAAGAGAAAAGTCCTACAGCAATATAGAAACTAAGAGAAGAAGTTAGAAGGGTGTTATCAAATAAGAAGTTCCTATGTTAAGATCCTGCAGAAGAAAACAAAACAAGTTAGTTTCTAAAACAGTTAGTCTAAGATTAAAAAATTTTTTAAAAACCCTAATTCTAAAAATAGAAAGAATAAAAAAATTAGAAAGATATCACCAAATTAGAAGTTTCTATCTCAGGATCCTACAAAACAGGAAAGTTAGGTTAATTCCTAAAAATCAGAAAAATCTAGACCTAAAGTTAGTACAATCCTAATCTTAATCTAATTCTAAAACCAATTAATTTCAGAGAATCGTAGCCGTCAGTCCCCAGCAACGGCGCCAAAAACTTGTTCACTCCCCAAGTGCAGGGTTGTGATGTAGTAATAAACTCGGTAAGACCGAGGTCGAATCCCAAGGGACTGAAACTTGTACGTATTCTGAAACTAACTAGAACTAGAAATAGAATGAGATGAAATTTTAATCAACTAAAAATTAAGGAATAATTGTGAAACTATTATCTAAAATTTATAGAAAATTCAGAGATGGGAAACCAGGGATTCAGAGGATCCACTTATAAAGATCAGCGAGATCTTACACCTGCTTCAAGAATTATGGAAATTAACTAAACTGCCATTGATCAAGTTTTCAAAGAGATGAAAGGTATATGAATTAGAATGGATTCCCTCACCAAACCATGCCCAAGAGACTATAGCAAACAACAGAATTAAACTAATTACCAACCAATCACATGTATGAAAGTTAGGAAGGGTACCGACATCCAACCAAGCCCAGGAGACTATGGTGAACAACGGGATGTCCTGACGTTATAACATAGAAGGAAAGGAACATGCTCAAAGCCATTGCGGACCCATTGTAATTTCAGTCACAACAGACCATTAAAAACTCATAACATTCCCTCTAAATAACTATAATCACCAGAAGTTCAATATAAACAAAAGGCACAAGCACAGGATTCTCCCATCACGTTACAGACTTCACCTCTTAGCCCTAGCTAAGAGGATTAGCCTGCCATGGCTGGACTAATCTCCTTATAAGTCATAAGAAAAACTTAAAAGAAATAAGAAAAGAAATAGAATCCAAACTTCTTTCTCTCTCTTCACGTTCCAACTCCAAGCTCCAGCCGTAGATAGATCCTCCAAGATCCCTCTCTCTCCCTCTTCCTTTTTGGTCCACGTCTCGGCCCAGCCTCCCGCTCTCTCTTGTGCTCCCCTCCCGTTCCAGCTTTCTCTCTCTTTTTATAACAACCAAACGTTGCTTGGTTGGGGCTTCCGCACAAAAGACCATGCGTAGACAGCTGCAGAGTCCGTGCAAACTCCATTCGGACGCTTTACGCAACACCAGATTTGGAAATCTCCTTGCGCAGCAACTGTTTACGCGTCCACAAAATAGCTCCGAAACTTCTACTTCCCGTGCTTTCTTTCTAAAAGGATAACGTCCCTTGGGATGTTTTGGGAAGGTCTACATGCTGGACGGTCCAGATCAGTCGTATGATCGTCATCGAAATCACTCCACAGCCCGCAAAATTCGGTGCTGCGTTCAGACGTGAAATAGAGCTGCGGATCCTCTTTTGCTACGGCGTTGGTGGGGCCCCTGATCATAAATATTTGAGAAATCCAGTCCGTCTATTAGCTGAAGGATGAAAAAATGGTTGGGAATAGATAGTTTTTACTGTCTGATGATGCGGCCCACAGATTGTTGTACCCCACCGTCCATTCTCTATTTAACGGCTGAAAACTTACGGCAGCTTGCATTGGGTCAAAGGGACACCTAGGCTAGGGGCGTGGCCTCCCTCTGGAGTGAATGGACGGTCCCGATTATCAAATGTATCGAAGCAGGTGGGCCACAAAGCTTCGTCCGCAGGCTCTGTTGCGAAACAGAGCCTGCGTATTTGGCATTGTGATGGCTGGTGTGCCCATGATAAGTGCAAGCAGTGAAATCCAGTCAGTTCATTGGGTTCACCTCGAAAAACCGGTCGTACATGGTCGATTTTTGATCTAATCTATGGTGACCCACGGAGTTTTTCATACTACCGTCCGTTCTCCGTGTGGATCCTTCAAGTATACAAAATGAAAGAGGAAATCCAACTGTAGCTAGGGGAACGGTCAGTTTGACCCCCTGAATCCATTGAACGGTATGGATCATTGAAAGTTATGATAACGGTGGCCCACCTGAAGCCGTCCGTCGTTCCTTGGCGCAAGAAGGAAAATGAAAGATTCCATTTTTGAAGATGCCGCGGGTTAGCGGTTGCTGACCCTTTGCGTGGATTCGGTGCACCGCAGGAGTGCACCGTCCATACACTCTCACGCCCCCCTTATGGGGTCTATCATAATAATCTATAAATATCTAATCCGCCGATCCTTTTTCTTATCTCATTCAAACCGTCGAGACTAACCCTAAAGCAAATCCAGATATCCAGCGGGCCCCAATTCACTATTTTATGGGCTGATTTGCCAGTTGGACCACTTGTACAGCGATCCAATGGCTGATTTTTGACATGTGCAGTTAAGTAATTGCATTCAGGTCATGTATGAAATTTGGAGCTGAACGGATGGTGGGAACTTAGCTATCTTGCATTCTAGACGCTTTTCAAGCCTTTTTAATGTGAACGGCTTGATTTTTTGGGGTCTCTGGCATGTAAATCCACTGATCTTGGTCCCCTGGGATCCGTCCCTTGCCTTAGTGAATCTTGAGCGCTAAAATCATGCTTTTAATACCCAATTTCAGTCCAAGCTTGTAATTACACCTTGCAACACAAACATGATAAAATGGACCATTAAACAGTATCATGCTCGTAAATACAGGTAATAACTGGGGTTTAATATGCAATATTTGACCCTCAATAATGAACTTCCACTCTCTAAAGATTTTTGTATTAGGAAGATAGAGTGGTTCCAATCATCTATGCATTCAAGGCATCCCAGCTTAATGATTTGCCATTAAGGTAGTAGCTGGAGGATCTTTGAATGCGGAAGTTCATTCCCCAATCCACTCTATTGTATATCAATGATGAGGGTGGATTGGAGGATGAACTCCCTGAGAGAAAGGGCTTAAGGTAAATGATATGAAGTTTAAAACACTCAGAAGCACTCTCTTTTTTCTCTACCAGCAATAAAGGCAAGCCTCTCTATATATAAGCCAAAGGTTCCAACGGATATAAAATGGTCACATTTATGACAAAGTTCGATATGATCGAGCGTATACTCTCGATTGTATCGACTGACCTCTCGATGATACAAACTCGAATGTCATTTTCACTTTTGGAAACCTTTTGCCAACTGATCAATGTGATCGAGACACACATTGATGTTATTGGATTTCGAACTCCGATTCCATCGATGTAAGGATCGATCTATCGACAGGTGAAAACAAGAGAGACAAGTCTTAAAGAATTTTAGGTTCTGAAGATATGATCGGGGAACAACCGATGTCATCAGAATTTGAATGTCGATGATATAGAGGCCTTGTCGATAGGATCGATAAATCGTATAGATTTTCTTATAAGCTTGCTGGACGGTTTGTGTCCGGTCTCGATCCAATCGACCAGGTCTAGATATGATCGACATATGAATATCAATTTCTCGACTGGCACTCCAATCAACGATTAAAACATCCTGAAATTTATGCTGGAGAAAACATGCTCCCATTATCGATATGATCGACTGACTTCTGATATGATCGATATTTGAGTTCAGATTGAATCGGACAACCATCGATATATCGAAGCTCATAGTAGTTTTTTTTAGAAAAACAAGTGCGTCGAAAAACTGCCTGTTGATATTATCGATCCACTTTCGATAGGATTGATATTCGAATATCGATGATATCGACTGAACCGTCGATATATCGATAAATCATTCAGATGAATGTTTGATTGCTGGACACTTTTTGTCCTCACTAGATTGTATCGATTGATATGCCGAGGACATCGGCAGAGCAGGTCGATCATATCGAAAGATGAATCGATATAATCGACAGTGTAAGAAAAACTTGAAGATTTTCCTATTTGGTAAAAAGTTTTCTTACACAAAAACCCTAAGATGTCCTACTTATTTTTAAGGGTTTTAATCACCTAGTGTTTTGGGACATGGGATGTAAGGCTATGATTTACTTATGACGAGCTTCCACACATCCAGTTGAGGCAGACACTTGAGTTGATCTTCCTGTTAGGCGCTATTGTCTGACTGACTCAACTTATACCGTAATTGACAAACCAGGACACTAGTAGGTGCACTTTCAATCTCCCCCTTTGTCAATTAAGTGACAAAATACCCAAAACACCCTAGGAAAATATCTATACAGATACATCCTAAATTGTGTGTACATATATTAACACAATTTTACAAATTCTAGTCACCCATGTACACATCGAGCAGCTGCTCCCCCTAACACCTACAACATATAGAGCACAAATATCCAATTTTTCATAGGGGTATTTGTAATTTTTCTCCCCCTTTTTGTTAGTTATTGACAAGGATATAGCAGGTGATATTGATTAAGGAATTTAAGCATATGGGAGAATCACAGTCAGACAGATGTATATAAATGAAAACTGTAAGACCCGTATCCTAGATCGTACCGTTTCGTAGACTTCCGTGGTCTTACCGGTCGAATTCCGGCAACCTTCGACCCTTAACCGATATTTACGTGTGACCCTGATTCATATGCCATCAACCTATATCGACTCAACCCAAGACCATTACCATAGCGACCACGCCATCGCTGCGGTTTTGATGCCGCAACTTACGCGCTGAGGCGATACCCTGGTCAGGAGATGTGGGCCAACATTCGATGCGAGAAAAATGCCACGCATTGCAAAATCCAAGAGAATATCTACGAGGTGTCACATCAATCCTATCAATCAATCAATCTCATCACATCACATGTCAAGTACATGTCAAGTACACATCACCTTTCACCCATACCCAAGCAACCACAGAAGTCTAAAAGTTTCTTACAAAGCCCATGCTTTTCTTACACAAAAGGGTACCCAAGTCAACAAAGCCTTACACACCCATCTCTCTCCTATCTATCACTCCATCACCCCATCACCTCACACCTCCTTACACTCTCTCTCTCATTTTCAAACCCATTTCAAGCAACAAAGAAACACCTCCATACGTATGAGCTCTCCAAGCCTTCCCAAGCAACAAAGGTGGCCCACTTTCCTACCCCATCATCTCCCATCCTAGCCATCCATTCCTCATCTCACCCATTGAAATCAAAGCTAAGGTGCTAAGGAACCCAAGGGAGAAAGAAGATAGAATGGTGGGTGCTTGATAATATTAGTTTTTTATGTTTTTAAGGTGGGCCAAGTGAGGCCAACCGATCAATGGTTTGGATCTCACTTGGGACCCTAAGTTGTGGCCGATGACCCACTTTAATCATCATGATCATCCATGGTGGGGCAATTCTCCATGGACCCCATCATGATGTTTATTTTATTGCATTAGGAAGGTCATCTAGACCGTCCATATTGGTGGGGAAAGGATCCGCACTGTTGATTTTCGATTTAGGTGGTCCCATGTGTAAAGGGACCCATTTGATTGTATGATTTCTTCAAGGGAGGGCTCATAGTGGCGGAGCCCTCCATCACAAGCGTGTCCCACTCTCTCTCTCTCTCTCTCTCCCTTTTATTTCATTTTTTTTATTTTATGAGATTATAATATGGTTGTGTGGCCCACTTGGATGGACCCCACTAGGATGCATGTATTGGATCCAATCCATTTATAGATGGGGCCCACCTTATATGTGTATGGGTAGCCATGTGATGGCCCACCTAAGCAGGGCCCACCTTAACCTAATTCCTAGGTCCAAAAAAAAAGGAACCAGTTCAGAGACGCTGTCTCTGGACGTGGCTGTGAAAACACAAATATTAGCCTTTTAAGGCATTGAAGGCGGGCCACTTGTATAGGACCCACCTTGATGTATATATCCAATCCAAGCCATCCATCCTCTTAGCAACATCATTTTAGCCGTTGAGTAGAAGAATGAGGCTGATCTGAGCATCTGGTGGGCCATAGCATAGAGAACTTTGGTGGTTACCCTTAAAAAAATTTTCTGATGATTCTATGCACCCAAAAATCCCAAACTTTGGACTCATTTAGTTTGTTACGAGCTGAAGAATCCCATGACTGGGATGGATTGTTCAAATATGGGCCCCACCTGTGGAAAACCACAGAAAAACTAAAATAGAGGAGAGAGAAAGGAAGAAGCAGCAGCTTGCTGCTGGTGTCAGACAACTTAGGTAGTTCCTGCGCTGTTGCCAGGCGGGCGGGCAGACGACAGGGACCCACGGCCTCCAGCCATGGCCCCACCCTGATATTATATGCCATCTAAACCGTTCATGAGGTGGGCCCCCTCCAAGTTTTAATTGAATCCAAAACTCAGGTGGCCCACACCACACGAAACAGTGGGATTGAACCTCTGCCTTTGAATCCCAAATTTGGGTCCACAGAAGTTTCGAATCAATCTGAAATTTTTATTTTCACTTCATCCAGGTCTGAGTGACCTTATGAACGGATTGGATGGCGTGTAAGCATTGAGGTGGGCCCCATGTGGAGCCCACAGTGAAGTATGTGTTTCATTTCCACCATCCAACAGACGGTGGAGCCAAGAGTGATGTATGTGCCTTATTTTTCACCATCCGGTGGGCGGTGGAGCCCACTGGTGTGCGGTGGAGCCCACTGGTGTGCGGTGGGCCTGTGTGCAGCGTGTGTGTGTGTACATATATATATATATATATATATATATATATATATATATATATATATATATGTATATTATATTATATATAGTATTGTATATATTCTATATATATAATATGTAGTTTATATATTATTTTATATATAATATACCTGATGGTGGGATTTTGTGGACCCACCATGATGCATGTGTTGCATCCTGTCTGTCCACCCATTTTAAAAGCTCACACATGAGCTAAAGAATGAGTCAGATCGTTAGCTCATGTGGACCCCCCACCGTGATACATGTGCTAAATTCAAACCGTCTATCCATTTTTAAAGCTCATAAATTAAGGCTTAGATGAGCCAAATCATAGTCCAAGTAGACCCCACCTTGGCCTGTTTTGAGGCCCATCTTAATGTAGTTGTAGTAGTTCATGGGGGCCCACTTTGATGTGGATGAAGGCCCATGGGTCGAGGCCCATTTAATGTATTCTAAGGCCCATGGAATCAGACCATTTGATGTATTCTAAGGCCCATGGGATTAGGCCCATTTGATGATTTAGGAGCCCATGGGTTAAGGCCCATTAAGATGTACTAGGGCCTATGGGTTGAGGCCCATTTGATGTACATATGGGGCCCAATTGGTGTGGCCCCTTTGTTACATATAAGACCCATAAGATTAGACTCATTTGATGTAATCTAAGGTCCACGGGTTATGACCCATTGCAATGCACATAAGGCCCATTGGTGTGGTCCATTTATGTGGCCCATTTGATGAATAAAAGGCGCATATGACATGACCCATTTGATATATTTAAGGCCCAATGGGATGTACCTAAGGTCCATTGCAATGTGTGATCCCAACCTGGTTTATGTAAGGATATTCATTACGGACTACGCCTTGGGAGCAATGTTGGTTTGACGTCCACATTGCGAGTGTAATGTTTGTTGGATGTCCATATTATGACTCTCCCTAGGGCCCATTGTTAGGCCCGTACTTGTTGTGTATAGGTCGTCTAGGCCCATCTGCTTTGAAAGGATAGTGCATTATTTTATAACATGTTTACTATAGCTCTATGACTCATGATCATACGCATCATATGTATGCTTGATATGGTAAGTGACTGATCATAGCATATGCCTTCCTACAGACTGTTTATGAGACCCCGATTAGGCGGTGTTGCCCTACATGAGCCGTACCATCGCATAGCCTTGGTACGGCTCATGATATTTATGGATCCATCTGCATATTTCGCATTACTCTGATATTGCATGATCATATTACTACCTTGCGCACACACTTTCACCACCCTCTAAGCTTTCTATAAGCTTATGCACGACCGTTGCGTGCAGGTGACGTTGAAGTGTAGCAGCGCTGAGGCAGGAGCGCTTTACAGATCACTTTAGAAATTTTATTCATCATCATTGTATTTTCCTTTATGCTTATTGTACTTGTAAAGTTTCTGATCATAGTGGAAATGTAATGGAGTTTTTGGTTGTTGTTTGTGGGTTATGACTTTGGTTATGCTTATCACGAATTAAATTGACTTTGAAAATCCTCCTCATAGCATCCCAGGATCAGAACTTGGCGAATGAGCGCTAGGAGCCGAGAATGGGGTTCTATAGAGGCTGTCGGCGTCGGATTCGACGATCGAAAATTTTGTGAGTCCGGTTTTTGAGTTTGGGGCGTGACAAAAATAGTGTAAAGCATACATCATGAGCAAACACTATAGATTTAATAAAGCACTTAAGGCATAAGATAAATATGCAGTCCATAACCCCGAAACTTCATTAAACCAAGGAGGCATAAATTCAAATGGCAGGAAGATAAGAACTAGATTCAGCCATAAAATAAACTGCCCAAGATTGGCAGAAATATCCAATACTGCCCCCAGACAGTAGCAATTTAAGAAAAAAAATATAGCCCATTTGAGGGCACCCAAATATCAAAATCAGTATTTTGCCCCAACCGTGGGCATATTCAACGAAAAAAAGAAACTATGCATGGTTAAAAGGCTGTCATACACACCATTGAGAGCGTAGAACATCCAAAAAGATACTGATGTTCATTCGCAAGATAAGAGTAAGGTGTGTATGATAACATGTATGAACCTGGCCTTACGGAGCAGAATGTGATGGCATCGTGTCGTCCAGTTGGCATGTCAGTAGATCCACCAATTGTTGGACCGTGCTTTGCACTCCTTGAACCATCCTTTCCTGGACAGTAAGCCGTTCCTTAACTAAGTGCATGTCCTTCTGAATGGCCCCAATCCTGTCCAGTTTGAGCCTTTTGCCATACCCAGCTGTTGGCGTAGAAGAAGAATATCAGGTCCATGAGGTGCATCATCAGTCATTGCATCTCCTTCCATGGGATCACCACCTTCTCCTCCTTCCCCTTCTACATGAATGTCTTCCTCAGTTTCCTCCTTGTACTCGTGAAATATCAGATCCATTTTTCGAATATTCTTCTTATTGAAAACTTTGAGAGTGAATATCGGATCAGTTGTAGATGGAAAGCCAATGCTTTGACAGATTCTGCTAATAATCCAGGAATATGACAGATGCAAATCTCTGGAAGTATATATGGCATTGACAAACTGATTGAGAATCAAAGTTGGAAGGCAGATATTTGTACCGGTTGCAATGGAGTAGACTATCATGACCATGAGACTTGTGAGATCTGATCAGTTTGTACTTCTTAGGTACAAATTAGTAGTAAAGATCCCATGCATGACTCGAAACCAGGGCTCCATATACCTAGCTTTTAGGGCATTCCCTTGATGTCATGGAATATCTCTGTCATGACATAGGTATTTGGTTATCTTTGATCGCACATCTGGAAGATCGAGATCCTAGTTTGGAAGGCCTTTTGGAGCCAACTGTAGATTGAGGATGTGAGCTACAGTGGCGGGGGTGATAAATGCATCATCACCATCCAGGGATACCATGAATGAATGAGGGTCAGCCACCGGGGAATGAATGCAGCAAGGAAGTTGCGTGTCCTTTCTACTTGGCATGGTCCACCAAAATCCAGGATGGGCAGCTAACCGATTGCAGCAAACAGGGGTTCTAATTTGTAGGGTGTTAAACACTCCCTGTCTACTTTTCTCTCAAAAATTAACTTCCTATTGGCTTATTTTGGTGGGCGTTGGACAGCCGGAGGAGGAGGCGCTGGTTGAGACGGTGCAAGAACTTCGATTTGGGACCCACTGCATCGTGATCTTTGCCGTGTGAGGGTCCCACTGTCCGGGATCCTTGCTCTTTCCCTTGAGGCAAGGACTTTTTGTCGGGTAGCTCTCGAAGACTCTCCCGGACCGGATGCTACGTTTTTGTCTTTTCCCATGTGGAAGAAAAAGGCTGTTTGAAGTATTTGGGAAAAATGACAAAAATGCCCGATAAACCAAGAAAAGAAGGTTCTGACGATGTTGGAAGAATATTACCTGATTTGTGGAGGGAATTGGTTAGTCCGACTTCGCTTCTGGTGATTGGTCGAGAGGATTGGATAGGGAAGACGACCGAAAATTCTTTTGAAGAAAACCCCCCCTTTTTTTTCGACCTGCTGACTTTTATCGGGCGCCATCTGTCGATCATATCGGCCAATGTATCGATTATATCGAGGAGTTTCCAATCGATCCTATCGAGTCTTCCCACGATGTCATCCATGGTCATACGACTTTTCATATTCTAAAGAGCCGTCGATTGTATCGACTCTCTGTCAATGAAATCGAAAAAGGCCGACACTTCGTATCAAATGTAGATACTATTTAGAATTTTCACAATTTCGACACACTATTGGGTATTTCTTGGCTTGATCAGTATATGTTCTGTACAATTATAAGCATGATAATGTTTATATACAAAAATTCAAGGTCTCTAACCTTAAATGTAATATTGAAGGCTCAACAAAATTACATCATTTCAGCAAATATCCAGATCTAGATGCATAATTTGAATTTGTTCCTTTTTCTGCTTGATGTATCAGGGTATATGGGATTTAATCATTAGACAGTTCAGTTTTTTTTTAACTACCCATTATGAGACAGATTTCTTCATTCTATTCTTTTCTTTAGGTGGTGATGGATGAGTGCTTCTCCTAGATGGACTTTTAACATTTTGAGTTTCTCTGATTGTTTTGAATTTTCCAATGAAATTTTGATCAGAGTTATATAGAGTCCGTCTAGGTGCTAAACATTCAAATTTCCATATTTCTACTTGAAGCAGTAGGTTTTGTTTAAGCTTTATGTCCAGTTTTCTTTTTACTTTTCTCATATCCTAGTCCACTCTTGTCTCTTCCTAGTCTTCCCATCCCTAACAATTTTTTCAATTTCTCACCACTCTGAGAAAATTTGTAGTTTATCTCGGTAAATTTCTTGAATTTTTCTAAGTCAATGCAAAGTGAGTGGTTCTCATTTTTGAGTTGTGCATTATCATCTCTTAGCAGTTTAGCCTGGTTCATAAGTTTTGATAATTCTACTTTTAGGGATAATTTTTCTCTTTCTAATTGATCATTGTCTGTGTGATATTGTTGGAAATCATTGGCTAAATGTATGTTTATTTCCAAGGTTCTTTCCAAGTCTTTCTGCAACAATTTCTTCTTATTTTCAGACATGCCGAGTTTTTTAAGGATATGGATGCTATGAATGTACAGCTGATTATAAGCATCTTGCAATTTATTCTTTTCAATTTCTTCCTCTTCTTCTTCAGACTCCAATTCCTCATTGTCAGATGGAAATGATTCAGTGGCTTGTTATTCTTCATTTCTTTCAGATTCTATGGGAATGATCGGAGATGTGGAAGCCATAAGAATTTTCAAGGATTTTTGGTCTCCATCACTCTCTGAGTCACTGTTTTCGGAGTTTGAATCTTCCGTATCATCCCATGTGGCAGCCATCACCTTGCCCTTGATTTTTCTATTTGGACATTTAGTAGATAGGTGTCCATACTCATGAAAGGCATAACATTGTGGTTCTTTGGTTCTTTTTTCAAATTTACCTGTGGGAGGTTTGTCATCCACCTTTCTACCTCTTGAGGGGCGGCCGCGATTCCTTTGAAAGAATCTTCTAAATTTTTATGCTAGTAGAGCCACTTCCACTTCCTCATCTTCATCTTCTTTTTCACTCTCACTATCCTCATGTTTTATTTTCTTATAAGTTTTTAGGACAGTGTTTTTGGATTTTTGGAGTTATGTGAAGTATAGTTCAAAAGTTTGTAGGGAACCTACTAGTTCTTTTACTTTCATCTCATCAATATTCCTACACTCCTCAATTGTTGTTACCTTGGGATTGAACCGTTTCAGTAGGGATCTTAAGATTTTCCTACATATTTTAGGTGCCAGAACCTTCTCTCCCAATCCACCCATGGAGTTACAAATGATATTCAATTTGGTGAAAAACTCCATAAATGTCTTATGCTCTTCCATCCTGAGATTTTCGAACTGTGACGTTAAAAGTTGTAGTTTAGATCTCTTCACAGTGCTTGTACCTTCATGGGTTGTTTCCAATAAGTCCCATGCTTCTTTAGAGGTCCCACACATACTTATCCGATTGAAAATATCTTGGGACACGGCATAGTAGATATCGTTCATTGCTTTTGCTTTAGCATTTCACTATTCTTTGTCAAACGTCGTCCACTTTTTATTAGGTTTAGATTTAGTGATTGTGGTTTTATTTTCAAGTACAATTTGTTCAGATAGTATCACATATCCTTTTTCAACTACATCCCAAACTTCATGATTTAAAGATCTCAGGAAGTAATGCATTCTAGCATTCCAGTAAGCATAATTTGAACCATCAAATACTGGAGGTCTAGTGACAGATGAGCCTCCCCTTTGGCCATATATCAACTTCAATCAAGATCACTCTCTAGGCGGTGAAGCCCTTAAAGAGAGACCCGTTCTGATACCAATTGAAAGAGCGGTGAAGACCGCTTGAGTTGAAGTAGAAATAAGCCAATATATCCTAGAGGGGGGGTGAATATGACTTTTTAAAGTTTTTATGAATTATTAAAAATCCTTATCACACTAATCCTATCACAGAGTACAGATTAGGATTACTCAAAATTAACTCTACTGGCTTCCAAGCTTGGTAGAGGATCCAATTACAAACTATTTAAAAGATAAACAATTTATAAATAAGATTGTGATGGATATGACTATGTGTGTATGTATAAGATGTGATTTCAGATGATCAGATATAAAGGCATATAAGGAAATCACATAAATGAAAGACAATTCCAATTTCAAACACAGTCATTTTATAGTGGTTCGACTACTTGTCTACTCCACTTCCGGCTTCCACACTCAACCCTTGAGTGACCGGATTTCACTAAGGAGGTTTTCCATGGTTCACCTCAAACCTAAGGTTTTAAATCAGGTTCACCTTCAACCTTTACACGGATGTTTCTACTCGGTTCACCTCTAACCCTGAAGTTTTGCTGGCGTACTTCTAACCAGATGTTTATGCCCACATAGAGCAAAGGTCCACACAATGCACCTGGATGTTTATGCTTTCCACAGAACAAGGGTCCACACAACGCACCCCGCACGTACACTCCCGTCGGAGGCCTCCTTTGAGGACTTCAAATAGTGAGCAACACCTACGACCCAATCCTATAAAGGAATGATCACAAGTGTCCTCTGGACTCTAAGTACTTACAGATTAGTTGATGAGTCCCTTTTTGTGCAATGTCGAAGATCTCCTCCTTGATGTTGAAGGGTCTTCAGCTCCCTTGATCCGTAACACAAAAGATATACCTATACTAGGCTTTAGGTCGGGTCATGGTTATGATGGAATTCCACTCTCTAAAGATTTTCGTATTAGGAAGATAGAGTTATTCCAATCATCTATGCATTCAAGGCATCCCAGCTTAATGATTTGCCATTAAGGTAGTAGCTAGAGGATTCTTGAATGCGGAAGTTCATTCCCCAATCCACTCTATTGTATATCAATGATGAGGGTGGATTGGAGGATGAACTCCTTGAGAGAAAGGGCTTAAGGTAAATGATATGAAGTTTAAAACACTCAGAAGCACTCTCTTCTTTCTCTACGAGCAATAAAGGCAAGCCTCTCTATATATAAGCAAAAGGTTCCAACGGATATAAAACGGTCACATTTATGACAGAGTTCGATATCATTAAGCAAGAGTCGATATGATCAAGCGTATACTCTTGATTGTATCGACTGACCTCTCGATGATACAAACTCGAATGTCATTTTCACTTTTGGAAACCTTTTGCCAACTGGTTGATGAGATCGAGACACACATCGATTTTATCGAATTTCGAACTCCGATTCCATCGATGGCGGGATCGATCTATCGACAGGTGAAAACAAGAGAGACAAGTCTTAAAGAATTTCAGGTTCTGAAGATATGATCGGGGAACAGCTGATGTCATCAAAATTTGAATGTCGATAATATCGAGGCCTTGTTGATAGGATCGATAAATCGTATAGATTTACTTATAAGCTTGCTGGATGATTTTTGTCCGGTCTCGATCCAATCGACCTGATCTAGATATGATCGACATATGAATATCGATTTCTCGTCTGGCACCCCGATCAACGATTAAAACATCTTGAAATTTATGCTGGAGAAAACATGCGCCCACTATCGATATGATCGACTGACTTCTGATATGATCGATATTTGAGTTCAGATTGAATCGGACAGCCATCGATATATCGAAGCTCATAGTAGTTTTTTTTTTAAAAATAGGTACGTCGAAAAACTGCCTGTCGATATTATCGATCCACTTTCGATAGGATTGATATTCGAATATCGATGATATCGACTGAACTGTCGATATATCGATAAATCATCCAGATGAATATTTGTTTGCTGGATACTTTTTGTCATCACTCGATTGTATCGATTGATATGCCGAGGACATCGACAGAGCAGGTCGATCATATCGAAAGATGAATCGTTATAATCGACAGTGTAAGAAAAACTTGAAGATTTTCTTATTTGGTAAAAAGTTTTCTTACACAAAAATCGTAAGATGTTCTACTTATTTTTATGGGTTTTAATTACCTGGTGTTTTGGGACATGAGATGTGAGGTTATGCTTTACCTATGGTGAGCTTTCACACATCCAGTTGAGGCAGACACTTGAGTTGATCTTCCTGTTAGGTGCTGTTGTCTGACTGACTCAACTTACACCGTAATTGACAAACCAGGGCACTAGTAGGTGCACTTTCAATTTTTTCATTTTCCTAAACTATCTCTTTGTGGGATCGACCATGTATTCACAGGATACTACTTATGAACCTCTACAGTTGAAGACAAACAAACAAGTTTTTGGTGTCGTTGTCGGGGAGACGATTGGAGATTGGATCAGTGCAAGATAGTTAAGGTAAGTTTGCAAGTGCTATAGTTGATAGCCCCTTTATATTGTCAAATTTGTGGTGCCAAAGACACTGTTTGTATCTTGTTATGAAGCTTGCATATGTGAAGAATAAAGCTCTACTCAAGATATGCCAAGTCACGACAAAAGTCTCACAAGATCAGCTTCGATAGACAAGCACTATTCACAAGTCAAGACTCGAGAATGTGAGAATGTTCGACTTAATTCAAGACAAGTATAATTCAAGATCTTAAGAAGCTTTCAAGTTTGACATCGAGATATCAAGAAATTTTCAAGTTCAAGCTAGACCAAGATTTCAAGCTTCATTATTCTCAAAGGTCACTCGTCTTTAAATTTCAATATCCTTACTTCACTGTTAAGGTATGTTTGACCTTAGGTTAACCTTTAGAGTAGGTCATTTTGGATACATAATTCATATGTTTTATATAAGTAAGTTTGGTCTGTTCTAAGACTAGTCTTGGACTTTGTTCGACTAGTCCTAACACTGCCTCGACCAGTCCAAACTATTTTTAGACCAGTCGTAAGTTTGTTGTAAAAATTCAGAATTTTTCGTTAAGCTTCGACCAGTCCTGGGGACTGTTCGACTAGTCGTATGAATAGGGTCAACTGCTCCTTCGACCAGTCATGAACGTACAACTCAAAATACAACGTTGAAATTTGACTAGCTTCGACTAGTCGTGAGTAACCTTCAACCAGTTATAAACTAACTACGACCAGTCGTGAAACCGTCTTATCTTATCGCGCCCGAAATTTCAAATATCCGTTGGTTCTACGATCTGTTGTAGAGATCTCTGGACCAGTCGAAGATGTGATTTGCTCACCTATAAATAGAGCACGAATCTCAGAATAATTAAGAAAATTGAAGCTAATTTAATTCGGCCTTCTGAGAGATAAGTCTGTGATCCATTTAAGCTAAGTGTGCATATTTAATATTCTCTTTCTTTAGCTTTTTAAATTGATTTTGTTTCTTGTATTCCAATCTGATCTGAAAAGAGGAATTTTTATCTTCCTTTTTCTAGAATCAAAATCAATTAAAGCTAGCTCATCTGGTTTAATTTAAAAATAATTAGAACTTATAACCATTGTAAAGTGAGTATTGGACATTGAGCTTTGACATTCGAATCTCTACTCCGACTTGGTTCTTCTGAGCTACTACAACGAAGGAGAAATTCAGGTATTTTACGTTTATGTAATTTACTTTCATTTGATTTTCTTTTGAGATTTGTCAGAAAAATCTCATTGTATTGGTTATCTGAGGAGAGCCAAAAAACTCACAATTGGGTTTTTTTAATTGTGTAAGCTCATAGAGAAAGACACAATTATGAAGGTTTTAGGTGAACTTGAAAAACCTGTCTTTGATAGTGAACGCTAATATCCACTTTGTGAGGATATTAGGAGTGGAGTAGCTGTGTGGCTGTTTATTAATAGTTGGTGGACACATAAGCGAACCACTATAATCTCTTGTATTTTGTAGTAGTGTGGTTTATTTTCCTATATTTGATTATTCATTTGTGGGAAGTATATGTGGATGTGAATGTTGTAATATTTTCATTTCAAGCTCAGAGGAGAATGTTGTAATAGTTTAGATTTATATTCCTACAATTTATTTCAGTTCCTTACTATTTATTTATTCCTCTTTAGTTTGAGTTTTTGATACAAAGACCTTTCTAGAAATAAGGTTGTCCTACTATAAACTCTGGTTTTTGGTGTAAGGTTGTCCTCAGAACAACATTTGTATCAACTTCTCAAGACTTGAATTTTGAGGTTGCATTTTAATTCAGCATTGAGAATTAATTTATTTATTTGGCTATCACTTTTTCTTTAATTCCGTTGTATTTATCTTAAATTTGGCATAGTCCTATTCACCCCCCCTCTAGGACATATAGCTTGGCCATTTCAAAGTTCTTTTCTAAAACCTTCAAAATTTCTGTAGATTTTTTTGTTCTAATTTCTTTATAGAATATTTGTTTTACTTTGAAAGTAAATTTAGTTGGGTCTTTCAAATACTAACTATGACATAAGGTTGTTCTTGCTTGAGATTTTATCACTCAAGTGCTACAATTGTCTTACAGTTGCTGCTTGATCACAAAGATCATCCGCTGAATATATTTTTTAGATTAGTATAATTTAATTTCTGCATTAGTTTTACTTTTTTTTAATTTATTTTGCTTTGTGATTTGAACCCTTATTGGTTGGCTCTACCGCCTGGGTTGTTGGAAAGTTTTTATTTTTACTCTAAGTATCATACTTGCAATTTAAAGTTGTGGTTTTTGTTGTGTGTTGTGGATGGCTTATGTCTCATTGGAGTAAGGATCAAAACAATTTACTCTCCTCCGAAGGTGGACTAGTCTCAGGCCTTGATCATTCATTTAGGAAAGACAGTCAACACCACTTGGATTTCATGGCAAACCCAGTTGATTATGCAAATCCAAATCTACCAGATCCAACTATAATCCAAAACAGAGAAAATTAATGCAATCATTCTCTTGAGGATGAGAATGAAGTTCGTAAGAATGTGTTAAACTAACCACGGACTTTACGTGAACATTTACACCCCGAGAGATCAACTTTACCATCTTGCATTGTGTTCCCTACTCACATAAGGAACATTGATTTTGAACCAGGTGTGATTCAATTTATTCCTAAATTTCATGGCTTGGATTTTGAAAACCCCTACTTGCACCTCAAGGACTTTGAGGAAGTAATTGCAACATTGCAAGTAAACAATGGCAATAGGGATGCACTCAAACTTAGGGTATTCTCATTTTCTCTAAAGGATCGGGCCAAAACATTGCTTAAGTCTCTAAGACCTCATACCATCACTACATGACAAGCCTTAAATAGAGAGTTTTTGAAAAAAATTCTTTCTTGAGCACAAAACAAATGCATTGAAACTGAAAATCATGTCGTTCTCCTAAAAGGGGAATGAACTATTTTTCCAAGCTTGGAAGCACTTCAAAGACCTTCTACTCACTTGCTCACATCATGCTTATGAATCATGGCACTTGATTAATGTGTTCCGAAAGGGGTTCACCATGGATACCCATCAATTCATAGAGACGATGTGTGGTGGAACCTTTCTTAACAAAGATTATAATGAGGCTTGTGATTTTCTAGATATGTTAGCAGAAAATACTCAGACATGGGATGTCTCTGCTAAACCGGACCAAACTAGACCTATTCCTAGAGAAAAAACGAAGATGTACATCTTAAGAGAGAAAGACGACTTTAATGTAAAATTTGTTGCATCGGCTAGAAAGGTCGAAACCTTAAAAATTAGGAAGGTTGATGCGATTAAAGCAACCACCTTCTTAGGTAATTTTTGTAGCATTTGTGGTGGTGTCAACCATGACACAAAGGATTATCTAGCTGTCATGCTCCAAACTTGAAAACCGGACTCATAAAATTTTTGATCGCCGAATCTGATGTTGACAGCCTTCATGGTACCCCATTCTCAGCTCCCGACACCCATACACCAGCTTCCGATCCTGGGATGCTACAAAGAGGATTTTTAATATGATTTTGATTTATAATGAGCATAACCAAAAGCATAACCCATGAACAATAACCACAAGAACATCATCACAAAATCTACTATGATCAAAAACTTTTAGTACAATGCGTATGAAGGAAAATACAAAATAATGATACTAATAGAAACTCTTGAAGCTTGATTGCACACTCCTACTACTGCGAAGATACAGCTGCGTCCTGGTGTCACCTGCATGTATCAATCGTGTATAAGCTTATAAAAAACTTAGAGGGTGATGTAAGTGTGCGTGCAATATGAGTGTGCTCAGAATGTAATGTCAGAGTAATGTGAAATCATGCTAATGAGTACATGAATGCAATAAACCGTACCAAGGCTATGCAGTGTGAAACATAAATGTTATCAACCATATCAAGGACATGCGATGTGAAATGCAACTCAAGCATGCCAATCATCATCCACATATCAATGCAGCTCCTCACTAGAGCATCAAGTATTAGTACGGTTCTCATTGTGGATAATCACTAGGATTTTATACACTCTAAATGACATTATCCCTTTCCATCGAAGTCAGCGTAAGAAACCTCACTATCCACCTGGCCAATAGTCTGTCAATACCTATCTGGCACGTCGATAGCGGACCCATTCACGAGCTGGTCAAACTCAGCTTAGTATTGCCCCTGTCCTCGGGCGAGTAAGGCCACACCCTTTTCCAACTGACTACGACATAGTGGGAGACGCAACCTCTTTATATTCGGCCCTTGTGTGCTCATATATCCACTCGGTCTCGACGTTGAAATCATCTTCTGATACCATCAGATTTAGAAATTTTCACCCAGGGACATCTATCCCATCCCGATGCTTAGTAACAATATTTTTGGTATCTGATCATACCATTCATGATGTGCCTGTGGAGGTCATAGCCCTGATGTCGCTAGGGCGTATAGAAATCATGTTTATGCAAATGTGAATTGCATGAATTACACTATCAATTATGCAATAATCATGCGTGTACCGTGCGCTCATGAAGGGCAACTCCGCCTATCAGGGAACCCATAAATAATTTGTCCGAAGGCATATGCTATGAGCAATCACTCCTCATATCAAGCATACGTATGATGCGTATGAGCATGAATCATTGAATTATACTAAACATGTTATGTGGTGATGGATTCTGTTCATAACGAAGAGGGGCTTAAGTGGTCTACACACTACAAGTATGGGCCTATTAATGGGCTCTAGGGAGAGTTACAATGCGGACATTTAACCATCATTGCTCTTATTATGTGGACATCAAACCATCATTGCTCTCAAGCAATGTCCGCCAAAACATCATTACATATATCGTGGTGGAATCTCACATCGCAATGAGCCTCATATACATCATAGTCGGCCCACACAAAGGCCTCACATACGTCTCATTCGCCCTCATATATATCAAATGGGCCGCATCATGTGGGCCGCTCCAATGCGTTAATCATGCATCAAATGGGCCGATTCAAATGGGCCGATTAGATGGATCGATTCAAATGGGCCGATTGATTGAGCCAAATCAAAGGGGGGTAAATCAAATGGGTCAATCAAAGGGGCCGAATCAAATGAGCCAATCGAATGGACCAAGTCGAATAGATTGAGTTAAATGACTGAGTCGAATATGCCAAGTCGAATGGGCCGAGTCGAATAGGATGAGTCAAATGGCTGAGTTCAATACACCACTAATATATTGTTAGAGATCATTATATAGCATATAAATATATGTAAATAAAGAATCATATATAAAGGATCATATGGACCATACCACAAATGGCAGTGGTGATAATGATTCACACTCTTAAAAATTTAGAGGGCCGACCATAGCATTTATTTCCCATCAAGGCTGTTCATATGGTCACAAAAGGAATTTCAATGGTGGGTGTTCAATCCTCTGCTTTCTATAGTGTGGTCCACCTGATGACTCGATCTGTCTTATTTTTGGTCTCAAGCCCTGAGACAAGGTCACCAAATGGATGAACAGTTGGATGCAACACATGCATCAAAGGGTGGGGGCCATATGCACGTCAGATGGATGGACGACATGGAGGCGTCAAAAAGGCCCACCGTCCCAGCCGTGTGGATAAAACCAATACGATGTGGATCCCACATCGTGTGAGACCACTGATCGTCCAGTGACGGTGGGTCCCACCAGGTAGATTAATGACGTGGTTTACTCCCACGTGCAGTAGCAGGCATTGGGTGGGTCCCACGTAGCAGTGGCCCGCCCATATAATATTACTAATATATTATATATTATATAATATAATATTATATATTATATATACTGCACGGTGGCAGCAGGCTGCCATCCTCACCGTCCAGACCCATCTGGACGGTGCAGATGATTGCGTCATGGTTCAGCCCACTGGACGGTGCAGATCTCTTATAAAAGGTGGGTCCCACGTAGGAGCCCATGTCGAGAACATTCATATAATATAATATAATATATTATAATATAATATAATATATATGAGCTATAAGGAGCCCACCGTCCAGACCTCAGGAGGTTATAGACGGTGCAGATCAGATGCGTAAATCATGGTAGGTCCACACGTGTGGCCCACCTCATTAAAGCTATATATATATATATATATATATATATATATAGGGAGCTGTGTGGGGCCCACCATGATGCGTGTCGACCATCAACACAGTGCATTTGATGGCTCCCCTTTAAATTATGGGATATCCCAAAAATCAGCCGTATACGGAACTCAGGTGGGCCATACCATCTAAAATCATGTGAAACACCGTTAAAACATATAAAAGCACTTGGTAGGGCCTACCTGAGTTTTGAATGCTACTGAAACTTGGTCTGAACCCTCATACAAGTGGGACACACATAATGGATGGGCTGGATTTGCAAACCACATCTTTTGTGGCCCCAAAAATGATTATGAATGTTTTAATGGTGCACGGCCCCTCTCCACTTCTGTATGTGGTGTGGCCCACACAGCTCGACCGCATGGGACGGACCCGTGAGGTCGAGCGCACGGTACCTTTTCCCATATATATATATATATATATATATATATATATATATATATATATATATATATATATATATATTATGATTTATTATGCATTGAAGGTCCAGCATCTAGGGGGTCTAGACGCTCTGAACTACGTGGATTTCATCCACAATACCATGAGGGTAGGCCCCACCGTCCTGACCCCCTGGATAGTATGGATCTAATGCATATATCATGATGGTTCCACATGTGTGGCCCACATTGACCACGGATCAATTGGTACTTGTGTTTTCCTTCGATCAGGCCTGTCTAAATGAGCTGTCATGTGGGCCCACTCGGTGGACGGCACGGATGAAATACATACTTCATGGTGGGCCACACACACACACACTGACATCCATAAGAGAGAGAGAGAGAGAGAGAGAGAGAGAGAGAGAGAGAGAGAAACGAGAAGAGGAGGGACCCACCACTATTGGCCCTCCCTAATACAATGCATACATCATGTGGGTCTCACATCAAGTAGGCCGAAAATTTTAAAATCAATGGTGGATCACCCACCTATCGCACCTCTCTTTGATCCCTTGGACTCCTATGCTCCTTGCCTTCACTTTGGATGGAGGTTGATGGTGATTAGAAGGTTGAGATGAGAGATGAGAAGGTAGGCCACACTTATATTTGGGAGAGAGGAGCTTGGACGTTGGAGCTCTCATGGGATTTGGAAAATTGCTAGAGAGAGAGAGAGAGAGAGAGAGAGAGAGAGAGAGAGAGAGAGAGTGATGGGATGATATGGGATGAGTATTGTAAGGAAAGGAGATGGAAAGGTAAGGTTTAGTTTGAAAGTTGGAAAAGGAGGGAAGGGTAGGGAGAGAGAATGTAGAATGTATCCTAATTTTTGGCCTAATTCTTCTTTTGATGATTGATTCAACCTCTGATAAAAAAAATATACCTTAGTTATATTTCATCTCTTCAACAAGTTTAATAATGAGCATAACGGCCCTATTGTTCAGATGGAGAGAAGAACCTATGATTAGCTTTTTGAGAAATTTCCAAACGAACAATTTCAATGAAATCTTTCAATTTCTTATTTTATGCCACTATTGTGATTGAGAATGAGTCGTGCGAGAGGGAGAGATGCAAGGCCTTTACTTCTTAGCTTTTATTCCTTCTTTTTTTTTTTTTTTTTTTTCATTTCGCTATTGAAGCTATTCCCTGCTTTGTCTTTTTTGAGATGTAAGGAGATTAGATTCCACTCTTCTTGCGATGTTTGATCATTTTTTGCTTGCATCCGTCTGGACAGATGGCGTACTATAAACTTTACGCATTCATTCCTTCATCTCTTCGGGTGAACTCTTGAGATTTCCTCCTAAACCACGAAAGGCGTTGAAAGATAAGAGCTCTACTTTCTTGATCCATCTATGGGGAATCGTTCATACCATTGGCATTTTTGCGAGTTCCTCAAGAAAGGAAATAGTGTTGTTCCCGGCACTGGTGAGTCTCACCCACTCCAAAAAGAGTCACCACACGGGGAAACTTAGTGGACATGTGAGTAAAAGCACTGTGCATTTATAAATGCATAAATATGGATTATGTGAACTATAAATGAAGGAAATTTCATCTTTTGACTATTCAACTATACTAAAGACAACGAAAAATAGAGATAGAGTTGCTTGTATTTGAGGTATGGAGTGTACTTGACTTGATTGATTGATTGATTGATGGAGCATGTTGTGGAGACTCCTTCAAAATTTGCAACGCGCTGCGTTTTCTTCGAAATGAATACGGGTCCACATCTTCTAGCCTAGGTATCAAATCAGTGCGCGAGTCTCGGCGATGGCACAGTCGCTAAGATATAAGTTTCGAGTCTAGTTGACTTCGGTATGTAGGTCTCCGCTTAGGATCGCGCGCAAACATTGAATACAGGTCGAGGGTTACTGAAATTTTACTAGGAGGACCGTGGAAGCCTACGAAACGATACATGCTAGGATACGAGTCTTACACTAGCAATGTCAATTGTACAAGATATCATGCATGAGCATGGGCAAGAAAATACTATAAATAACTACCAAAAGTCAGTTGTACAACCAATGAGAAACACATACAATTCAAATTGGCGTAACCATCTTAATATTAGTTGGAGGAGGGGACCATAAATTAATGTGCCCAATGCATCTCTAAGGCCTCCATAAAATAACTTCTTTGGGGCACCTAACAATGCACCATATGTGCCCCTACCAAAGTGAACATCTGTGGAGGATGCATTGACCACATTCATGAACTCTCAAGCTCAAATGAATCTGTCTCTAATCCAATCAAATCAGGAATTAAAGACAGTCGTGGCTAGGATTGAGATACAACTAAATGCTAGGAAAAAAGGCACATTTCATTCTCAACCTGTGCCAAACCCTAGAAATGCACATTTTATTGGAGATGCAAATCCAAGTGAGCTACATCATGAATAAGCTAAGGCCATCATTACCTTAAGAAGTGAAAAAGAGGTTGATAACAAGATAATGCAACCAGTAGAAATATCGGAGGATGAGCAACCATCTCAAGAGAATAATGAACTGATTATGGTTTAAGAGTTGTAAAATAAAAGGATAAAGAGACTAAGTCACATAAGCCTCCAGTTCCATTCTCATATAGACTTTAGAACCCGACTGTCCCCATGAAATATCAAGAGGTGTTTGATGTTCTCCAAAATGTTACTGTCAATATTTCTCTGCTTGATGTCATTAGATAAATTCCATCATATGCTAAATATCTCAAGGACATGTGCACTGTGAAGAAGAAATTAAATGTGCACAAGAAGCCTACCTCACTGAGAAAGTGAGCGCTATGATTCAGAAAAGGGTCGTACCTAAATACAAAGACTCGGGAAGTCTCGCTATGCCGTGTATTATTGGGAATTTCTAAATTGAGCATGCTTTACTAGATTTAGGTGCAAGTGTCAACATAGTACCTTATTCGGTTTACTAGCAAATGGGGTTAGGCAAGCTTAAACCAACCACGATTACACTCCAACTCGCTGACAGCTCTATTAGGGTACCAAGGGAAATTTTAGAAGATGTGTTAGTCCAAGTGGAGAAATTCTACTTCCCCGTAGATTTTATTGTACTAGACACTAAACCATGTGTAAATGTTAGTGCTCAAGTTCCCATTATTTTAGTCCTTTCATTCCTAGCAACTTCAAATACAATCATCAATTGTAGAAATGGAATGATGAAGTTATCTTTTGGTAACATGACCTTAGAGCTCAATATTTTCAATCTATGTAAGCAGCCCATAGACAATAATGGGATCCATGATCTGAATTTTATAGACTGTTTGATAGAGGAAGAGGAATTGGAACCTAGTCTATTTAAGGATTTGGATAAAGTCTTTGGAGACTTGAAAAATTCTAATTTAGAAAAAGTGTTTGCTGAAAATTTTAATGATAATGAGAGCACTACCACTCAGGACATTGGTATATACTGATGGAGACCGTGCAATCAAATCCTGTCTATCGAAGACTTGCGACCTCTATCATCACCAACCAATGCTCCAAAGCTTGAGCTAAAACCACTACCAAATGAGCTTAAGCATGTATACTTGAGTGAAAATGAAACTTATCCTGTGGTGATCTCGATAAGGATCAAAAGATTAAATTGTTGAATATTCTAAGGGACCATAAAGGAGCCTTGGGTTTGACCATTTTTTACATTAAGAGTATAAGCCCTTCCATATGCACCCATCGGATTCACCTCAATGAGGACGCCAAACCAATTAGACAACCTTAAAGGTGTCTCAATCTATACATGGTGGAAGTTGTAAAAAATGAGCTGATTAAATTGTTGGATGTGGGAATCGTCTACCCAATATCCGATAGTGTTTAGATGAGTCCAACCCAAGTAGTTCGAAAGAAATATGGAATAACTATCGTGTAAATTTTTAATAATGAACTCATACCAACACGTATCACCACAGGTTGGTGTGTTTGCATTGACTATAAAAAATTGAATATGTTCACAAAGAAAGACTATTTCCATCTACCATTCATTGATCAAGTTTTAGAGAGGATAGCAAGTCACTCCTTCTATAGCTTCCTTAATGGATATTCCGGATATAACCAAATAGAGATAGCCTTGTAAGACTAAGAGAAAATCACATTCACTTATCCATTTGACATGTTTACTTTCAAACAGATGCCATTTGGATTATGCAACGCTCCAATGACTTTTCAACGGTGTATGCTAAGTATTTTTTCAAATATGGTTGGAAATTTTCTTGAGGTTTTCATGGATGACTTCTCTGTATTTAGGAATAGTTTTAAGGAATGCCTCAACAATTTATCTCTTGTTTATCTAGGTGTGAAGAGAAACACTTTATCTTAAATTGGAATAAGTGTTATTTCATGATTCAAAAGGGAATTGTTTTGGGCCATATTATCTCTAAAAATGAAATCAATGTAGATCACTCAAAACTCGACATTATTCCTAATCTACCTATTCCCCAAACTGTTAGAGATATTAGATCACTTCTAGGGCATGCTAGTTTCTATAGAAGATTCATCAAAAAATTTAGTTCCATTACTAGACCCTTGACTAATCTTCTTTAAAAGGATGTCCTATTTAAGTGGACAGATGAGTGTGCAAGTGCCTTTAATAAAATTAAATCATCCCTTACCATTGCACCTATCTGAAAGTGCCCTGGTTTGTCAATTAGTGTGAATGTAGAGTTAACAAGACAAGTGAGCCCTATAAGAAGATCATTCAAGTGTCTACCTCAACAGGATGTGTGCCCGAACTCGTCAAAGGGAAACTTAGCCTCACATCCCATGACCCAAAACAATAGGTACATAAAATCCTTAAAAATGGATAGAACAACTTAGGGTTTTAGGTAAGAAAACTATTTTACAAAATCAGAAAAATCTCTAAGTTTTATGCTTTTATCGATTTATCGATGAGTGGTTTGATGAAATTGAACACTTTTATCGATGTCCTCGAAACTTACTCGATGTTATCGAAATGAGGACTTCAGATGTCCAGTAACCACAATGAATCCTGGACTGAATTATCAATGAATCGATGGAAGGTTCGATATCATCGAATTTCAAATCTCGAGATCATCGAGATGGCTCGATAAAATGGACATCTAGTTAGTCTGTGTCCAAAATGTGGTTAAGAAAAATCATGTGATTTTCAATATCTCGAAGAGAGCCTCGATATCCTTGAAATTCAAACCTCGATGATATCGACGGACCTTCGATGCTATCGGATTGAGACACAAATCTGACCAGTAAGCTTTTATAAAAATTCTTTTAAGTATCGAGGATCACTCGATGATATCGATATTCAAATATTGATCATATCGAGACCAAGTCGATGTCATCGAAATAAGACACAAACTGTCCAGCAAGCTTATAGAAAAATTCCTTGAAAAGATCGATAAATCAAAACTGTTATCGATATCATCGACATTCAAAATCATATGATATCGAGGGATACTTGATCATATCAATAACTGTTAAGTTTCAAAGGCAAGTCTGATCTCATGTTTTTCAAATGTAAAGGAATCAAACCATGCGTCGAAGAAATCAGAGTTCGAAATCCGATGACATCGAAGCATGTTCGATATCCTCGACCAGTTGGCAAAAAGGTTCAAAAGTGTTTGACAGATTGAGTTCGTGTCATCGAGTAGTCATTCGATGTTATCGAGAGTATACGCTCAATGATATCGAACTCTGTAAAAAATATGACTATTTTATTTCCATTAGAACTTTTTTCCTATTTAATGAGAGCTTGCCTGAGGTTGTTGGTAGAGAAAATAGGTAGAGCTTTTGAGTGTTTATTACAGATCACATACCCTAAGCCTTTTTCTCTCATGGGAGTTCATTCCTCAATCTACCCTCATCATTAATATTCAATAGAGTGGATTGGTGAATGAACTTTCACATTCAAGGATCCTTCAACTACCACCTTAATGGTAAATCATTGAGTTAAGATACCTTAAATGCATAGATGTTTGGAATCACTCTGTTTCTAATATAGGAAAAGATTTAATAGAGTAGGATTCCAACATAACCTTGACCCAACCTGTCACCTTACATTGGAGCATCATAAGTGTTGCGGATCAAGGGAGATAAAGATTCATCATCATCAAAGGAGGAGATCTTCATCAACGTTCTAAATGGGGTTCATCTACTTATTAGTAAGTCATTAGAGTCCAAAGACCCTTCTAATCATTCCTTTGTGTAGGATTGGGTCACAGGTGATTCTCACCCCTTTCAAGTCCTCATAGGAGGCCTCCGACGGGAGAGTACGTGGGGGTGCTGTGTGTTGACCATTACTCTGTGGAGAGTATAAACTTAGGTCCTTTGTGGAGGTCTTTGACCTATATGGTCTAAAACCTATGTGTTGTTTGTTGACCTTTGCTCTTGTGTAGGGCATAAACTGTTAGGTTTCTTGTGTGGATCCTTGGCCTGTGTGGCCTAAAATCTGGGTGTTGTGTGTTGACCCTTGCTTTTGTGTGGGGCATAAACTTGTGTCTTGTGGAGACATGTTAGGTACCTTGTGTAGGTCCTAGAGTCATCCTTGTGTAGGTTGTACTGGTTTGAGGTGAATCTGATTTGAAACTGTCGTTAGCGAGATTCGGTACACTCAAGGGTTGAGTGCATCCGTTGGAAGTGGAGTAGACACGTAGTCGAACCATTATAATAATGACTGTGTTTGGGATTATTATTTAATCTTACTGGTTATGTGATTTCTTTAAATATTTTGATAATGCATGTTTACATGATTACCTAGAACTAATTAGAATCACATCTCATACACAGTCACATCTATCATAAACTATGTTATACATCTTATTTATGTTTTGAATAGTCTTATGATAGGATCCTCTATTTGACTTGGAAGCCATTAGAGTTACATTGAAGAAATCTTGTTATTTGCATATTAGTTCAGGATAGGGTTGATTAGCTTTAAATCATCATAAAATTCTAAAAAGTCCTATTCACTCCCCTCTAGGACATTTTGGCGTATTCCCACTTCTATTAAAGTGGTCATTACTACAATTTCAATTGGTATCAGAGTTAGGTCTCTCTTAAGGGTTTCACCGCCTAGAGAGTGATCTTGACTGAAGTTGGAATCATGGCCAATAGTTTAGGATTAGAGGGTGAGAAAGATTAGAACAATTGCCTAGTAATCCATACTGCTCTGAAAATCGATAATAGTTCAAAATGGTATCTTGATAGTGGGTGCTCCAGACACATGACCAGTGACCAAACTCATTTTTGTGAGTATTCAGACTTTGATGGTAGGTCAGTCACATTTGGACATGAGAGCTCTACTAGAATAATTGGACAAGGAACGATAGTTGGACCAGGACTCCCCAAGATTAAAAATGTTCTTTATGTAGAAGGCCTAAAACATAATATCCTTAGTATCTCTCAAATCTGCATCAAAGAATATTTGGTCACGTTCTCAAAAGATGTGTGTAGAATCTTAGATCATATAGGAAAATCTATCATGAATGGTTTACGCACAAGTGACAACTGCTATGTTATTGAAAGTAGCAATGAGAATGTACTGTCCACAAAATGTAATATAGCTGTAAATAGTGAGTTAAAATTATGACACCAATGGCTGGGATATGTTTACTATCAAAACTTAGCCAAGTTAAGTTCAAGAAATTTGGTTAGAGGACTTCCCAAGATTAGAAAAGAAGAAAAAGTTGTATGTGGTGATTGTATAAAGGGTAAACAGATAAAAGTCGGTCACAAAAATACAACCACTATAGAAACAACAAAGCCATTAGATTTACTGCATATGGACCTAGTTGGTCCCACCAAGGTTGAAAGTCATGGCAGAAAAAGATACTTCTTGGTGGTAGTAGATGATTACACCAGATTTACTTGGGTCGCATTTCTCCGAGAAAAATATAATGCTTTAGATGAATTTGTAATTATGGTAAAGCGACTTTAAAATGAGAAAGGATATTGAATAAATCGTATTAGGAGTGATCATGGTGGTGAATTTGAAAATGAGCGATTTGAAAGGTATTGTGATGAGAAAGGAATCTGCCATGAATTCTCAGCCCAAAAAACTCCACAGAAAAATGGAGTTGTTGAAAGGAAAAATCGAGTATTGTAGGAAATGAGGTCAGTTATGTTAAATGGAAAGGATATGGCGAAAATCTTCTGGGTTGAAGCTGTTAATACCGCCTGCTACATAATAAATAAAGTATATCTTAAAGCAGGTTTGAACAAAACACCATATGAACTATGGTATGGAAAACAACCTAGTGTGAAATACTTCTGTGTCTTTGGCAGTAAATGTTATATCCTGAAAGACAGAGATCACCCAGGAAAATTTGAGTTTAAAAGTCACGAAGGTATCTTTCTAGGGTATGCCTTGAATAGTTGTGCTTATAGGGTATACAGTCTAAGGACTCTCACCATTCAAGAATTAGTCAATGTGGTGGTCGATGACCAGCCCCATGAAGAAGATAACCCCTTGAATGAATTAGAAGATGATGTGGATTCATGCATTATAGGTAAATTAGATAACAAAACTCTCTTATCTAATGAACCTCAACCGTCATCCAACATACCCATCATTAAGGATCATCCTCAGGAATAAATCATTGGAGATCATAATGATGGTATAAGACCTCGATGACAGATAGAAAACATCTATAGTCATTTTTGCTTTACCTCAAAGATTGAGCCCAAGAATATTGTGGAAGTCCTTCAAGATGAACATTGGATACATGCTATGCAAGAAGAACTTCAACAATTCCAGAAAAATGAGGTATGGAAACTGCTTCCCAGACCACTCGATACAACTATCATTGGAACCAAATGGGTCTTCAAGAACAAATTCGATGAATATAGCAATGTGATTAGGAATAAAGCAAGGTTGTTAGCTCAAGGATATTCACAAATAGAAGGCATTGATTTTGATGAAACATTTGCCCCTGTAGCTTGTCTTGAGTCTATCAGGATTCTTATGTCTATTGCATGTGTGTTATAGTTTAAACTATTTCAGATGGATGTAAAAAGTGCATTTCTTAATGGGGAACTTGATGAAGAAGTTTATGTGCAACAACCTAAGGGGTTTTCAGATCCTAAGTATCCTCATCATGTTTATCGTCTGAGCAAAGCACTTTATGGTCTCAAACAAGACCACGTGCTTGGTATGAGCGTTTGACGAAATTTCTTTTGGACCATAAATTCTGTAGAGGGAGTGTAGATAAAACATTGTTCACTCAAAAGACAAAGGATTCATTACTCATTGCTCAGATCTATGTGGATGATATAGTCTTTGGTTCTACATGTGAAGATACTGCTATAACTTTGCTGATCTCATGAAATCTGAATTTAAAATGAGTATGGTCAGTTAATTAAATTTCTTCTTAGGCTTACAAGTGAAGCAATTAAATGATAGAATCTTTATATGTCAGACTAAGTATGCAAAAGACTTAGTGAAAAGATTTGGCCTTGAGTCTGGTCGTACCTATCATACTCCCATGAGCACCACACTCAAACTCTGCAAAGACACTAATGGAAAAAGTGTGGATCAACACCTATATCGGAGTATGATAGGAAGCATGTTGTATCTCACAGCCAGTCGTCCAGATATATCTTTTAGTGTGCGAGTGTGTGCTTGATATTAGGCAGATGCTAAGGAATCCCACCTAACAGCTGTTAAGAGAATTATCAAATATATAGCTGGAATAACCTCCTTCGACCTATGGTATCAATTTGAAACATCCACCATCATTATTGGATATTCTAACGTCGATTGGGCTAGAAATTTGGATGATCGCAAATCAACAAGTGGAGGATGTTTTTATATCAAAAATTATTTGGTATCTTGGCAGAGTAAGAAGCAAAATTCAATATCTCTATCTACTGTCGAGGCCGAATATATCGGTGCAGGTAGTTGCTATGCACAACTCCTTTGGATGAAATAAATGTTGTTAAGATTGAGCAATCCACAACTATCAATATCTCAAAAAATCCTGTCCAACATTCTTAGACCAAGCATATAGACATTCATCATCATTTTATCCAAGAACTTGTTGAAGAAAAGATTATTGTGTTGGATTATGTGTCTATAAAAAAACAACTCAGCGATATCCTAACTAAGCCTCTTAATACAAACAGGTTTAGTGATCTCTAAAAATCAATTGGAATATGTGCAAATTGATGAAAAGCTCAGATAAAATGATCTACATAGGCAAATCTTCAAACCGTGACTTTTATAATTATTATATGGTTAATTATTCATAAATAAAATAGGCAAATCTTCATGAATTAACCATGTTACTTATGTCAACAGAAGTGTTGAATCTTGACATACTTGATGATATCAAGTCATTTTCGATATCATCGAGATTCAAAATTCGATGACATCGAAAATCACCATTGATGTAATCGATGACTCTCAGAAAGATAAGCAAGTGTCCGTTGGACTTCCCCAACGACCGTTATATCTGTTGGACTTTTCCAATAGTCGCTGACACAGTCTTCAATGACTTTATGAGCTTGAGTTCGATGCCATCGAAACTACTTCGATTACATTGACAAATTTGCTCTAAAAGCATAACGAAAGCATGAAAAGCTCACACATTTTCTTTCGTCTTCTCTGTTTCCTTTCCATTCATTTTCTACCTTCCAAACATCAAGAGGAGAAAGAAAATGGTTAAGGACAAAGGTAAGGATCTCTCTTCCTCAAAATCTTCAAAAGTCAAGAAGGGCAAAAATGTGAACTCTACAGGAAATAGATCACCTCAACACCAATTGAATTGGGAACAAGTCACGATCGTGGATCGTATTATTCTCAATAGTGCTATTGAGCCTTATGGGGTGGATCTTCTATTAGAAACAATTGGATTGCAGAATATACTCAATCTAGGTGGTTCTTACCAGTATGAAATGATTCAGCAATTTTTTAATTGTTGCCACATTGTTTAGGATTATTTACCATGTATTCGTCTGGAATTTGTACAACAAACCAAAGTCATTACTCCAGTCATTCTTGGACGTCTTCTAGACATAGGTGTGACTCGAATCCCAGTTACTAAGCGAAGTCTGAATGAATTAGGTATGTGGGGGGAAATCACGCGTGCATTGTGCCAAGGTGCTACAATCCCTAGGAATGATGAAAACGTACTTCATGTTCAGTATCTAGGAACTTTGTTCAAAATCCTCCACAATATCTTCAGTACAAATGTATATCCATGTGACGCCAAAGAAACTGGCCTAAACCCCTTTGTGCTCTTATCCTAGAGTAACTGATTAGGATAGTCAAAGGGGATCATCTTGATACACTTCCATTTTCTTCCCTCATCTGAAAACTCACACATTGGGTGGGTCTGCTGGCGACATCAGATAAAGTACATCCTAAAGTATGGTTCGACCATGATGCAGTTTAATAGGTGTGCATTTTAGCCTATTCTCATGCAGATAGTCCTCCACCAGTAGGAGTAAGCAGCCATCAGCCAAATGTGCAAACGCCATGAGGATCTAATCTGACACCCCTCTGCAGTCCTGAGTCAGTCACCAATCGCCAATATCATGTACTTGAACGCCATTTGTTGAATGGAGCCATTTATTGAATGGACTAGCCGGGATTGACGAGTGGCTCCACAACTGCGAACAACGACTATCTAGGATTGAGGATAGGATGGACGCTCTCCAGCACACTATGCAACAAATTCTTGAATTGCTAACGGTTGGAGGACCTGGAACACTCTAGTTGGTGAAGGAGTAGGCGTATGAATGTGTCCATACATGGACACTGTGATTATTTTTTGCAAAAACAACATACCTTTTTTTTTGTCTGACCTTGCATATTTTGGGTTATTTGCTATCCTTTTTGTTTTGATATGCCCATGATTGGGCTAGATATTTTTTTGGTTGGGATGGATAATGAAAGTCTGCTAAGCTTAGGCAACTCTTATTTTGGATATTTTGTCGATGGCTGTTTAATAATTCATATATCTTTGCTGCCATAATTATTTGATCTCTCTCGAATGCGGATATCAACTGTGATTGCTTTCTCATCCATATTCCTTAACGATTGCAAATTGGATTGTGATTTCTTATCTTTTCAAGTTATACTACTAATTTCTTTACACAATCATGGACATAGTCTGCATGGATGGTTTCCATGAGTATAGACATGTCGTTATCTGCTATACTCCTTTCTCTTCCTGATTATTCGTTTAGAGATGTCATTCTCTGTTATGAATTGGAATATCTAGATCTCTATTGTTCCTCCCAGTCGTTTCAGGTACAACTGCAGTCAAATACTTCAGATTGGTATATTCTGACCTTTTTCAATGACTGAAAAAAGGGGGAGAACAAATCCCACCATAGAGGAAATTGTATGTATCTATATCTAGTGGTGCAGGTGATAGGGGGAGTAGCTGCATGAAGACAGGGGGAGCAGCTACATATTTGTGTACTTCAACACTCAGTAACAATTGTAAAATTGTATAAAGAGTTATGTACACACAATTTAGGGTGTTGGTCTAGCTGTTGTTCAAGGACTTCAGGTGTTTTGTTATGTAATTGACAAAGGGGGAGATTGAAAGTGCCGTGATTTGCTAATTAGCATGAGTGTTGAGTCAACAAGACAAGTGAGCCCCACAGGAAGATCATTCAAGCGTTTACCTCAACAGAATGTGTGCCCAAACTTATCAAAGGTAAACTTAGCCTCACATCCCATGACCCAAAACACTAGGTATATAAAACCTTTAAAAATGGATAGAACAACTTAGGGTTTTAGGTGAGAAAACTATTTTGCTAAATCAGGAAAATCTCTAAGTTTTCTTCCTTTGTCGATTTATCGATAAGTGATTCGATGAAATCAAACACTGTTTTCGATATCCTCGAAACTCACTCGATGTTATCAAAATGAGGACTTCAGATGTCCAACAACCACAATGAATCCTGGACTAAATTATCGATGAATCGATGAGAGGTTCGATATCATCGAATTTCAAATCTCGAGTTCATCGAGATGGCTTGATAAAATCAACATCTGGTCAGTCTATGTCCAAAATGCAGTTAAGAAAAATTATGTGATTTTTGATATCTAGAAGAGAGCCTCGATATCCTCAAAATTCAAACCTCGATGATATCGATGGACCTTTGATGATATAGGATTGGAACACAAATCTGACCTGCAAATTTTTAAGAAAATTCTTTTAAGTATCGAGGATCACTCAATGACATTAATATTCAAATATCAATCATATCGAGACTAGGTCGATGTTATTGAAATAGGACACAAACTGTCCAGCAAGCTTATAGGAAAATTTCTTGAAAAGATCGATGAATCGAAATTGTTATCGATATCATCGACATTCAAAATCAGAAGATATTGAGGGATGCTCGATCATATTAATACCTGTTAAGTTTCTAAGGCAAGTTTGCTCTCATGTTTTTCAAATGTCGAGGAATCAAACCATGCGTCAATGAAATCGGAGTTCGAAATCCAATGACATTGAAGCATGTTCGATACCCTCGACCAGTTGGCGAAAAGGATCAAAAGCGTTTGACAGATTGAGTTCGTGTCATCGAGCAGCCATTCGATGTTATCGAGAGTATATACTCAATGATCTTGAACTCTGTCAAAAATATGACTATTTTATTTTCATTGGAACTTTTTACCTATTTGATGAGAGCTTGCCCGAGGTTGTTGGTAGAGAAAATAGGTAGAGCTTTTGAGTGTTTAATCCAGTTCACATACCCTAAGCCTTTTTCTCTCATAGGAGTTCATTCCTCAATCCACCCTCATCATTGATATTCAATAGAGTGGACTGGTGAATGAACTTCCACATTTAAGGATCCTTCAGCTACCACCTTAATCGCAAATCATTGAGTTAAGATACCTTAAATGCATAGGTGCTTGGAATCACTCTGTTTCTAATATAGGAAAATATTTAATAGAGTAGGATTCCAACATAACCTTTACCTAACCCGTCGCCTTACATTGGAGCACCATAAGTATTGTGAATCAAGGGAGCTAAAGATTCTTCATCATTAAAGGAGGAGATCTTCATCAACGTGCTAAATGGGGCTCATTTACTTATCTATAAGTCATTAGAGTCCAGAGACCTTGCTAATCATTCTTTTCTGTATGTAACGCCCGTGAAAAATCCGTACTTGGGCTCGAGTACCAACTCGACCCGAAATCGCGTAGAAATAATTTCCATGGAAATTAGCGTAAGTTAGCTAGCGCAACGCTAGAGTAGCTGGGAAATAGTCCCTGATCACTTTAAATACGTTCTACAAGACCCAAATCGAGTAGAATAAACAACTCTACAATACTCTATAACCTCGGATCAAACTCTAAGCGGGTTTGTCCTCTGGACCACATTGAATTTTTGTATTGGATTTAGACCGCGCGTCGAAGGTCCGATACCTCCTATCTTAGATCGTTAGAACCGCCCAGATGGACTTGACAATCATCTCGAAAATCAAGTCAAACCGATAATCACAGACTATTTCATTGAACCCGAACTGAAGCGACCGCGAATAGGGACAGAATTGGAATTTCAAATTCAAATCTGGCACAGGACTTGACGCGTCAGTATTAAGCGTTCTGACCGTCAGAATTCATCCAGATTACACCCTCGGATCAGGAAAAATTTCTATTTATTATCATGAGACTTTCAGCCCTGATCTACGTGCAGTGACCGCTGAACTGAAACTGGTCCTCCACGTGCGATCTGCGAACCCTGCCAGACTGAAAACTTAATACATGCTACATCTGGTACGCATGAGCTTAAGTCTGATCGCAATCGACCAGGGGACCACCAGAAAGCAGCTTTGGGACCGAAACAGCCCCGAAATGGATAGGCACTAAGTAAACTTCGTTCCGGAGCCTATTTTCGACGTTTTTAAGCTTATAAAAGGGGTTGAAACCCTCATTTCTCTCTCCCATCCGAAAATTGCAAACCCTAGGAAAAGGAGAGAGAGTTTGAGAGAGAGATTGGAAGGGATTTTTTTCGCTTCCGAGCCACCGATTGCTGCAGCTTCAGCAACTCTTCCCAATCACCTGGCTGGTGATTTCTCCGTTCTTTCAGGTACAAAACAACCCTAGAACTTGCTGATTTAGGGTTTATCCCGATTTAGGGCGTGTTAGCTAACGTATTTCATAAATCAGGTTCTCCTACTGCCGTAGACGAAGCGTACACGCTCCGTTCAAAATCACGCTTCCGTAAGAGACTAGGTGAGAATTTTAGACGCTTTGATTGACGGTTTACAACGCTTTCAATGTCGTTTAATAGTAGATTATCGACGGCATCGCCGTTTGACATGTACAACATGCTCTCCGTTTCCTATTTCGTAAATTAACGAAGAATATGAGATTTAGGGCATTTTAGTCATTTGTAGGAAGTACGGTCTACATGCATATTTTGCTGACGTGATTGACATGGTTTGTTGTCGCATTAGGGAGTTAGGAATGCTTGCATAATCAGTTTGGCGAAGAGATTCGCCTAGTTGCGCACTTTGGGTCGACATACTATATGTAGACTTAAGTGTGTAGTGTATGTGTTTGTATAAATGCTTGTATTAGTATGTATTGAATTAAATGATGTTATGTAGTAGTTTGAGATTGATTTCTTGATTAATATGCTGACCTAAATGATTTCCTACATGTTGACCTTATGCATGATTGCATTACATGCATGGAAAGTATGCCTTGAAGATTTGCTTAAGTTGAATGTTATAACATGTGTTAACATGCTCACATGATTGTATTTAAATTCTAATACCTTTACATATATTGTTAAATGTAATTCCATAGATGTGTGGGACTTGACTTAGTCCAGGCAGTCGGTAACCGAGCGAATTCGTGGCTGACTGGTCATAGCCACGAATGACGCGTCGATGAACGTGATTCGTGTTTAGAGTTGGCGGCAGTGGTTAGGCCACGCGAAGTGTTTTACGCACTTCATGTCGTTCGACTTGAGATGCGATCGCGCTAGTCGAGCCCGTCAAGTAACCCGACTGGCCGATGTATATTCACCTTGTATGAGTCATAACTGCTTGAACCTAGGGTACTGAACTTACCATTGTAAACCCTGTTAACCATGGTACCTTGATCCACTAAGACTCATGAGCCGGGCATCGTGGTATGGGACACCGTGGTCGAGCTGTCGGCCTACGCTGGGGCCACAAACCTCCCCGTAGTGACCAGTGAGCACCTAGACTCGTGAGCAGATTATGGTGGTATGGGACACTATATTCTAGCTGTCGGCCTATACTGATCAGGGGACGAGCCCTTTGTAGTGACCGCGAGCGTATTCTGAGTCCACGGGAGGCGACGACCCTTCTGTTGCAGTAGAGTACAGTAGGCCTGTATTGATAAGGTGATGGGGGAGCGGTGCAACGAGTGCGAGCAACAGCCCTGACAGCCCTTGCAGTGACCTACGAAATATACATCGTATGAGATTACTAGGAGTGACGACCCTAGACAGGATCTGTGTTGGGATTGATACGAGGAAAGTACCTTAGTTTCCCAATCCTGCTGTTTGAATGGACTAATAACAACTTAAAAATTATATCACCATAGCATTGCATGTGCCTGGAAGATGTGGAGCACTCTAGGGAGTGTGGCATGCCGCGGTCGTAAGATGTTGCTGCATGAGGGTGATCGTCGGTGAGGGCATACATCACGTCATGTCATCTTGCATTAACAACAGTATTAGGATTGTCTGATTTACTGCTTTACTATTATCGCGTGATTGAATTGTGAACATGCTAATCTTTGCTCTATGATTCCACTGATTTGATCACTCATTCCCACGTTACGGGATGGTGTTTGCAACACCCACCAGACTCTGTTGTAGATGCAGGTGAGGCCGAGATCCAGGAGGTGGAGCCAGAGATCGACGAGGACCGGGATGAGTTCTCGTATATGCAGTATCACGACGGCTTCCCGTAGGCGACCTGGATCGAGGGGACATCTGTGGGACTTTTTTTTGAACATTATTCTTTTGTTTATGTATATGTATATGAGACTCAGAGATGTAGTCATACTTTGGAGACAGATGAGATTTACTTTGTTTTTCCATACAGTGATATATATATTGTTTAGTCTTCCGCTTGCTTTTATCACTGGATCTGAAGTATGAATTGCAGTTTTGGTATACTTTTACTCATGTGAATGCTTTAAATCAGACAACATTGAAACATAACCATTTTTGTTGCATAAGTGACGGTCTGGAACTCGGGAGTTGAGTTTATACACGACACCCGATTTTCAGGGTGTTACAGTGTAGGATTGGGTCACAGGTGATTCTCACCCCTTTCAAGTCCTCATAGGAGGCTCTGACGGGAGAGTACATGGGGGTGATGTGTGTTGACCCTTGCTCTGTAGAGAGTTTAAACTTAGGTCCTTTGTGATGGTCCTTGACTTGTATGGTCTAAAACCTAGATGATGTGTGTTGATCTTTGCTCTTATGTAGGGCATAAATTGTTAGGTTCCTTGTGTGGATCCTTGGCCTATATGGTCTAAAATCTGAGTGTTGTGTGTTGACCCTTGTTTCTGTGTGGGGCATAAACTTATGTCTTGTGGAGACATGTTAGGTACCTTGTGTATGTCTTCGAGTCAGCCTTGTGTAAGTTGTACTAGTTTGAGGTGAACCTGATTTGAAACCTCTGTTAGTGAGATCTGATACCCTCAAGGGTTGAGTGCATCCGCCGAAAGTGGAGTAGACACATAGTCGAACCACTATAAAAATAACTGTGTTTGGGATTTCTATTTACTCTTACTGCTTGTGTGATTTCTCTGAATGTTCTCATAACGCATGTTTACATGATTACCTAGAACTAATTAGAATCACATCTCACACACAGTCACATCCATCATGAACTATATTATATATCTTGTTTATGTTTTGAATAGTCTTATAATTGGATCCTCTATTTGGCTTGGAAGCCATTAGAGTTACATTGAAGAAATCCTGTTATTTACATATTAGTTCAGGATAGGGTTGATAGGCTTTAAATCATCATAAAATTCTAAAAAGTCCTATTCACCCCCCTTAGGACATCTTAGCGTATTCCCAATTCTATTAAAGTGGTCCTTACCACAATTTCACTATCATGCGTCCACCAAATTGGAAAGTTCCTTTTGAACTAATGTGCAATGCAAGTGATTATGTCGTAGGGACTGTTTTAGGTCAAAGGAAAGATAAACGGTGCTACGTTATTCATTATGCGAGTAGAATTCTAAACTCGGCCCAAGTAAACTACTCAATAATTGAAAAGGAGTTACTTACAGTAGTTTTTACTTTGAATAAGTTTAGGTCCTACTTGCTAAGATTGAAAGTGGTCATTTTCATAGAGCACTCAACTTTGAAATATTTTCTATCTAAGAAAGATGCAAAGCTGAGACTTTTGAGATGGATCCTCCTACTTCAGGAATTTGACTTTAGAGATAAAAGATAAGAAAGGAGTAGAGAATGCAGTGGCCGATCACCTTTTCAGATTAGTGTTAGATGATTCCACTGAGGAGATGCATATCCAGGATACTTTCTCTAATGAACAATTATTTGTGATCTACAAATTGCCTTGGTTTAAGGATATAGTGAACTATCTTGTGATGAGAAAAAGGTCATATCATTGGAAGTCACAAGATTGGAAGCATTTTAAAACCGAGGTTAGGAACTTCTTCTGAGTTGACCTGTATTTATATAAATATGGGACTGATCAAAATTTTAGACGTTGTGTCCTAGAGAATGAAGTTCAGAGTGTTATTTCCTTTTGCCACACGGAAGCATGTGGTGGCCATTTTTCTGCCAAGAAAACTACTGCAAAAATACTGCAGTGCAGGTTTTACTGGCCCACCATGTTTAACGACACTCACACTTTCTGTGTTGCTTATGATAGATGTAATGCTCCAGTTTCTACAGCTTAAGTATGAGACTTGCTTCAGAAACCCAGAAGTTTATAAATCAGAGAACTAGCGAAAGTATAAATTCAAAGTGCGATAGCAAAATGAAGCATGGATAATCATATAAGCCCAAATATTTGACCCACCCTGCTGGAGGTCTTAGTTACAAATTCATAAGTTTTTGAGACGCTACTCGACTGAAATTAAACAATGTGACTACTGATTCGGCCCGAAATATGCCACTACCTCATGCTGCGATTCGTCATCATAGTACCCTTCCTTAGGCTCTGCAGTCGCACCATCAAGGCCAACGCTATCATCCTCTACGTCTGTCCCTGCGTACTCTGTACAGTTGGATAGTTAAGGAATGAGTGGCCAGCTTAGTGTGAATTTCCCTCAAGATTACACACCGCCACCGAAAACAAGTCAATAATCCAAAATAGGCAAGATGTAGTATTATTAAATGCATGGATGTATGAATGCACATCGACCTGAGGATGCTCATCCAATCAGACTTGGGCTCGTCACCCATACAATCATCGACCTGGGAATGATCATCCAGTCGGAACAATAGGTCGATAGTCAATGGTCTGGCAGTTAGCGAAATGATACCCCGATGATCATAAGGGCACATGCTACAACATCTAGAATTAGCCTCCCGACATCGCCAATATGCTATGGATGCATGATTATCTAACCCATTATTATTCCGGTTACAATTAGCCAGTTTGAGTAACTCAATGGTCACTATGGGGGGCTCGTCACCCAGCGTAGGCCGACAGCTTGAGTATAGTGTCCCATGACCACCATTCTTGGCCCATGAGGTCCTCCACCTTGGGATGTTTAAATAAGACCCCTTAATCAAAATGATACTAGGTCAAGGGTCCTATTCTTCCACACAATCCGTCTAGTTACATCCCAAGTGAGGCTCACATACAATAGTGGAATACACCACATGTAATGTTATGAGTTAAATGATAAGGCGACGTACAACAATCATGTAGCGACATATAAATTTAAATGATGATACTGAAGTATGTAAAGAGGCATTTACGAATCTGAAATACTAGCTATCCAATGATACAATACTAAGACATGTGAATAGTAATTATCTCACAAGAATTAACTAGTATGTGGGCCTATCATATAATATGAGCATAGTACTTTGAATCATAAGGTTGAGATAGGATAGTTAACAAAAATTAGATGTTTAGCAGCAATTTGATGCATACTATGTTTCGCTAACTCAGGGATGGAAAGCCCAAGGGGAAAATCATCACTTAAGTCGTCATAATCCTACCCTTAATGTAAATTCCTGTGTGCCACCATTGGCCCCAAGTTAAGCCAGTAGCTTCTTAGGGGATTAGCTTGCATTAGATAATGACTCTTAACATATTGAAGGTTTGAAGGGCCCATGAATGGAATCATTTGGTGTAACGCCCGTGAAAAATCCATACTTGGGCTCGAGTACCAACTCGACCCGAAATTATGTAGAATTTATTCCTTTAGAAAATATGACTAAGTTAGCTAGTGCAACGTTAGAATAGCTGGGAAATGGTCCCTGATCACTTTAAATACGTTCTACAAGGCCCAAAGCGAGTGGAACCAATGGTGCTATAATGCTCTAAAGCCTCCGATCAAACTCTAAACGGGTTTATTCTCGGGACCTCCTTGAAACTTTGTATTGGATCTAGACCGCGGTCGAAAGTCTGATACCTACCATCTTAGACCGTTATGACCACTTAGCTGGGCTTGGCAATCGTTTCGAAAATCAAGTCCAACTGACATTCAGAGGCTATTTCATTGAGCTTGAAGTGAAGAGAGTGAGAATAGGGTTAGAATTGAAATTTGAAATTCAAATCTGGCACACGAATTGACACATCAGTATTGAGCGTTCTGACTATCAGAATTCAGCCAAATTACACCCTTGGATCAGGAAAAATTTCTATTACATATCACGAGACTTATAGGCCTGATCTTGGTGCGGTGACCGTTAAGCTGAAACTGGACCGCCACGTGCGATCTGGGAACCCTACCGGTCTGAAAACTGGATGTGTGCTAGATCCAGTATGCATGAGCTTAAGTCTGACCGCATTTGGCCAGGGGACCTTCAGAAATGCTCTTTTGGACCGAAACGGCCCCGATTTGGTTAGGCACCAAGTGAACATTGTTCTCAAGCCTATTTTGGGCATGTTTTAGCTTATAAAAGGGGTTGAAACCCTCACTTCTCTCACACATCCGAATTTGCTAGAAACCCTAGCTTGTGTGAGAGAAAAGGTGAGAGATTGTGAGAGAGAGTGGGAGAGTTCTTCCTGCTACTTGTGCTACATGTTGCACGTGCTAAGCAACGCACCTCTATCGCTTTCCCGGTGATTACACCGCGATTCTAGGTAAGTAAATACCCTAAATAGTTACTGATTTGAGGTTCCTTTGTTTCCATAGCGAAGTAGCTTATGGATCTTGTGTATTAGGTTCCCTATTCACCGTAGACGAAGCGTATACGCTCCGTTTCAATTGACGAGTCTACAAGACATAAGGTGAGGATTTTAGACGCCTTGATTGACGGTTTCCAACGCTTTCAATGTCATTTAATAGTAGATTATTGACGGCATCGCCGTTTGACATGTACAACATACTCTCTGTTTCCTATTTCGTAAATTAACGAAGAATATGAGATTTTGGGCATTTTAGTCATTTGTAGGAAGTACAGTTTACATTCATATTTTGCTGATGTGATTGACATGGTTTGTTGTCGCATTAGGAAGTTAGGAATACGTGCATAATTAGTTTGGCGAAGAGATTCGCCTAATTGCGCACTTTGGGTCGACATACTATATGTAGACTTAAGTGTGTAGTGTATGTGTTTGTATAAATGCTTGTATTAGTATGTATCGAATTAAATGATGTTATGTGATAGTTTGAGATTGATTTCTCAATTAATATGCTGACCTAAATGATTTCCTACATGTTGACTATATGCATGATTTCATTACATGCATGGAATATATGTGCTTGAAGATTTGCTTAAGTTGAATGTTATAACATGTGTTAACATGCTCACATGATTGTATTTCAATTCCAATACTCTTACATAAATTGCTAATGTGATTCCATAAGTGTTTGGGACTAGACTTAGTCCAGGCAGTCGGTAACCGAGCGAATTCGTGGCTGACTGGTCTTAGCCACGAACGACGCGTCGATGAACGCGGTTCGTGTTTGGAGTTGGCGGCAGTGGTTAGGCCACGCGAAGTGTTTTACACACTTCATGTCGTTCGACTTGAGATGCGATCGCACTAGTCGAGCCCGTCAAGCAACCCGACTGGCCGATGTATGTTCACCTTGTATGAGTCATAACTGCTTGAACCTAGGATACTGAACTTACCATTGTAAACCCTGTTAACCATGGTACCTTGATCCACGAAGACTCATGAGCCGGGCATCGTGGTATGGGACACCGTGGTCGAGCTGTCGGCCTACGCTGGGGCCACAAACCTCCCCGTAGTGACCAGTGAGCACCTAGACTCGTGAGCAGATTATGGTGGTATGGGACACTATATTCTAGCTGTCGGCCTACACTGATCAGGCGACGAGTCCTTTGTAGTGACCGCGAGCGTATTCTGAGTCCACAGGAGGCGACGACCCTTCCGTTGCAGTAGAGTACGGTAGGCCTGTATTGATAAGGTGATGGGGGAGCGGTGCAACGAGTGCGAGGAACAGCCCTGGCAGCCCTTGCAGTGACCTACGAAATATACATCGTATGAGATTACTAGGAGTGACAACCCTAGACAGGATCTGTGTTGGGATTGATACATGGGAAGTACCTTAGTTTCCCAATCCTGCTGTTTGAATGGACTAATAACAACTTGGAAATCATATCACCATAGCATTGCATGTGCCTGGAAGATGTGGAGCACTCTAGGGAGTGTGGCATGCCGCGGTCGTAAGATGTTGTCGCATGAGGGTGATCGTCGGTGAGGGCATACATCACGTCATGTCATCTTGCATTAACAACAGTATTAGGATTGTCTGATTTACTGCTTTACTATTATCGCGTGATTGAATTGTGAACATGCTAATCTTTTCTCTATGATTCCACTGAGTTGATCACTCACTCCCACGTTACGGGATGGTGTTTGCAACACCCACCAGACCCTGTTGTAGATGCAGGTGGGGCTGAGATCCAGGAGGCAAAGCCAGACTTCGACGAGGACCAGGACGAGTTCTCATACATGCAGTATCATGATGGCTTTGCGTAGGTGACCTGGATCGATGGGACTTCAGTGGGACCATTTTGGACATTTACTTTTGTTCATGTATATATATATGAGACTCAGAGATGTATTCATACTTTAGAGACAGATGAGGTTTACTTTGTTTTTCCATACAGTGATATATATATTGTTTAGTCTTTCGCTTGCTTTTATCACAGGATCTGAAGTATGAATTGCAGTTTTGGTATACTTTTACTCATGTGAATGCTTTAAATCAGACAACACTGAATCATAATCATTTTTGTTGCATAAGTGACGGTCTGGAACTCGGGAGTTGAGTTTATACATGACCCCCGATTTTCAGGGTGTTACAAGTTGGTATCAAAGCGTGAATAAAAGTATACTGGGCCTGGGTTATGGTCTCGCGACGTACGCTGTCACTTCTTTTGACTTAGGTGGGTGCGAGAGGGGTCTAGAAACATTTCTAGGATCAGAGATTCGCCAATAGGCGAAGTATATTTGAATCGATCGCACGACCGAGTCTGTAACGCATCTCGGGTCGTGTAAAGCAACCCGAATAGCTTCTAAGCCGTAGGAAGTCGGGTTGAGACGTCCTATGAACGATTTTAAACCCGTAAAAGTAAATTCTTGGGCCGTGGGATGACCACGACTCCTGTATTCAATCGCCAAGGCTTAAAAAAAAAACCCCGTTTCACCAAAAATCTTCAAAATTCTTCCTCTCACCACTCCAATCTTTATTTCTTTCTTATCTAATTCATGTTAGGCATCAAAAATAATGTGAAAATAACACAAAATAATACTTTCACAAAATTTTATAGTGAATAGTAAAATTTCATGAAAAATAGCCATAAGGCCATTCTAACTTCACTTTATTTAGCTAATAAGAGTCTAGATGGATGTACTAGCTCCTTCTACCCCAAATTCATATGCTGCATCATAGGGTTTGGTATTCAGGATTGCGAAATGGTCTCGGAAAGCCCCAAACACATGTTTGGGCTCACATAGGCCAAAATACCATGAACCGGGGGCAAACCGTACATATCTGGGGTCCTTGGACCATGGGGGACCGAACCCATCTGGCCCCACCGACCGGATGCATCACCGGTCGGCGATGCATCGCCGTACAGGTGGGCCGATTTGCTGTGATTTTTAGGCGCACGCCCTTAAATCTCATGTGTACCCTCCCCATATAAGTCATGTCCAACGAAAACCCCCAAATCATACCCCTCCTTCACAAACAGCCCTCCCCATAACCCTATTTTCATTTTTCAGCAACCATCCCCAAATTTCATGGTTTCAAATCGCCTCTTGATCCCTCCTTGGCCAAAAACGACCATCATCCATCATTCCTTTGGAGTTGGCAGCCCTTCTTCTTGAAGATTCCATCATTTGGAGCTCCAAAAACACCCAGATCGAGCTGAAATCGTGAGGTGCTCCATTTCACTTTTCCATTTCTATTTCTCCTTGAAAATACATCCTTAGGAAGCTTGAAGCATCCCTCTACGACACCTAGATCTCCTTTTTCTAGATTGGACAGCCACTTCTCCACATTTTCTCCATTTTTCATGGTTTCGTGGAAGCCATTTTAGGCCTTTTATCACTCTCATCCATCATATCTTTGATGGGTAAAAGGAAAATAGCAACAGACGAGGCTGGGCCAAGCCGCCCTGCTCAATCGAGGAGACCGCGGGGTGGTGTCGCAAGTTCAGGCACCGCCGCAGGTCCAGCTGCAGCCATAGAGTGCCGTACAAAGCGAGATTTAGATCCCCATGCTCACCTTGGGTGAGTAATTCTATCAGAGATGCCTCATGGCTAATACACTGATCACAAAGTGTTATTTGAGGCGGACGTGGAAGGGCGACTGTTCGGTGAATTTTTGTTGTTCGAGCGCATTGAAGCTGCGCATTGGGGTCCGATCTTTGAAGCTCGTGCTCGTGCTAATGTGAGCACCGTTCGTGCCTTCTACGCTAGTATCAGAATCCTACCTTGAAGCCGTTGCAGTTTAAAATCCCTTTTGGTAGAGATCGGATGGCTACGATTGATGTGCGACTGATTGCGCGACTTCTGAACGTACCTCTTGGTGATGTTCATCCTAGTGAGAAGAATCTGAGGAGTAGACGTGAACGAGATCGCCGCACCAGGTTTATGTGGGGTAAGTTGGTTCCATGGCAGCCTAATAATAGCCTTAAGGTGACGTATATGTCTGATGATTTGCGCCTGCTGCACCATATCTGCACGTTCAATGTTTATCCCAGGTCGACGAATCGCATTTAATGTACACGCCTTATGGTTAATTTTCTTATCTGGTGGCCCGGGGAGAGAACGTATGTATGGCTACTTTCATCTTACTACAAATAATCCTCATAGCCAAGTCAAGAAGAACATCCGAATCGCTTCCTTTTGGCCGACTGATTTGCAAGATTACGCTTGAGTTTGCCTACAGACTTGGGCCGGAATTGCCAGTTTCGATTCATACCATTGATGAGTCGACTATGGTCAAGATGAAGATTGGGTCGCAGTACCGTGAAAATCAGCTTGAGGAGGACAGCGAGGATGACTTTGATGATGAGGTAGATCAAAGCGAAGAAGAACCTGGAGCAGAGGTTCAGGAAGAGGTTCAGGAAGAAGTTCAGGAAGATGCAGAAGAGGAGGCTCAGGATACAGATGAGAGCCCTCCTCCTTCTGCACAGGCTATTAGCGATGATCGCATTGCTCGGATGGAGGAGAGTCAGATCGCCTTGCGAAGGAAAGTTCAAGAACTTCGCGCTGAAGTCGAGGATGCCAAGGCCGTTACAAAGAAGAAATTAGGCAAGGTGACTCGCACCTTGAAGGCGATCCTGTGTTGCTTGCAGGATAAGGGTGCTCCTCCTCCGTCCCCAGACTCAGACTAGCGATGCGACCTTTGATGTAGTTGTCAGTAGTTAGTCATTTTCTGCTTTATGTGTGTAAGCCTGCTAGGGCTAGTGCTTTGCTTATGTTGCTGTTGCAATTTTAAACTGTCTTAGTTCCTATGTATTTCTCGTCATGACGCTTGTAAGGATATATCCCTTGTATTGTGGCAATTTTGATTAAATGAAATGCATGGAATGCCTTTGACTCCTTGTGTGAACGATTGCGGTGTATTTGTGCTATTAAGACTGACAAGGTTGCGCCCTATTTTGAATATAGAGAATGCCGCCTAAGGCTACGCGGAGCACGGTTCGGCTTGCATTGACTGAGCATATGGATTAGACTCCTTCGCAGTCTGACACTCATGCGGACCCTGCTTTAGGCCCGATTCCTGAGACAGTTCGTGCGTCTCAGCCTGCCGCTGGTCCTACAGTGGGACCACCGCCATTTACGCCGTCAGTCAGAGAGCCTCATCGTGCATCTACTTCCACACAGCATCCGCCGCAGCCTGCTCCACCTCCTGACAGATTTGAGCAGATGTTGGCTATGCTGCAGCAGCAGCAACAGCAGCTTCTGACTACCATCGTGGGGACATTAGCACAGGGTGGGGGCGTGGCTCCACCTGCACCACCTGCGCATCCAGCTGAGGATGCTTATACATATGCCCAAGATGAGGGCATGGCTCATCCTGCACCGCCTTCTTACCCTGCGGGGAACGCCGCAGATACACGGGGCCTATTAGAACGATTTCAGCGCTTACGTCCTCCCACTTTCACGGGTTCTCACAGACCCGAGGAGGCTGAGTACTGGCTCGACCGTGTGTCGAAGATTTTGCGGATGTTACATTGCACTGAGGCTGAGCAGGTAGAGCTGGCCACATTCCTGTTTGAGAGAGAGGCCAGCCTTTGGTGGGATAGCGTACTGCGGACCGTTGCCGCCGACTTTATATGGACATGGGCAGCGTTTGAGTTCCGCTTCCATGAGAAGTATTATCCCCAGACTTACAGGCATGACAAGGAGAATGAGTTTCTCCGCCTCAGACAGGCAGCCATGACAGTTACAGAGTATGAGCATCGATTCACGGAGTTGGGCAGATATGTCCTGACGATTTTGGCTGATGAGCAGATGCGTATACGGCGCTTTTTGGAGGGTTTGCGACCGGACATTCGGTCGAAGATGTGCTGTGTGACCATTCCTTCATATGGGGAGTTGATTCACGTGTCTATGCGGGCAGAGCAGGATGTGGATCGACTTGCGTGATTTCGTGGCCTTGTTGCTTCTAAGCCGCGACCGGACATGCAGGACAGGCCCCTCGCGGGCAAGAGGCCTCGTATTGACCCTCCTACTAGGACTACAGTGCCTGTACCACCATTTTGGTGCCCTGATTTGACATGTACATACTGTGGGAGGACAGGCCACTTGGCGCAGAGCTGTTTCTCTCGGATGCGGGACAGCGGGTTCTCACCGCCATAGAAGATTGACCGTGCTCGTTCACATGCGATATCAGCACCGCCTATACGGTTAGCTCCTGCGCACCCTTCTTTCAGACCTCCGGTATCGCAGATCAGACAGCCTCCACGGCCCTTGACACAGCAGCCGAACTGGCCACAGCAGGCTCGGGTTCATGCATTGACAGCTGAGGCAGCTGGGATGCCGACTTTCCAGCATTCAGCCTTCGAGGTCACAGCCCATATTGGAGGTACTCCTATTCTTGTGATGGTGGACACTGGTTCCATGATTTCTTTGATATCGCGTGCTGTAGTCAGGCGTCTTGGGTTACAGACCATTACCATGGATAGGGTACGAGTCCTTGCAGCCCACGGAGATTATTCAGATGTCACCCAGATGTGTGAGGGGTGTTTGGTTGATTTGGGAGGCTGGACGATGGCTATTGATCTTGTCGTCGATCCCTCTCTTGTTTATCTCGACATCATTCTTGGCATGGATTGGTTGACTACAGCGAGGTCCGAGATTGACTGCGAGACTCGTATAGTGACTGTGTACGAGCCTGAGGGTGCATCCTTCACATTTTCAGTGCGGGTAAATCTTCCTTTCCGCATACTTAGTTACGCCACTTTATTGCACGACGCTGGTGCCCAGGTACTCGAGCATGTGCCAGTCGTTTTCGAGTTCGGGGATCTGTTCAGGAAGATCCCTGGTTTATCACCCCGACGTGAGATTGATTTCACTATCGATCTGGTTCCTGGTTCTATGCCCGTCTCACTGCCGACGTATCGCATGACACTATGTGAGATGGAGGAGTTGAGGACGCAGATTGATGGTCTGGTAGAGCTTGGCCTCATACGGCCTAGTGTGTCTCCTTGGGGAGCATCGGTCCTATTCGTGAGGAAGAAGGACGGTTCGATGCGATTGTGTATTGATTATCACAGGCTGAACCAGGTTACGGTGAAGAACAAGTATCCTTTACCCAGGATTGATGACTTGTTTGATCAGTTGAGAGGAGCGCAGTACTTCTCGAAGATTGATCTTCAGTCAGGATATCATCAGTTGCGCGTCAGGGATGAGGACGTGCAGAAGATAGCATTCAGGACCAGTTTTGGCCACTATGAGTTCCTCGTGATGTCGTTCGGTCTCACGAACGCACCAGCCGTGTTCATGGATCCGATGAACTGGGTATTTCGACCTTTTCTCTATCGATTCGTCGTTGTATTCATTGACGACATTTTGGTGTACTCCAGGAGTCGAGAGGAGCATGAGGAGCACTTGCGTTTGGTCCTGGATACGCTCAGACAGCATCAATTGTTCGCACAGTACAAGAAGTGCGACTTCTGGAAATAGGAGGTGAAGTTCCTGGGACACGTGGTGTCCAAAGATGGCATGGCAGTTGACCTGTCTAAGGTAGCTGCGGTGCAGGACTGGGAGCAGCCTGGTTCTGTCACTGAGGTGAGGAGTTTCTTGCGTCTCGCTGGCTACTATCGGTGCTTCATACAAGACTTCTCGAAGATCGCGAGACCCTTATCTCAGTTGACACGGAAGGACGTGAAGTTCGCCTGAAATGACAAGGCGGAGTCAGCTTTTCAGGAGCTGAAGGACAGACTTACGTCCGCCCCTGTGCTAGTATTGCCAGAGCAAGGGGTTAGATACACCATATACACTGACGCGTCTAGCGTTGGTCTGGGTTGTGTCCTTATGCAAAGGTACAGGGTAATTTCATATGCCTCGAGACAATTAAGGAAGCACGAGGAGAATTACCCTACACACGACCTAGAGTTGGCAGCTGTAATATTCGTACTGAGACTCTGGAGACATTACCTTTACGGAGAGGAGTTCGAGCTCTTTTGCGACCACAAGAGCCTCAAGTACATATTCACGCAGCGGGACTTGAATATGAGGCAGCGGTGATGGATGGAGACGTTGAAGGACTTCAAGTTTGAAGTCTCTTACCATCCTGGGAAGGCGAACCTTGTGGCTGATGCGTTGAGCCGCAAGAAGGCGATAGAGTTTGCGGCTCCGCTGATGGTTGCCGAGTGGGATATGGTTGAGTTTTTGCGAGACTTTGAGCAGAAACTCACCGTAGAGGAGCCGTTTGAGTTCATCGCACATGTACAGGTGCAATCTCAGATCGATGACCGAGTCATCGAGGCGCAGAGGGATGATGCGCATCTTACTGAGCTTCGAGAGCAGGCCAGTGATGATGCTGACGCCGACTGGCGAGTTGGTATGGATGGGGGCTTACGTTATCGTGGCCGCCTATGCGTCCGAGATGTCTCTGACTTGAGACGAGAGATTCTCGAGGCTGCGCATTCTACTAGACTCCCGATGCATCCAGGCAGCACAAAGATGTATCGTGACGTGAAGAGGACGTATTGGTGGGAAGGTATGAAGACCCACATAGCTGAGTTCGTGTCCCGTTGTCTCACTTGTCAGCAGGTGAAGGCAGAGCATCGCCGACCACCTGGACTTTTGCAGCCTATGCCGATCGTAGAGTGGAAGTGGGATTTCATTTCCATGGACTTCATTTCTGGGTTACCGAAGACGAGGAAGGGACATGATTCCATTTGGGTGATCGTCGACCGTCTGACGAAGTCGGCGCACTTCCTACCGATCAGAGTTACGAACTCTGCAGACGAGCTGGCCAGATTGTACATCAGAGAGATTGTGTGTCTGCATGGCGTTCCGCTGGAGATCGTGTCGGACAGAGAAACGTGGTTCACTTCTATTTTTTGGACTCGCATTCAGGAGGCTATGGGTGTGAAGTTGAAGTTTAGTACTGCCTTCCACCCACAGACAGACGGACAGACAGAGCGGGTGAACCAGATCTTGGAAGACATGTTGCGAGCTTGCGCATTGGACTTCAAGGACAGTTGGGATGATTGTCTTGTATATGCGGAGTTTGCGTACAACAATAGTTTTCAGGCGAGTATCGGTATGGCACCTTATGAGGCGCTGTATGGGCGACCTTATCGCGCACCGCATTGCTGGCTAGAGGTTGGTGAGCATAGCTTGATTGACCCAGAGTTAGTGCAGGCGACGTCAGAGAAGATTGATATTATTCGACGTCGGCTCCTTACAGCGCAGAGCAGACAGAAGAGCTACGCCGATACGAGACGGAGGCCACTAGAGTTCACAGTTGGGGATCATGTGTTTTTGCGAGTTTCCCCTATGAAGGGAGTCCTTCGGTTTGGGAAGAAGGGGAAGCTGGCACCGTGATTCATTGGTCCATTCCAGATCCTCGATCGTGTGGGAGCGGTGGCTTACCGATTGGCTTTACTCACGCCTCTCGCGAGCGTTCACAACGTATTTCATGTTTCTATGCTGAAGAAGTACGTTGCTGATCCTTCCCATATCATCAGATGGGAGCAGGTGCAGTCAGGAGAGGATGTTACTTATATCCTGCGACCGACACGTATCCTAGACAGGAGGGAGCAGGTACTGCGTAGCAAGGTGATTCCCCTTGTGAAGGTATTATGGACGCATCACTCTGAGGAGGAGGCTACCTGGGAGACAGAAGCCGAGATCAGAAAGAACTACCCACAGCTTCTCGAGGAGTACGAAAAGGTACAAATTTCGAGGATGAAATTATTTGTTAAGGGGGGTAGATTGCAACGCCCGTGAAAAATTCATACTTGGGCTCGAGTACCAACTCAACCCGAAATTGCGTAGAATTTATTCCTTTAGAAAATATGACTAAGTTAGCTAGTGCAACGTTAGAATAGTTGAGAAATGGTCCCTGATCACTTTAAATACGTTCTATAAGGCCCAAAGCGAGTGGAACCAATGGTGCTATAATGCTCTAAAGCCTCGGATCAAACTCTAAACCGGTTTATTCTCAGGACCTCCTTGAAACTTTGTATTGGATCTAGACCGCGCGTTGAAAGTCCGATACCTACCATCTTAGACCGTTATGACCACTTAGCTGGGCTTGGCAATCGTTTCGAAAATCAAGTCCAACCGACATTCAGAGGCTATTTCATTGAGCCTGAAGTGAAGAGAGTGAGAATAGGGTTAGAATTGGAATTTGAAATTCAAATCTGTCAGAGCCAGACTTCGACGAGGACAAGGACGAGTTCTCGTACATGCAGTATCACGATGGCTTTGTGTAGGTGACCTGGATCGATGGGACTTCAGTGGGACCATTTTGGACATTTACTTTTGTTCATGTATATGTATATGAGACTCAGAGATGTATTCATACTTTAGAGACAGATGAGGTTTACTTTGTTTTTTCATACAGTGATATATATATTGTTTAGTCTTCCGCTTGCTTTTATCACTGGATCTGAAGTATGAATTGCAGTTTTGGTATACTTTTACTCATGTGAATGCTTTAAATCAGACAACACTGAATCGTAATCATTTTTGTTGCATAAGTGACGGTCTGGAACTCGGGAGTTGAGTTTATACACGACCCCCGATTTTTAGGGTGTTACATTTGGGCTAGCTTTAGAGCAGCTGGGCGCACCAGATTCTTGTTCTACAAATGGCCTAGATTTGGCCTGGGACTTGCTCTAATTTTCGGCCCAAATTGGCCCACTATTTGAGGCCTGAATTGGGCCTGGTTCGACCCAGCTAGGTAGTCCCAAGGGTGGCCCAAAACTTGACCAGGCCCACCATATTAATGGTGAGGGCCACTTGTTTTGAGTGGGGGGAGTGCGGCCCACCCATTTTGAATGTGACGCAGTCCACCCGCTATTTGTAGGGTACGGCTCACCCATTTGAAATGTGGTGCGGCCCACCTACTATTTACAGGGTGGGGCCCACCCATTTGAAATGTGGTGTGGCCCACCTGTTGTTTGCAGGGTACGGCCCACCCATTTGAAATGTGGTGCAGCCCCTTGGTCATGTGCGGCCCACTAATTTGTAGTGGGGCCCATTGTAAATGGTTTATACTTGTAGCCTAGCAAGATGCTTGAGGTCCAACTAAGACTGGGTTGATACGGCCCAGTTCTGGGCTGATTTCAGCCTAGTTCAGGTGGATGTTTTCAGCCCAGTCCTGGCCCAATCTACAGGTTATATTAGGCCTAGGAAATAGCTCACTACAGGGCTAATTTCAGACCTCTGTGGGGCACAATATTGTTGCCCATGGTGGCATGAGTGCGGCCCATAGTTTAATGCTCGGCCCACTACAATGCATGGTGATGTGGTGGGCTGATTGTCTGGCCCACCAGCCTTGCAGGGCACGACCCACAGAGATTTGAAGTGAGGCATACTGCACATACTAGCAGGTGGTTGGTTTCATAGCCCAACTGAAAGCCTTTTCCATCCCTAGCAATGGTTTGTTCTTAACACAGGCCTGATCCTCGACCCAATCTGGAGCCCATTTTTGGCTCATTACAGAGCCTGGTTAAGGGCCTAATCTCTGTTGGATTTATGGTCCTTTTTAAGGATTGTTTTGAGCCCATTGTCGGGCCGTCTGCAGCCCAATAAGTGTTCACTCCCCAAGTATAGGGTTGTGATGTAGTAATAAACTCAGTGAGACCGAGGTCGAATCCCAATGGATTGAAACCTGTACGTAATCTGAAACTAAATAAAACTAGAAATAGACTAAGATGACATCTAAATCAAATGTAATTAAGGGAATAATGGTGAAATAATTATCTAAAATTTATAGAAATCAGAGGTAGGAAACTAGGGATTCAAAAGATCCGCTTGTAGAGATCAGGGAGATCTTAGCCCGCTTTAAGAATTCAACTAGACTTAGAGTCCCATCTTCATCCAATTGAGGGTATAACCATGATAATCAAACTGAACTTCCTTTGATGTATTTTTCAAGAGATAAAAGGTATATGACTTAGAATGGATTTCATCACCAAACCATGCCCAGGAGACAAAGTAAACAACAGAATTAAACTAATTATTAACCAATTAATAATGTATGACGGTTAGGAAGGGTACCGTCATCCGACCATGCCCAGGAGACGATGGTGAACAACAGGGCTTCCTGACATCATAAACATAAAAAGGAAAGAAACATGCTCAAAGTTATCACAGACCCATTGTAATTTTAGTCACAACAGACTATTAAAAACTAAAAATATTCCCTTAATTAAACTAAAATCAACATCATTTCAATCTAAATAAAAGGCACATGCAAAAAGTCTCTCATTATGCTATAAGTTTCACCTCTTAGCCCAACATGACTGGACTATCTATCAAAAGAAAATAATAATAAAAATAAAGGTAAAAAAATAAAATAAAATAAACACTTCTCTGTTAAACTCTCTTTACTCCATGTTCACTGCCTCCCCTCTCCACACCCTTTTCCTTGCTCTTTTATGCGTAACCTCTGTTTATACAACTGAAGTTAGTGGACAGCTGTTTACGTAGTTGCAGCATCTTCAACATCTTATGCAGCAGAAATGCGATGTAGAAAACTCCTCTTTCCTTGATTTCTTTCCAAAGCAGTAACGTCCCCTGGGACATTTTGGGATGGCCTACATGATGAACGGATCAGATCTTCCATCTGATCATGGCCATGATCACACAACAGTTCGCAAAAGTCGGGCTGCATTGGACGTAAAATAGGGCTGCGAAAGGGCTGGTTACGCTGTGATGTTGGTGGGGTCCATGATCATCGACGAATGAGAAATCCACACCGTCCATTGCATTCTCCTCAAAATTTTGGTTAGGTAGGAATGATTTTGACTCAGATTCGGTGCGACCCACAGAATAAATCACACTGCAATAGGTTTGGACATTGCAAAATAGTCTTATTGTGATTGTTGTGGCTGGCACGTGCACGTGCATGCTGACAATGGTCAACATAGTTTTGACTAGATCGAGCCCCTCCACATGATGTATGGTTCTGATCGTTGCATGGGCCATAATGGAGGCCCACTAATGATCAAACGGCACCCCTGTTTCACGCGTTCGCAGAAAAAATTCATGTGTGCGTAACCCGTGAGGCCCACACTCCCTGTTTATTGAGGAATCCACATCGTCCATTAGATTCACGATGAAAAATCATCTAAGAATGGTGAGATTGGATTGATTTTTGTGTGGCCTACGAGATCTTCTATTCTACCATCGATCATCTGTTTGAGTCCTCATGTACATGCGATGTTTTCATGGGGCCAACAACCACCTAGGCAAGGGTTATACCCTCCATGTAGTCACAGTGGACGGCTCTAATTATCCATATGGACAATGGGTGGGGCCCACAATAAAAAACCAGCGGACACGATGAGGACGCTGTGTCCTTTTTAGAATGGGAGAAGATAGAGTTGGTCAAGAGTCAGTTTGACCGACCTTCTATTGCCATGCACAGCCGGTGCACTTGTGCACCATGTACATGTGTTGTATGTGAGGGTCCCACGGTGATGTTCATGAGAAATCTGCTCCATCCATCCATATTATCAACTTATTTAACGCGTTGAGACCAAATTTGAAGCCTATCCAGATATCAAGTGGTCCATAGATCAAGGATTTAGTGGCTAATTTGTCAGTTGGGCCACTTTCACAAAGATCTAGTGGTTAAAATTTGACTTGTATGGTTAATTTATGGTCCTCAAGCCATATATGAAGTTTTAAGCTGAATGGATGGTGGGAACACTTTCAACTTGCATTTTGGACCACTTTCGAGCCACTTGAGCTTTAGTTTCTCGATTTTCTCAGATCTCTGGCATATAAATCTGTCGATCTTGATCCCCTGGAGTCCGTCCCTTTCCTTGGTGATTCTGGAGCGTCAACTCCATGCATTTAACATCTTTCTAAGTCCACACTTATAAATCCACCTTGCAACATAAACACGATTAAATCGGGCTATTAAACAATACCATGTTTGTAAATCCAGGCAATAACTAGGGTCTGATATGCAATATTTGACCCTCAATAATTAGCAGGCCGATGGAAGCTTGGTTCCCTCCCTGTTTCATGCTATTTGACATCCCACTAGAGGGCATGGTTTCGGTCCCATTCTCGGCCTCGATTTCGACTGTCCTTAAGCTAAGCTTTCAGCTGTTTCAAGTTGTAGGTTTTAGTTGTTCTTTAAGCTAGATATTTAGCCATTTCTCAGTTGAAATCTCAATCGTTCGCAAGTTGGTGTTTGGCTGCTTTCAACCTAACCGTTAGCTGCTTCCCGGTTGAAGATTTTAGCCATCTTCAAGTTAAATGTTCGGTTATTTTTAAGTTACGTGTTTCAGCTAAGCTAAATGCCTAGTTGTTTTGGAGTTCCAAAAGGAGAGAGGGAGAAGGAGTTACCTGCTCTGTCGGCCTCTTTGGACTACACGCACCCATGGTTCTTTCCTCCACTCTCTCTCTTTTTTTCCTTATCTTCCTCTCACTTAGGTGGTGAAGCTGTAGGCCCACACTAACCCGACTTGGTCTGATTTTTACAGGCTAAGTTGGGGCAGTGTGCACTGAGCTCACCCGTCCGAACAAGCACCCCTGTTTCTCTCTCTCTCTCTCTCTCTCTCTCTCTCTCTCTCTCTCTCTCTTTCCTTTCCTTCTTTGTGTGGATTCTGAGGGCATCAACGCCCCTTTTATAGGTAGGGAGAGGTGTATTCAATGGCTGGGATTGGTTCTGCCTATCCCCAGGAAACGGCCAACGGTGACAGCCCTTTTTTTTTTTCTAAAAATGGAAGGCCCTACTCTATATTTCATCCTTGTCTGGGCATTTTTGGCTTTAAGAGAGGACCCTCTTTGGCTAGCGAGTGCACATGGGTAACCCTCCAGGTAAACCGATGTTGGCTTGCCCATCACGCCAGCAGGTCGTTTCTTCTCTAAAGATCCCAGTCGTGCATGATAAAATGGATGGTTTGAAGCTACTTCCTTTGTTCCTTTGTGGGAGTTCGCATCCCAATACGGTTATGTTGGGATGGACCCCACCAGCAACGTAGACGATTTGGATTGCCCGAAAAGTGGCCGGGGTGGCCCACGTTGAGGTTTGAAACTCCACAATTTCAAATGTTTAAACGGGCAGGAGAGTTTTCTCCCAGTATTTTTTCTTTGGATCAGTTAAGGCAGTTTTGACCGATCCGGTTGGCATGGTGCACGTCATGCACGGTTGCTCACATACACACGCATTGAGTGTGGGGTGCCTTGTGGTGTTTATGGTAAATCTACTCCATCCAATTGGCATGGGGTCCCTATATAGGGGCCCCGGCCCAGTTTGGAGCACATGTGAGGCCTAGGTGGGCCATAATATCCAATTTTGGCCTTATTTGGCTAGTGTATACTAGACTAATGGCTGGATTGGCCTAATAGTTGGTCTCAATGGTTACATGGAGGCCTGGAGTACATTGATCATTCGATTGGCCATAATTTATTCCTCAAGGGTTGTTAGTAGGTGTATTGTGCCAACGTGACTTAGTTAACTTGTCCATAAGCTATTTGCACTTAAGTATTTGTTGAGTTTAACCTCTTGGACGAGTGTTGGGTTTGACTTGGCTCCTTGAGCTCTTGGTGGTTGGCTTTATTGTTGACTGGAAGTCCCAACCTACACGTGCACAGTTTAAGTCACCTCGTTAATCAATCTTAGTTCCCATAAACGTGGTTCTGAGGGGTAACAGCCACGCCCCAGAGGTACAGGGTGTTACAATCTACCCCCTTAAAAAAATTTACCCTTGAAATTACCTATGGTGTGTTGTTGAACAAGTGAGGGTACTTCTCCATGACTTCTGCCTCTCTTTCCCAGGTTGCTTCTTGCTCCCCGTGATGCGACCAAAGGACCTTAGCTAGTGGTATAGTTTTTGTCTGCAGGACTTGCTCCATGCGGTCCAAGATGCGGATAGGTTACTCGGTATAAGAAGAGTCATTGGTAAGTTCAATTTGCTCCCAGCTAACAATATGTGACTCGTCCAGCGTGTAATTCTTTAACATAGATACGTGAAGACGTTGTGAATACCCGTCAATGCAGTAGGTAAGGCAAGACAGTATGCCACCACTCCCACACGATCCAAGATCTCGAAAGGTCCAATGAAATGAGGTGCAAGCTTCCCTTTCTGTGCGAATCTCATTAAACCCTTCATAGGAAAAACCTTAAAAAATACGTGATCACTAGTTGCAAACTCCAAATCACGTCATCGATTGTCCGCATAGCTTTTCTGTCTGCTCTGAGCAAGGCACAAACACTTCCAAATAACATCGATTACCTGAGTCTGAGTGGGAACCTGGACGAGCTCAGACCCTAACAAACTTCACTCTCCCACTTCTGCCTAATACTGCGGGGCTTAGCAGGGGCGACCATAAAGAGCTTCATATGGTGTCATGCCTGTGCTGGACTGAAAATTATTATTGTAAGCAAACTCTGCGAGGTCTAAATGGTCATCCCAACTTCCCTTGAAGTCGAGGGCACAAGTTCTCAGCATATCTTTCAGGACTTGATTTACTCTCTCTGTCTGTCCATCTGTATGGAGGTGAAATGCCATACTAAACTTGAGTTCCATGCCGAGTTCCTCCTGCAACCTTCTCCAAAAGGTGGATGTAAATCGGGAGTCACAATATAATATGATCTCCTAAGGAACTCTTTAGGACCGAATAACTTCGCGGACATAGAGCCTTGCCAGATTGTCAGTCGAATCTGTCGTCCGAATAGGAAGGAATCGAGCAGACTTCGTCAACCTATCCACAATGACCTAGATTGAGTCATGCTTTCTCTGAGTCCTAGGAAGCCCAACAATGAAGTCCATAGAGATATTGGCCCACTTCCATTCTGCTACTGGTAGTGGCTGAAGAAGGCCTACAGGCTTGCGATGTTCCACATTTATCTTCTGGCAAACCATGCATCTTGCTACAAAACTTGCTATGTCCCTTTTCATATTACTCCACCAATAATGCCTCTTTACGTTATTGTACATCCTCATACTCCCCGGGTGTATGGCCATTCTGGAGTGATGTGCCTCTGTCATCACTCCTTTTCTCAAATCTACATCGTCAGGTACGCATACCCACCCTTGATACTGGAGACCACCATCAGTATCGATACTCCAACCGGGCACCTCCTCACTCTTGTACCTTTCCTTCATCTTGATAAGTCATTCATCCTGGTCTTGAGCAAAAAGTATCTGATGAACCAAGGTTGGCTCTGCAGTTAAAAGAGCCACATAAGCATCTGGTTCATCAACGGTGAGCTGGATGTCGAAGTCTTAGACAAATTTCATCATTTCCCACTCTTTGATCATCAGGGCGACTATTTGTTCGTACTTCTTCCGACTCGAAGCATCAGCCACTAAGTTTGCCTTACCCGAATGGTAAGATATATTAAAATGAGAGTCTTTAAGCATCTTCATCCAATGATGCTGACGCATATTCAAATCCTTCTGCGTGAATATATATTTCAGACTCTTGTGATCGCAAAACATTCGGAAGTCCTCCCTGTAGAGGTAGTGTCTCCATATTTTTAAAGTAAAGACCACGGCTGCCAACTCTAAGTCATGAGTCGAGTAATTCTCCTCGTGTTTCTTCAATGGAAGAGAGGCGTAAGCGATCACCCTGTCATTCTGCATTAGAACACAACCCAAACCTATCTTTGAAGCGTCGCTATACACTACGAACGTATCTCCTTCTTACAGAAGAGTGAGTACTGGTGCAGAAGTCAGTCTCATCTTCAGCTCTTGGAAAGCTGCCTCTGTGTTCCCATCCCATGTAAACTAGTTGTTCTTCTTTGTCAGTTGGGTAAGCGGTCGCGCGATCCTCAAGAATTCCTTGATGAAGCGCCTATAGTATCCTGCCATGCCCAAAAAGCTTCAGACTTTGGTGACTGTGGTAGGCTGATCCCACTTAGATACTACCTCAACTTTAGCAGGATTGACTGCGATGCCTTTTTCCTTCACTACGTGCCCTAGAAACTTCACTTCTTCTCCCCAAAACTCGCATTTTGATAGCTTAGCATACAACTGATTTTCCTTTAGCATACTCAGGATCGTGTACAAGTGTTGCTCGTGTTCTTCCTGGCTTTTGGAGTAAACCAAGATGTCTTCGATGAACACGATCAGAAACCGATCTAAGTATGACATGAAAACTCAGTTCATGAGGTCCATGAATACCGTCGGAGCATTTGTAAGTCCAAAGGACATTACCAAGAACTCGTAGTGCCCATAGCGAGTCCTGAATGCAATTTTAGGGATATCCTCATCCCTGATTCTTGGCTGGTGATACCCCGATCGTAGGTCAATCTTTGAGAAGTATCTGGTGCCCTTGAGCTGGTCGAACAGGTCGTCGATACGTGGGAGAGGGTATCTATTATTTTATTGTCACTTCATTCAACCACCGGTAATCAATGCAGAGACGCATCGATTTGTCCTTCTTTTTCATGAAAAGGACCGGTGCTCCCCATGGAGAGACGCTGGGGCGAATGAAGCCTTAGACCAGCAGCTCATCTATTTGGCTCCTAAGTCCTTCCATTTTGTAAGGGGGCATTCGAAATGGGTAATGATATGGGGGCAGTTCTTGGTTTGAGGTCGATGTAGAAATCTACTGCTCGTCTTAGGGGCAGCCTTGATCTCTTAAAATACCTCAGGAAATTCCTGCACTACTAGGATTTGGCTAACGGTGGACTCAACTGATTCTGATTCTTCTAGGGCTTGTAAGCTTTCAAGCATACCGCGCTTATTTTTCCCTTTTACTGTGAAGGAGGCCTGCCTAGGGACGGTTATAGTGATTGTTCTGTCACGACAGTCCATCATTGCCCGGACTCAAGAAATCCAATCCATATCGAGGATGACGACAAATTGTTTCATAGGAATGAGGATCAGATCCATAACCACTTCATGGTTTGTGAGAGTTAGGGGATAATCTTTACACAACTTGTCTGTTTCGATGAATTTACCCATGGGGGATGCTATGACTAAGAGGGCATGTGTGCGAGATACGTTCAGTCCTGTCTATTTGCAATAGTAGAGTCCATGAAAGATAAGGTTGCACCGAAATCAAATAAGAGAAAAAAGGGGTACCGTCGATGTGAGCACTACCATGAATGGTCTGATGGAGGTCCTCAGCTTTTGCAGCGGCTACGGCGAACACGCGGGCATGGGTCCTCTGGTGGACTGGAGGTCCCGACCTAGGTAGTTGTGTCCTAGATGTTACCCTGGCTACTACTGGACCTATCTAGGGGTGATGCGCTGGTGGGGCGATGTCTTCATCCCTCATTTTCTTAAAACAGGTTCGTGCAAAATGTCCAGACTTATGGCAGTAATCACAGTTTCTCATGGGAGGCAAGGGTGGTGTGCTAACAGTTATAACTTTGACTTTTCTCTCTAGTACAGATAGGGTAGGAGGCGCATGTCTTTGTCTAATTTAAGTGTCCCAGGCTGGAGTGAATGGTACGCTCGAAGTCCTTTTCTAATCACATTGCCTTGTCCACTAGTTCGAGGAAATTCTTGAAATCCCAGGTGCATAACTGAGATTGTATCCCGGACTTTAATCCCTCCTTGAACTTCTCCAACTTATACAACCCGTCTTTGAGGGCTTTGGGTAAATACCAAGACAGATCATCAAACTTTACCTCGTATTGGGCAATCGTCATGTTCCCTTACTCCTGTTTCAAGAATTGAGCAATCTTTTTGAAATAGCGGTGAAGACCACTTGAAGTTGAAGTTGGAATATGCCAATATGTCCTAGAGGGGGTGAATAAGACTATTTAAAGTTTTTACAATGTATTTAAAAATTCTATTACACTAATCCTATGAATATGCAATCATCAGGATTACTCAAATGTAACTCTACTGACTTCCAAGCCTAGAAGAGGATCCAATCACAAACTATTTAAGAAATAGCTATATGTAACCTAGTTTATGATGGATATGACTGTGTGTGTAAGAAGTGATCTCAGATATATAGGTATGAAAGTAATGAACATGCATAAGAGAATAATAAGCGCAAACATAGTTATTTTTATAGTGGTTCGACTACTTGTCTACTCCACTCCCGGTAACCGTACTCAACCTTGAGTGTACTGGATTTCACTAAGGAGGTTTCACATGGTTCACCTCTAACCTAAGGTTTTAAATCAGGTTCACCTTCAACCTTTACAACCTACACTGAGGCTGACTATTTATGCTCTCACGAGCAAGGGTTAACACAACGCACCCACTTTTAGGCACACTAGCTAAGGATCTTCCCTAAGACCCTAACGGAGGTTTCACTCGGTTCACCTCAAACCCAAGGTTTTACACGGTTCACCTCAAACCGAAGATTTTACTGGTTCACTCCTAACCATATGTTTATGCTCTCCACAGAGCAAGGGTCCACACAACGCACCCACCACGTACACTCCTGCCGGAGGCCTCCTATAGGACTTCAAGGATGAGAAACACCTTAGACCCAATCCTAAAAAGGAATGATCAAAGGGTCTTCTAGACTCTAGATACTTATAGATAAGTTGATGAGTCCCATTTAACGCAGTTGTAAAGATCTCCTCCTTGTTGACGAAGAGTCTTCAGCTCCCTTGATCCGCAACAAATGATATACCAATATAAGGCAACGGGTTGGGTCAAGGTTATGATGGAATCCTACTCTCTAGATGTTTTCCTATCAAGAAGATAGAGTGATTCCAATCATCTATGCATTTAAGGCATCCCAGCTTAATGATTTTCCATTAAAGTAGTAGCCGGAGGATCCTTGAATGTGAAAGTTCATTCTCCAATCCACTCTATTGAATGTCAATGATGAGGATGGATTAGAGGATGAACTCCCTTGAGAGAAAGGGCTTTGGGTATATGATCTAAGGTTAAACACATAAAAGCACTCTCTTCTTTCTCTCATAGCAACTAGAGACAAGTTCTCTTTAAATAGGAAAAAGGTTCCAATGGATATAAAACGGTCACATTTATGACAGAGTTCGATATCAATGAGCAGGTTTAATATCATTGAGCATATACTCTTGATCGTATCGATGATCTGCTCGATGACACAAACTTAATGTCATATGCTTTTGAAAAACCTTTTGCCAACTGATCGAGGGAATCGAGACTCGTGTCGATGCCATCAGATTTCGAACTCCGATTTTATCAATACAAGGATCGAGTCCTCGACATTTGAAAAAATGAGAGAAACTTGCATGAAATTTTTTAGGACTTTAGATATGATTGGGGGATACTTGATATCATCGGAATTTGAATATTGATTATATCGGGAGTCATATCAATGCATTAAAAAATCTAAGGATTTTATCAGTGAGCTTACTGGACAGATTTATCCATTCTCGATGCAATTGATACGTCTCCGATAACGTTGATATTTAGAATATCGACTCTATCGCATGACCCCTGATCAGAGATAAAGACCACCTGAAAAATGTTGTTGGAGAACTTTGCGCCCATGACCGATAATATCGAGAGCCCTCCGATATCATCAAGATTTGAACTCCGATGGTATCGAGGAGGACTTCGATATATCGAAGCATTATGATTTTTCTTAGTAAAACTAAGGACGCCGGTACTGCCTGTCGATATTATTGAGCCACCTTCTATGGGCTCGAGATTCAAATATTGATGATATCGATATGTATGTCTATACATCGATAATCCTATCCATATATTTATTTGGTTGCTGATCATGTTAAGTCCTCATTCGATTTGATCGATTGGTCTTCTAAGGACATCGACAGAGCAGGTCGATTATATCGAGATGTGTATCGATACAATCGACAGGGCAAGAAAACTTAGAGATTTTCTGATGTTTGAAAAAGTTCTCTTACCCAAAAACCCTAATATGTTCTAACTTATTTTTAAGGGTTGTAATCACCTGGTGTTTTAGGACATGGGATGTGAGGTTTAGATTTACCTATGGCAAGCTTCCACACATCTGGTTGAGGCAGACACTTGAATAGATTTTCATGTGAGGCTCTGTAGTCCAACTGACTCAATGCACATGCTAAGTGAAATACCAGGGCATTATTAAGGGCACTTTCAATCTCCCCCTTTGTCAATTACGTGACAAAATACTTAAAACACCCTAGGACTATATCTTAGACAGACACATCCTAAATTGTGTGTACATGCATTTTACACAATTTTATAATTTCTAAAAACACCCATGTACAAAATCCAGTATCTGCTCCCCCTTACTGTAGAACTCCCCCATTCTTGGTGCAGTTGCTCCCCCTAACACCTACAACACCATTTGAGCAGATATACAATTTTCCATCCGGGGTGTTTGAACTATTCTCCCCCTTTTTGTCAGTCATTGACAAAGATATAACAGTTGATATTGACTGAAGTTTAATGTCATGTGGGAGAACCAAGATTCAGTAAGCATATATAGATGTGTAATGGTTAAATCAGTTCAACCAAACTTCATTTTTAGAAACTATGGATGCATATCATCTCAATTAGAGCAGTGATAAGAGCAGATAAAATAATCATGAAAATCACATGCACTCCATATCAGAAACTAGATAAACGAGGGGATCATAATCATGGCAGTATAGCGACAGAATTCACAATCCGAGTCTCAACCTTTAAAGGATATTCAATAATTTTTAGGAGAACACTCTAAATAAGGGATACCATTTGCAATCATCATTCCACAAATAAGCGAAATATATTCAGCTAAGATGATTCATGGATATTAGATAAATAGATGAAGATGTCAGAAAAATAGGCATCGAGGATAAATATATATGTATCATTAAGCTAACCAGAATATCCTAAATAGAAACTACCTAAAGCTTGGCAATGTCCACCTATTCAAAATAAAAGATCCAAAATATACTGCCCAAGACGTGGCAGTATCTCACCATCCATCCCAAACCATCACAACCAAGTATCTGGTCCAACCATGGGCATATTTAACCCAAAAAAAATATCTGCAACCATTCTCCCCGTAAAAAAAAATGTCTACACAGAATGAGGAACTTAACATATACTAGAGATACTAATTAGGTTTGATGACCATTGGAAGGTGCTTTCCTAATATACGATGTTTCACATTCTAGAGTGTCTGAACGTTTCATCTCCGATGGTGACTATTCAAGTTTCGAACGACTTCGATGACATCGAGACTGGTTCAATGTCATCGGATATGTCAAAATTTTAAAAAATTTTGAACTTTTACTCCTCTTTGACATACATAATGGGCAATGGTAGTACAAGGAAATACGCCTATTTTGCACATGTACATTTAACCAAAGCCAACAACTTCTTTGTTCTCCCCTTTTTTTCTTTTTTTTTTTTAAAAAAAAGAGAGAACCTCAGTTCTCAGATGTGTCAAGTTAGCTCATTTTTCCTGTGCATTTTATCAAATTGCACATATTCCAATAGATTTTTTGGAGGTCACCAAATCTATTAGCATCAAGAGGCTTTGTTAGGATTTCAACAAGTTGTCTTTCTATAAACACATAGTCCAACACAATGATCTTTTCTTCAACAAGTTCTCAAATAAAATGATAACGATTGTCAATATGCTTGGTCCGAGAAACATGATTTTTAAAATATCGGTGGCACTAATGTTATCACAGAAGAGAGTCATTGTGGATTGCTTAATCCTATAATCCAGTAGCATTTGTTACATCTAGAGGAGTTGTGCATAGCAATTACTTGTAGTAATATATTCGACCTTGGCAGTAGACAGAGATATTGAATTTTGCTCCTTGCTTTTCGAAGAAACCCAATAATTTTCAATAAAGAAGCAGCCAGAACTGATTGATTTGTGATTATCTATATTTTCAGCCCAATTGGCATCGGAGTACCCAGCAATAAATGTAGATGTTTCAAATGGGTAGCATAAACCGAAGATGGTTGTTCCAACCACATACTTGATGATCCTTTTAACTGCTGATAGGTATGATTTCTTTAGATCTGCTTGATATCGTGTACATGCACCTATGCTTCTGATTCTACGAGACCTTCGATGTTACTGAACTATTCTCGAAGTCATCGAGGAGTCATTTGATTCATCGACTGACTTATCGATGAGAAGAGTATGACATTGATCTGTGTACTTCGATGACCTTTTAGATATGCATATCACAGAATATTTTCATATCAGCTAGTATACATAGAAAAATTTGTAGAAAAAGTTGTGAAACCACAAATATACGCAGCAGCTAAGCTTATGCACAAAAAGTGTTTTGGAGGTATAGAAACCTCAGATATATCATGATAATTGCCAAAAATGCATCATTTCACACATCCATCTAGGTCTTAATGCCATGACCTTGACTTGTTTTCCACGCTCAATTGTTACTAGGCATATGGATCATCATTTTTTATGACATAGAAGTGAGTACTGGTGCGAAGACCCTTCATAAATTGTTTTCTTGATAAGTCCAGGATCTTGCACTATAACTTGTCGAATGTAACCTCATGCTTATTGTCACATATTTGAGAAATGCTTAGAAGGTTGTGTGTCAACCCTTCTACCAGGAGAGCATTCTCATTTTTGAGCATTTCTAATCCGACAATAATAGTCCCATACCCCATTACTTTAGCGATGCTTCCGTCTCCAAATGTGACCTTCCCATCATCAAGATTTGAATAATTTACAAGGGATTTGTCACCCGTTACATGTCTTGAGCAACCGCTATCAAGGAACCCCTTAGCACAATTGCCTGTTTTTCTTGAAGACGTTGCTTTTACTTCACTATGGGTTTCTTTGGGCACATTTGATAATTGAATCACATTCCCTTGATTGATCAATTTTTTTTGATTTTGTTGGGCCACTAAATTCAACAGCTCATCCATTTTCTTTGTCATTCTTAGTGGAGACAGATGTTTCTTATCTCTTGCCATGTACCCTGGTGGACTCTTGACATTTTGCATTGCAGAATTTAATTGAGTCCTTCCAATTGTAAAGCATTCAAATTTGTAGTGGCCTAAGTCTCCAAATAAATGACAAAAAAGAGTGGCCCTAGTTCTACTTCCTGATGCAGCTAATTTCTCAAGTGTTTGTGTTGCATTTTTGGAGCTTGGTTTGCCTTTTACATATCCCAACACACTCTTATTTTTACTAGGTTTTCCCATCCCTAAAAGTCTTTCTAATTTGTCATTACTCTGGAAAAAATTGTAGTTTAGCTCAACAGGTTTTCTAGATTGTTCTGCATCAATTTTGAGTGTATGATTTTCATTCTTAAGCCATATGTTTTCATCTTTCGGCATTCAATCTGTTTGATAAAATTTCAAGGATTTAAATTTTATGGATAGATTCATTCTTTCTCATCATTAGATGGAAATGACTCTTTGATTTAAGGTTTATCAATTTTTCCATTTAATATTGGGATGTTTGTGGATGAGGAGGCCATGAGTATTTTCAATGATTTTCAGTCTCCCTTACTTTCTGAATCACTGAAGTCAGAGTTTGATTCTTCAATGTCATCCCAAGTAGTTGACATGGATTTTCCTTTAGTTTTCCTGTTGGGGCATTTAGTGGACAGATGTCCAAATTTTCTACAATTCTTGCACTGAGGCTCTTTGGCCTTTTTAGCAAATTTTCCTATATTGTGCTTGCTTTCGATCTGATTACCTCTGAAAGATCGACCACGGTTCTTATTGAAGAATCTTCTGAACCTTTGAGTTAAGAGAGTCATTTCCTCATTCTCATTATTTCTACTTCCTCATTTTTTGTGTTCTTTGTAGTTTTGAGGACAATAGTTTTTGGATTTAGGAGTTTGTTTGAAGTATAGTTCAAAAGTTTATAGGGAACCTAATAGTTCTTCTATTTTTATTTTATCCATATTCCTACACTTTTCAATGGTTGAAACTTGTGAGTTGAAACGTTCTGGTAGGGATCTTAGTATTTTCCTACAAATTTTTAGACCAGAACTTTCTTTCCTAATCCACCCAAGGAATTACAAATGATATTTAGTTTTGTAAAAAATTCCATGAAGGTCTCATCATCCTCCATTTTGATGAGTTCAAATTGAGATGTTAAAAGTTGTACCTAGGACCTTTTTACTGTGCTCACTCCCTCATGGGTTGTTTCAAATAGACCTCATGCCTCTTTAGATGTGTTACATGAATACTTCTTGAGACATAGCACAGTAGATAACATTCATTACTTTTGCTTCAGACATTTATTTTTCTTTCTCGAATGCAGTCCACATTTCATTGGATTTAGGTTTGGAGATAGTTGTGCCATTTTCAAGAATAATTTGATCGTTCGGTGGCACATATCGAGTTTCAACTATGTCCAAACATCATGATCTAAATAGTGCATCCTAGACTTCTAATAAGCATAATTTGAACCATCAAATACTGGAGGTTTAGAGACTGATGATCCCTCTCCTTTGGCCATATTCCGAACTTCAGTCAAGATCACTCTCTAGGCGGTGAAGCCCTTACAGAGAGACCCTCTCTGATACCAATTGAAATAGCAGTGAAGACCACTTGAAGTTGAAGTTGGAATATGCCAATGTCCTAGAGGGGGGTGAATAGGACTTTTTAAATTTTTTACAATGTATTTAAAAATCCTATTACACTAATCCTATGAATATGCAATCATCAGGATTACTTAAATGTAACTCTACTGGCTTCCAAGCCTAGTAGAGAATCCAATCACAAACTATTTAAGAAATAGTTATATGTAACCTAGTTTATGATGGATATGACTGTATGTGTGTGTGAGATGTGATCTTAGATATACAAGTATGAAAGTAATGAAGAAAATCATGCACAAGAGAATAACAAGCACAAACACAATCATTTTTATAGTGGTTCGACTACTTGTCTACTTCACTACCGGTAACTGCACTCAACCCTTAAGTGTACCGGATTTCACTAAGGAGGTCACATGGTTCACCTCTAACCTAAGGTTTTAATTCAGGTTCACCTTCAACCTTTACAACCTACACTGAGGCTGATTGTTTATGCTCTCATGAGCAAGGGTCAACACAAAGCACCCCTTTTAGGCACACTAGCTAAGGATCTTCCCTAAGACCCTAACAGAGATTTCACTCGGTTCACCTCAAACCCAAGGTTTTACATGGTTCACCTCAAATCGAAGGTTTTACTGGTTCACCCCTAACCAGATGTTTATGCTCTCCACAGAGCAAGGGTCCACACAATGCACCCACCACGTACACTCCTGCCGGAGGCCTCCTAAAGGACTTCAAGGATGAGAAACACCTTAAACCCAATCCTAAAAAAGAATGATCAAAGAGTCCTCTGGACTCTAGATATTTAAAGATAAGTTAATGAGTCTCATTCAGCACAGTTGTGAAGATTTCCTCCTTATTGACGAAGAGTCTTTAGCTCCCTTGATCCACAACAAATGATATACCAATATAAGGCAACGGGTTGGGTCAAGGTTATGATGAAATCCTACTCTCTAGATATTTTCCTATCAGGAAGATAAAGTGATTCCAATCATCTATGCATTTAAGGCATCCCAGCTTAATGATATGCCATTAAAGTAGTAGCTGGAGGATTCTTGAATGTGAAAATTCATTCTCCAATCCACTCTATTGAATGTTAATGATGAGGGTGGATTGGAGGATGAACTCCCTTGAGAGAAAGGGCTTTGGGTATATAATCTAAGGTTAAACACACAAAAGCACTCTCTTCTTTCTCTCACAACAACTAGAGATAAATTCTCTTTAAATAGGCAAAAGGTTCCAACGATATAAAATAATCACATTTATGACAGAGTTCGTGTAGACACTGAAAAATCGGCACCCTCACTGATTATATTTGTAATGGATTGATAAGGGGGATAGGCTGATTATAAATGTTGGAGTCACCACCAGCCGAAAAATCTCAAAATCCCGCGGTCGACTAGAACCACGAAATACATAAGGTGAGGAAAATTTAAAGACTTCCCTTACTTAAATTGACTCTTGGTCAGTGATCCGTGATTCTGGGCAAGGGACCTTGGTTACAAAGAGGAAAGGTGTTAGGCACCCTCTCTGCCCGTACAAATGTACGGTCTCTACTCAGTGTGGAAAAATAATCTCAAGGGATGTTGGATGCTATGGCCGAGATGGGACTAGGCACACACGTGAATTTCTTATGTGACAAGATCTGAGATTTTTGGCAAGCAACAGAGCATATGTCCAATAGTGTGTCTAGAAGGTCGATGCGATGAAGCCTATGTAAAGATAAAAAATGGGCTAAATCACTAGAAATTTCTGATGTGACAGGATCCAATGTACGGTAAGCCGCAGAGCATACGTTCACTAGAGATCTAGAGAAGCAAGGGGGTTAAGAAGGGAAGAAATGTCATGATGGATGCTTGTATGTAAATAGATCCTTGGCTTGATCTCGAGTAGGCTAGGATGTGGTTTGAACTATGATCACTTAGGCTAGGTTGAGGGGTTAAGGTGGCTAAAAGGTAAGAGAGTAGGCTAAGAAGATGGCTGAAAAATTTAGACTTTGAGGCTTGGGAGCACCTCCTCACCCTCACTCTCTTCCTCCCTCTCTCCCTTTCACTCTCCTTTTCACTTAAGCTTGGAAGTGAAGAGTTGTTGTGTGAAATGAGAAGAGGGCCCTCTCCAATGGCGTTGCTGTAATTTTTAAGTTTAAGAGGGGTAAAAGCTGAGGTGGCAAGTTATGGTTAGTTGTGGAGAGAGGAATGCCACATAGCACTCTCTCATTTGATATGAGGGGCGATAAAATGGTAAATAGTAAAGGCTGGGGGGGGGGGGGGGGGGGGGGGGGGGGTAAATCGAGAGAAAAGTTGACTTTTGGATGCTGAAAAAGCTGTCCACACCCGAGCCACGAGCAGCGGCACTTGAAGTACCGCAGGCGGCAGTTTGACTGCCGCCCAGGCTCTGTTTGGACCGGGCTCGCTCATGCGGGCTTTGTCTGATGTGCAAGTTCGCACGGTGGCCTCCTTTTAGAGTTTTATGGCTTGGAAAGATGAGTTTAGGCTTGGGTAAAGGGTTCTAATCATGGTATAAGGTATATGTGGGGGTTGTGTGTTGATTGAATAGTTTGGATCAAGGTTTTGGATCTTGGTTTGGAGGTTTTTGAGATTTTTGGGTCAGGGTTAGGTTTAAGCTGGGATTAGAGTATAGTATGATCATGGTTCTTGGATTACCTTAGCCTTCTCAAGATGTTAACTTGGGTGGGGTGTCTACAGATACCCCTTTTAACCGAGGTTGCAAGCAACCGATGGTCAAAGCAAGTGGACACCCCACCCTTCTGGTTAGAAAAAAGGATAGTGACTCGAATCTGTTGCCTGCCATTGCATCATAGTCAGTCGACTATCTGAAAAAGAGATGACTTGCACATATCACGAGGGTTGAGGAAAACATTGTGATTGCCTCCTGTGCATTCGTCGTGACTTTACAGATCACCAATCACAACCCTTTCACATCAGATTGTTAATAACATTGGAGGGTAAGTCTGAAAAGTAAGGGCCTCTGTACATTCCTCGTAGCTTTACGAGGATTCTCGTACCATTTGGTCTATTGTTCCTTTGCTACGTAATCACCCTAGGAGTATTCAGTCTGTTTGATCGTCAAAGTGGTTAGTTGCCCTGCACATTGGTGCGGCCTTATGGGGAACTCACTACGCCGACTTGGACTCGATCAAATTTTTTGAAAATCCTGGACTATGTATGTGCAGGTAATCTTTTGCCATGCAGTCAGCTGATTTTGATACTTTGGTTACGATGGATTTTCGTCACTTCGCATTTGATGGTTCTTTCCAGAGGTGGATCCATTCATTTACTAGGCATTTGTATGACTGTTTAGATATAGAGATCGGGACAATCGTACATGTATCATGTATAGATTTGATCGCCCTTTGGGAAAACTGGAAGAGATTGAATCTTATTTAGTTGTGTGCATTGGTCGCAACTGGAGAATACAGAAGATTTCTTAGTGTATTGCGTGCCACGTGTGTGTGGAAAAACTTTATTTGTAAGCTATTCCCTTTGGAGCTAGACTCCTTGGGAATTTTATTTAAAAATATATTTTTTAGATTTTTTGAAAAATATCCGTTCGATTTCGTGGGAGGGCGTCGTCATCCGGTTTTTATTGTAGAAAAGTCAGATGGCCTCTACTGATAAATTTGGAAGGAGTGTCCTTTTTGAGGCCATACTCCCTGGGGATTTATTCTATTTTTTGGAATTTTTTGGAATTGAAATTTTCTAAAGATTTTTGGAGAGCTTTTGGGAAATTTTTGGGATTTTTTTTTTGGGAATTTTGGAGATTTTTCATATTTTTTGGGAAGTTTCTAGGATTTTCCAATTTTTTGGGTTTTAATGTTTCGGGTAGATCTTGAAAACTTAAGGGCTGTTCTGGTAGCTTTAGAAATTTGGAGGTTATTTTGGTAATGAAAATTTGGGGCTGTTTTGATAATTTTTAGAAACTCGAAGGTTATTTTGGTAATAAAAATTGGGGTTATTTTGGTAATTTTAAAAAATATATTTTTGAATATTAACCACCGGTCAAAGGGTGGAACTGGTCACCCATTTTGGTCCTTGGGGGACAGCTCGCTGCCCCAACCGGCTACTGCCGGTCCATCGTTTGGACCACTGGTCCGTCGGGTGCATCGGTCCGTCTGGTGTGGCCTTCCCCCTTATTTGAATTTGGTTTCGAGACGTCCAGTGACCCCATTGTGGTCCCTGGAAGCTATTTTGAGAGGATTTTTGTTGATTTCTTTGAGTATTTTTTGCATTTTCTTCATCTCCTCAACTTCAGGTAATCTTGGCTCTTAAGTTCTTGCTGGATCTAATTGGGCCGTTCATTTTTGGGAGCCTTTGACGGATTGGATTTTCTCTTGGGCTTTGGAGAGGGCTATGATCAGGACTGTTGGACCATTGTATCTCATTTACATTTATTTGTTTGGGCCAAATGGTTGGCTAGATTAACATCATGTTGTACACACATTTTTTTGTGTTTTTTTTTTTTTGGAGTGGGGTGTGATAAGAAGAGGCCCCACCCTTAGAACTTTATTTGATTTTTTTTTTTGAAATTATTGGTGATCTGGGGCTTACTTGGATGTGTTAGTGGCATGGATTGTGATAGTTGGCCATTTTTGGTGAAGGATGGATGGGTGGGATTTTCGAAGTGGACCTCACATCATGCTCCTGAATGGTCCAGATGCATGGATTATATTTGTGGTGAAAATGGTCTCTGGAAAGAAATTTTTTTTTTAGAAGATAGGCCTTGAGATGGACTTTTTGGAATGGGCCTTGGACTTTGGGAAGTGGGCCTTGAAATAAGCTTTTTAGAATGGGCCTTAGGCTTTTTGGAAATGGGCCTTTGTAACACCCTGAAAATCGGGGGTCATGTATAAACTCAACTCCCGAGTTCCAGACCGTCACTTATGCAACAAAAATTATTATGATTCAATGTTGTCTGAGTTAAAGCATCCACATGAGTAAAAGTATACCAAAACTGCAATTCATACTCTAGATCCAATGATAAAAGCAAGCAGAAGACTAAAGAATATATATATCACTGTATGGAAAACAAAGTAGATCTCAACTGTCTCTAAAGCATGAATACATCTCTGAGTCTCATATACATGTAAACAAACAGAAATCAAATGTCAAAATATTCCCACTGAGAAGTCCCGTCAATCCAGGCCACCTAAGCAAAACCGTCGTGGTACTGCATATATGAGAACTCGTCCTGGTCCTCATCATAGTCCGGCTCTGCCTCCTGAATCGCTGCCTCACCTGCATCTAAGACAGGGTCTGGTGGGTGTTGCAAACACCATCCCGTAACGTGGGAGTGAGTAGCTAACTCAGTGGAATAATAGAGCAAGGATTAGCATGTTCTCAAATCAATCATGTGATAATAGTAAAGCAGTAAATCAAACATTCCTAATACTATTGTTAATGCAATATGACATGACATGATGGATGCCCTCACCGACATTCTCCCTCATACGGCACCATCTGCGTCCGCGGCATGCTTGCGTACCGCTCAGTGCTCCACATCTTCCAGGCACATGCAATGTGATGGTGATATGATTACCGAGTTATTATTAGTCCATTCAAACAGAAGGATTGGGAAACTAAGGTACTTCCCTTATATCAATCCCAACACAGATCCTGTCTAGGGTCGTCACTCCTAGTAATCTCATACGATGTATATTTTGTAGGTCGTTGCAAGGGCTGCCAGGGCTGTTGCTCGCACTCACCTCTCCCCCATCACCTTATCAATACAGACCTACTGTACTCTCACTGCTACAGAAGGGTCGTCGCCTCCCGTAGACTCAGAATACGCTCGCGGTCACTACAAAGGACTCGTTGCCTGATCAGTGTAGGCCGACAGCAAGAATATAGTGTCCCATACCACCATAATCTGGTCACGAGTCATAGGTGCTCACTGGTCACTATGGGGAGGTTTGTGGCCTCAGCGTAGGCCGACAGCTCGACCACGGTGTCCCATACTACCATGCCCGGCTCATGAGTCTTTATGGATCAAGGTACCATGGTTGATAGGGTTTACAATGGTAAGTTCAGTACCCTAGGTTCAAGCAGTTATGACTCATACAAGGTGAACATACAATGGCCAGTCGGGTTACTTGACGGGCTCGACTAGCACGAGCGCATCTCAATTCAAACGACATGAAGTGCCTAAAACACCTCATGTGGCCCAACCACTGCCGCCAACTCCAAAACACGGCTCGCGTTCATCGACGCGTCGCTCGTGGCAAAGATAAGCCAACCACGGATTTACTCGGTTACCGACTTCCTGGACTAATTATAGTCCCAAACAATTATGAATCCACATCAGCAATCATGTAGGAGTAATGGAAATGAAATACAACAATGTGAGCATGTTAACACATGTTATAACATATAACTTAAGTAAATCTTCCAACACATGCATTTCATACATATAACAAAATCATGCATATAGCCAACATATAGGAAATCATGTACATCAGCATATTATTTAAGAATTCACTCTCAAACTAATTCATAACACCATTTAATTCAATACATACTAATACAAACATTTTTACAAACACTTAGTCTACACATTTAAGTCTATATATAGTATGTCGACTCAAAGTGCGCATTTGGGTGAATCTCTTCGCCAAACTGATTATGCACGCATTCCTAATATCCTAATGCGACAAGAAGCCATGTCAATCACATCAGCAAAATATGGATGAAAACAGTATTTCCTACAAATGACTAAAATACCCTAAATCTCATATTCTTCGTCTGCTTACGAAATAGGAACCAGACCGCATGTTGTACATGTCAAACGGCATTGCCGTCGATAATCTACTATTAAACGACATTGAAAGCGTTGGAAACAGTTAATCAAAGCGTCTAAAATCCGCACCTTTTATCCTAGAAGTGTTTTGATTCGAACGGAGCGTATACGCTTCGTATACGGCGAACCGGGAACCTAACATACAAGATCTGTAAGCTACTTCGCTATGAAAATGACAGAACCTCAAATCAGCAAGTATTTAGGGTCTTTTCTTACCTAGAAATGCGGTGTAATCGCCGAAAAAGTGATTGAGGTACATTGCTTAAGCACGTGCAACACGTAGTGAAAGCAGCAGGAAATTCTCTCTCACTCTCTCTCACAATCTCTCACCTTTTCTCTCACACCAGCTAGGGTTTCTAGTAAATTCGGATGGGTGAGAGAAGTGAGGGTTTAAGCCCCTTTTATAACCTAAAACTTGTCCAAAATAGGCTTGGGAACAATGTTTACTTGATGCCTAACCAAATCGAGGTTGTTTCAGTCCAAAAAGATATTTCTGGTGGTCCCCTAGCCGAACGCGATCGAACTTAAGTTCAAGCACGTCGGATGTCGCTCACATCCCATTTTCAGACCAGTAGTGTTTGTAGATCGCATGTGGCGGTCCAGTTTCAGTTCAGCGGTCACCGCATGTATATCAGGTCTACAAGTCTCGTGATATGAAATAGAAATTTTTCCTGATCCGAGGGTGTAATTTGGCTGAATTCTGACGGTCAGAACGCTTAAAACTGACGCGTCAAGTCGTGTGCCAAATTTGAATTTCAAATTCCAAATCTAACCCTATTCTCACTCTCTTCACTCCAGGCTCAATGAAATAGCCTGTAAATGTCGGTTGGACTTGATTTTCAAAATGATTGTCAAGTCCAGCTAGGTGGTTATAACGGTCTAAGATTGTAGGTATCGGACTTTCGACGCGCGGTGTAGATCCAATACAAAGTTTCAAAGAGGTCCTGAGAACAAACCGGCTTAGAGTTTGATCCGAGGTTTTAGAGTATTATAGCGTCATTGGTTCTACTCGCTTTAGGTCTTGTAGAACGTATTTAAAGTGATCAGGGACTATTTCCCAGCTACTCTAGCGTTGCGCTAGCTAACTTACACTTATTTTCTGAAGGAATTAATCCTACGCGATTCTGGTCGAGTTGGTACTCGAGTCCAAGTACAGATTTTTCCAGGGTGTTACAGCCTTGAAATGGGCTTTTGTAAATGGGCCTTGGACTTTGGAAATGGACCTTGGACTTTGGGAAGTGGGCCTCCAGATGGGATACTTGTATATGTTGTATGTGTAGCATGCCCCGACGTGGTAAAAATGAGGCCAGCTCCTCAGGCCAGTTAGCTGATCCATGCTATGTACCCAGAGAGGGCATTCATTTATCTAACATCGCATGGGAAGGGGGAGCGCCTGCTGTCTTGAGAGGGCGTGGGGTCAGGACGCACTAGCCTGATTGGTTCTAGGACCCACAGCTGTTATTCTTCAAGGTCTTGGAGCGTACCCCTTTCGCTCACCTGTTCCGGGTTCGTCTGTGTGGGACAAATATGTCTCTCTTATCTGCTCTGGCTGAGAGATGGCACCCTGAGACCCATACTTTCTAGCTTCCTTTTGGTGAGCGGGGCATTACCCCATATGATATATACATGTAGCTAGGCCTTCGATATGATGGAGGATCCGTCCCCTTTAAGGATGACCTTCCGGTGCCCACTAAGGAGGATTGGATGGGCCTATGGGGATGATGCCAAATGCAATAGATTTTACCGGTCCCCATTTCAAACTCCTCTAGCTATCATCTAATTTTTCCAGACGCATCCCAGAGACTGAAGTGGAGGCTGTTGTGAAGGCACGAGCCATGATTTTGTACACTATGGGTGTAATAATTTTCTGCCATGGGAATGAGCTGGTGAGTTCTCGTCTGTTATCGCTGGTGGCAGACATCACCTTCCCCACACCGTACAACTGGAATGCGACCCTGTTGGCCCATTTGTACGACGGGCTGGATAAGGTCAGCCGTTGCATCAGCCGATCCCTGACTGGTTTTTACCTAGTCATTGAGGTATTTTCTTCGATCTCCATCTTTGTAGTATTCTCCCTGTGGATGATCTAGTTTGTTCTTCTCCAATCGTGATTCGCGCAGGCCTACTTTTTTGACCACTTTTCCCATTTACCCCCACTTTGATCGACCATTCGCCTCCATTTCCTCACATGATGTTGTGGTACAAGGATACCCGTAGCCGCACGCTTTTATTTTTTGATCTTGCCTAGAGGTCGAATGTCGACGCCCTTGTTTCGAGTGATGTGAGTAATCTTGCCCTTTTCTGTATTGCCCATGTGTTACTTTTTTTGCTCAACCTTTGATTTTTCTTTTTTCAGTTCTTGTCCAGGCCGTATCTTCGGTCGAACACGGCACTTACTCCTGGGGCCCAGGAAGCTTTTCAGGCTTCTCGTCGACTTCGCATTCTTAAGGATCCTCGTGTGACAAAATGGTATCTGAGAGAGAGACTTTTTTGACAGTTGACTGGTAGTCCTATGGTGCCACTTAGTCCGCCGTCTAGTCCTTCTGATTAGAGATTGGTGCCCGAGAGGGAGCTGACTGCTGCACTAGAGGGCTATGATGCTAACACCTTCGTTAATCCATCTAGAGAGTACAGCTCCTGGTGTGAGTAGTAGGTATCAGCCCAATCTTGCAGCCGGCTACGCTCCCAGTGGCGGTGCATGTTTTGCTAGAGGAGTGATCTTGGGGCCTCACTTTCATCACCAGGATACTGATGCTTATCTTCCTGATGATGATTAGCTTGTTGTATCTTATTTTCTTGTATCCTTCGATGTACAATCTTCATATTTATAAGATCCCTGTTAACCAATATTGTTCTCTCTTAATCTTTACTTTTGTTTGACTTTGAATCTCAATTGAGTGCATGGATGTTTATTTATGGCATTACTCCTACCACCATTAATGGAGGATGTGAAGTTGGGTTAGATAGGATGGGAGGTGTTGATGTGTTTGATGACCCCATGCTAAATAGGCCACCAGGATTTGTGGATGAGAGAATGGATGGTTTGCGTGGTAGGGATAGTGTGATGGTGGTGGGCGATGGCTCAATTGATGGGCTGATGTTTATGGGTGGTATGGATGGTAACACGATGATGGTGGATGGTGCGGATGGGATGGGTCAGATTTCAACGAATGGTGGACCTTATCTTGGTGGCCCGAGCAGTTTGGACTTGGCGGGTGATGATTTTCTTATCGATGACTTGGCTTAGATTTTTGGTGTAGATGTCAAAACGGTGTTGGGACAAACAGTCATAGTTGGGGTCAGGGTATCAGTCCTATCAGCCATGGGGAGACTTTGGGTGCTTCTACTCCTGGGGCTCGTGTGTTTTAAATAGCTCCTGATGTGGCGATCATGGGCAGCTCTAGCCCGCCTGTTACAGCTTTTCAGGATTCTTTCGGCACCATGAGATAGACTTGTTGGATGAGGGGATGCCTATTTTTTATGATTCACCCGTTGACCCGAGAATTCAAATTGTGGAGGGCGTGCCTGTTTGGACCTGTCGATTGCAGCCGCGCGATACTTGTTCAGAGCATTTGCGCCTTTAGATATAGAGCTTGACTGAGTACGAGATCTTTGAGTTGAGTTCCTTGGGCTTCCGGGAGGTTCTTCACCTTCACAGAGTTCGCCTAGATTGACGACTCTTGAGTGCGGCGTTGTATGACTGGGTTCCTTCCCTAAACCTGCTTTCCTTCAACGATCTGGAGCTGGGTCCATCACTGGAGGAGTTCTCATGCTTGTTTGGCCTTCCTCTCACCTGGGAGCCCTATATTCCTTCATCAGAGCCAGTTCGTCCTTCAGATCTGGTCTCCTGGTTTGGGTTTCCCATTGCTCTCCCAACTGTGGAGGGTAAGGCCGATGAGCTTTCTCTGGTTTTACTGTATGATCGTTGTACTACTTCCCGAGGTGCTCCTATATCAGATCGCCAGCTTCAGTATTTGAACGCGCTGATATTTTGTGTCCTGGCTGAGTTGCTCTTTTCAGGTTCACGATAGTCTTCGCTGGTGGCCTTGCTGGATGTCTTTCGTCGAGTCCTCCATCATAGGAGCATCATCTCTGTAGTGCTGGCAGAGCTCTTTTTAGGGCTGAAAGAGTGTTCCCTTAGACGTACTCGTATCCTCTAGAGGTGCTGTTCATTTCTTCAAGTATGCTCTATCTTTTACCTTTTCTTTTGCCTGGCGTGGTTATCTGCTTGTGACCTGAGCTTGACTTGCATCCTCTTGTAGGTTTGGTTATGGGAGCATTTGTTCATGACTCCTCAGCTTCTGTGGTAGGATTCCCATCGTGGAGACGTGCTGTGTTTGCTGCTCGACGGTCTTCCGCTCGGTGCTGAGGCTACGAAGTCGCTGTATCGCTGTATGCTCACTCAGCTTTGAGGGTGGGAGATTAGCTAGGAGGCTACTTGGCTTTTCTATTCTCCGTTGATTTGTAGTGCTGCTCGCTTTCCTCTTCAGTTGCTCGGCTTGTGAGGGTGTTGCTCCTATCATCCCGTGCGATTCCTTCGACAGTTCAGCTTCTGGCAAGACATTCCAGAGTTTGCCTTTTCAAGTTTTAGGCAGACTTCTCTTCCTTCTGATCTGACTGCTTTGTATAGGAGGATCTAGATCTCTTGGCAGGGGGTTTTGGATGCAACGATGCTGAAGTTCGAGTCTTGGGCTCCTCCTCTAGCAACAGTACCGTACCAGCAATGGGTGGCCAAGCAGTCACTTTATCGACAGGTTCCTGGCTGGCATTTGGCAGATGAGGCTGCTGATCAGGACATGGTAGACGATACCGCTTCCTCTTCTTCTTGCGTTGTTGATTCGTTCGAGGCATTTGAGGAGCGCCCCTTCATTGATCCGTCTTTCTTGTTGGCCACACACGGTCACCTGATCCCTAAGATCGCTATTCTCCGTCACACATGTGAGGACATGGCTCGCCGGCTGGTAGTGGGGCGGCGGTATGATGAGAGTATGCTTATGACGTACCGCCTAGAGAGAGATGAGACCTTCTACCTGCGCATGGAGATAGAGAGACTCAGGCTGAGGTTGTCGATGTATGAGAGATAGGAGCTTACCTGCGGTTCCTGATGTTGACTAACTATTTTGTCATGTATGCCTAAAACCTTTATTTTTTTGGTGTTTTAGCTTTTTGTAAAGGAAGACAATATACTTGTAAGAAAATTTTAAAGGAATGAAAGAAAATTTTTATTTGTGCCAAATGTCAACGTTTGCTTGTGTTTAGATTCGTGCTATGGATGATTGGGATCAGAATCTTGGGCTCAGCCTATGTTGTATGTAGTATTCTAGATCGTGTCTTTAGGGTCTTGGTTCCCTGAGAGGTTGTCCGGGATCGCATTCCATAGATTTGAGCAAAGTTTGATAGAGTATTGATCCGAAGTTGATCTTTCCTTGTATCTCATTGTGGTGTTTGCTGCTTCGACTTCTTCTGTACTTGCACTTTTATTTTATTTCTCTTTTTTTTTATATTTTTTACTATTTTACCCGTAGCGCCTTTTCAGGTTTTCACTTGTCCGGCTTTTCCCGTCATTTTTGCCTGTAGCATCCTTTCAGATTTTCACTACGTCCCGGGTCTTTGATCTTGCCTGCCTACTTGGCAGTTGTGCTGTTTTTACCCTTAGCGCCCTTTTAGGTTTTCACCAAGTCCGCAACATGCCCGCTGTTTTTACTCGAGCCGCTCTTTCGGGTTTTCAACTCGCCCCTTTTGCTTAGCCATACCCCTTTTTTTTTTCTCTTTGGAGCGTCAGGAGTGATGGAGGAGATGGAGAGACTTCTTTCATTGCCGGCCAACTGGTTACCTGCTAATCCTTTGTCTTTGGGTATAATTGTAAGCTGCATGGAGGTTTTGGGGATGAATTTTTTTCGGGGTTCTTTTGAGATTTTCTTGTCTTTTCTCTCTCTCTTTTTTTTTTTTTTACTTTTCCTTCTTTTTCACTTTCTTTTTTTTGCTTCTATCTACTCTCTCTCTCTCTCTCTCTCTCTCTCTCTCTCTCTCTCTCTCTCTCTCTCTCTCTCTCTCTCTCTCTTCTCTCTCTCTTTTTTTGGTTTCTTTCCGCTTTCTCTTTCCTTTGGGCGATCGGTGTTTCTGATGGGAGAGATGGTGGATATATTTTGGATTTTTTTTATGGGAAAATGATAGATGCAGCTTCACGATTGTAATCATTGACAAAGTCAGGTAGGGTTACCCGTGATAGATTTTCACGTTGTCGGCGTTGATGGGCTCGGGAAGGTATTCTCCTTTCAGATTGGTGAGTCGAAGAGCGCCTCCTAGGAGTACTTCTCGAATGATCAGTGGTCCTTCCCATGAGGGTTTAAACTTTCCTCTGTTTGGTAAGTGCGGTGGTAGAATGCGCTTCATGACCATGTCGCCGACTTTGAAACTTCGCTTGCGGACCCTTTTGTTGTAAGCTCAGGCGATCCTTCTCTGATAACTTTGGGACTGGCTTAGTGCTCACATGCGCTTCTCATCTGCCAGATGCAGTTGATCGTATCTTACTTGTAGTCACTCGCCTTCCTCGACTTCACTTTCCAGCAGTATCCAGAGTGATGGGATTTCGATCTCGACCGGTAATAGTGATTTCATTCCGTATACGAGCTCATATGGAGTTGCGCCTGTAGCAGATCGTACAAACGTCGGATAGGCCCAAAGTGCATAGGGCAGCATCTCTGACCAATCGCGGTATGTTTTCACCATTTTCTCTAGTATGCGGATGATAGTTTTGTTGGCAGCTTCGACCCCACTATTCATTTGAGGGCGGTAGGGGCTTGATCGATGGCATTGAATTTTGAACTTGTCGAGGAAATCGCCATCCTTTTATTGATGAACGGAGTACCGTTGTCAGTAATGACAGCCTGAGGGACCCCATAGCGGCTGATGATGTTGTTCTTCATAAACTTGACCACATGAGATGCTGCGATAGTAGTGTAAGATGTTGCCTCTATCCATTTGGTGAAACAGTCTACTGCCACCAGGATGTATTCATACCCATTTGAAGCTTTAGGGCTGATCTTGCCGATGATGTCTAGCCCCCATACAGACAAGGGCCATGGTGATATCAGGTTGTAGAGTTCGAAAGTAGGGGCATGGATCTGATTTGCATATTCCTGACACTTAAAACATTTCCTAACATGCTTGCAGAAATCTGTCTCCATCGTGAGCCAATAGTAGCCAAGTCGTAAGATCTTTTTTTCCATCATGTGCCCATTCATGTGTGGGCCGCATAGTCCTTCGTGGATTTCTAACATGACGTGTGTTGCTTCTATTTCATCCACCCAGCGGAGGAGGACCTGATTGAAGGATCGCTTGTAAAGGATGTCGCCAGTGATTACGAACTGTGTCGCTAGCCTCTGTATGGTGTGACGATTTGTTAGTGTTGCTCCTTCCGGATACTTCTAGTGCTCGAGATATTCCCTGATGTCTGTGTATCATGGCCGATCGTTCGAGGGTAGCTCAGTTTCATTGATCTGTAGGCAGAATGCGGGTTCTTCCTGAAGTTCAACAGTGAGTTCCCATTCAGCAACTCCTTTTGGTATTTCCAGCATCGAGGCGAGGGTAGCCAACGCATCTGCAAACTGGTTCTTGACTTGGGGCATATAAGAGAATGAGATTTCTTCGAAGTCTTCAATTAAATTCTCTAGATAGACGTGGTATGGGACTAGTTTTTCATCCTTCGTCTTCCAGTCGCCATTTGTCTGATTGATGATGAGTTGCGAGTCTCTATAGACCCGCAACTTCTTCATATTGAGGATGATGGCTTCTCTCAGACTGGAAATACATGCTTCATACTCAGCCATGTTGTTGGTGTACTGGAACGCTAGCCTTCTGGATATGGGAACTGAGACATCTTCGGGAGAGTAGAGTATGTCGCCTACTCCACTTCCTTTCAAGTTGCAGCTACATCAAAGAAAAGTGTCTACTCTCCTCGCTTCTTTTCTTCCTCTTCCTCGATTAGGATGATGTCCTCATCAGGAAAGAAGGTCTTCAGTGGTTGATAATCAGGCAGAGAATGTGCAACTAGATGATCAGCCAGTGCTTGCCCCTGATTGCCTTCTGAGTGACATAGGTGATGTCGAACTCGGAGAGCAATAATTGCCATTTTTCGATACTTCCTGTCAGTGCTGGCTTTTCGAATAAGTATTTCAACAGATCCATGCGAGCGAGTAGAGGACCGAATGGGTAATCATATACTGCCGCAATCGTTGTGTGGCCTAGACTAGTGCGAGGCATGTTTTCTCTAAGTTACAGTATTTGGCTTCATAGCTCGTGAATCGTCTGCTTAGATAGTAGATTGCCTGCTCTTTTCTTCCTGTATCGTTGTGTTGACCAAGGACGCATCCAATTGCTTCAGCTGTGACGGAGATGTATAGGAGCAATGGCCTACCTAGAGTAGGTGGCATGAGCATTAGAGGATTTAATAAATATCTTTTGGTTTTGTCGAAGGCCACTTGACCGTCGTCATTCCATTCTTTTGGCGAGTTCTTCCGTGGAAGCTTGAATATGGGCTTGCAGACCGGAGTGAGTTGCGTGATGAATCGACTGATATACTGGATCCTTTCGAGGAAGCCTCGAATTTCTTTCTCAGTTTTGGGTGGCGGCATTTCGATGATTGCCTTGGTCTTGGTCTCATCCACCTGAATACCTTCTTCACTGACAATGAAGCCTAACAGCTTACCTCCGGTTGCACCGAAGACACACTTTTGTGGGTTGAGTCGGAGCTTGAACTTCTCTAGCCTGTAGAAGAGTTTTTCAGGATCCTTGAAATGTCCTTCAATTGTGTGAGATTTGATGATCATATAGTCCACATAAACTTCCATTTCCTTGTTTATCATGTCGTGGAATAAGGCAGTCGGGCATAACCCGATAGCAAAAGGTTCTCCATGGTGTGATGAAGGAGGTCTTCTCATGATCTTTTATGGCCATCTTGATTTGATTGTAGCCTGAGAAACCATCCATGAAGGAGAAGATCTTATGTCCAGTGGTGTTATCTACAAGCGTGTCGATGTGCGGCAGAGGGAAGTCGTCTTTAGGACTTGCTTTGTTGAAGTCCCTGAAGTCGATGCACATTCTGACTTTTTCATCTTTCTTTGGAACTGGTATGATATTTGCGAGCCATTCTGGGTAGTTGGAGACTACCAAGAATCCCGCATTGTATTGCTTGATGACTTCATCGTGGACCTTCAGGGCCCATTCTGGCTTAATTCTCCGTAGCTTCTATTTGACAGGCTTCATGTCTGACTTTGTTGGCAAGTGGTGCACTACCAAACCCTCATCGAGCCCTGTCATGTCTTCGTACGAGAAAGAAAAGTTGGACAACCTTGGCTTCAAAAACTCCATCATCCTCTGCTTGTATTCAGGGGAGAGTGACCGTCCGATGCGCACCTTTCTGGGGAGTTCCGCTGACTCTAAGTTTACAACCTCGAAATCTTCTACCACAACATTGGCCTTTGTTTCAAATTTTTTGAGAGAGTCCTCAAATTCGAGAGTTGTATCATCATTTTCCTCATCCGGGGCTTCATCCAAACCCATGAGCTTAAAGTCCAACTCGAGATCGAAATCATACGAGTCCACCTCAAACTCTTGCGATGTGCGTGGGATATTTGGCACAGTGGTTTTTGAAAGCTTTTTTGTTGTTTTTGTGTTTTAAAGATTTTCTGATGTTTTGTGATTTTGAGAAATATTTAATTTTTTTGTGCTTTTGGGAATATATGATGTTTTTGTACTTTAAAATTTTTTTAATATTTTTCTGTCGCCTGGGGGTCCCGAACAGGATGGTGTTGCGAACCAAGATTGATCTTGTCCTAGTCCGGGGTACCAACTGCTATTTACATAGGCATTTTTTTTAGGTCGGCTTCTATGGAGGATTCACCGACCGGCTCAATTGTTAGAGGGATAGCCTTCCATGGTGATTCTTTCCCCCTTCTAATCTTGCTGTCCGAACTTGTGTGTTCTTGTGGGTCACCTACTTTGATGACCATGATGTCTGCTAGGCTGGGCTCAGAGTCGGAATCTGATTCGATCTCTTTACCCAGGAGTTAGAGTTCTTTTGGTTCCCTTGGCTTTTCTTGTGATAGGACCTTGACGTCTGTCTAGTCAAGGGCAGGCCACTTTCCCTTATCAATCTAGTGGATGGACTACTTCTGCCCCTTGTGTCGCTGAGTTAGTGGCGGGGACGTGTCCCCTTAATTGTGTGCGGGAATAGGTGTCTCCCTGTTCTTGCTTGTACTCCCCTCAAGGGGCAGTCCTAGTTCTGGGTCTTGTGCGGGTGGATCATTTTCCATGCCCCTTTCCTCGTGTGATTGGTTCTGGGGTTCTTCCCCTAGTGTCAGGTGTACTTTTGATGCCTTGAGAATTTTGTCCCATATTATGGGTGGCCAGACAGTCTCCGGGTGAGAATGTTCAGAGAATTTGGGTTGTTGTAGTTGGTCCTCAAGGGGAATCATTATGTCTCCACAAATTGTTCCAGCCTTGATGAACTTGATGGGTGTGCACTTGAAGGGTTAACCCTTCTTTGGCTTTTCAGCTTGATCCTCTGGTGTCGGTTAATATCCCAGTCCCTGTCTCTGCACGTTGGCGCGTGCCGACTTTACTAGTATACCTTTCTCATAGAACTTGGTACGGTAGTTCAAGATTAATCGTTCAGCAGGTGGGATGACATACTCAGTAGCAAGGGGGCGAGGATTAGTGATTAAATTTATAACTTCAAACTCGAAGCTCTGATATGATACATCGCCCTCCGCGTGCTGGATGTCGATCACAGGGATGTCAGTTTCTGAGATATTAACTTCTACTAGAAGGACAGTTTTTAGCTCGACCAACACTGAGATGATTCGATTTTCTGAAGGGAATTTAACCCTTTGATGGAGGGTTGAGGGAAGGGCTCCAACAGCATGGAGTCATGGCTGCCCCAACAAAAGGTTAAACGAGGCAGGAATGTCAATGACCTAGAATGTGACAAGGGTGGGGTCCGATCCGATTTGTAGCTCAATATCAATCTCTGCCTCAACTTGCCTTTGGGAATTATTGAAAGCTCTGACGCTCATGGTGCTGGGCCTGAAAGAGGACGGTTCTATCCCTAAACGTTCGGCAGTCTTTAGAGGACAAACATTAAGGATAGATCCATTATTAATGAGTACAAGTGGCACTTTGAAATTCTTATGATGGGCCACTATGTTTAGTGAGCACCCGTGCTTGCATCTCTCAGGTGGTAATTCATCATCGGAGAAAGTGATGGCTCATGGTGCGAGGAGTTGTCCAATAATACTTGCCACCATTTCGGGGGATACGTTAGGAGAGATATGTGCATTATTCAAAGTCTTCACAAAGATTTCTCGATGCGATCCTGATGCGCATAGGAGTTCCCAGATGGATATTTATGCGGGGATGGTTTTGAGCTGGGCTGCTATATCATAAGCAGTGTCGGTTTTGAAGGTGATTCCTGACAAAGCTCCCCGGGTTTCTTTTGAGTTCTGGTTATCTCTCCTGAAGTACCTCCCATTGTTGCCCACTTCAGTGCATTTCGGGTAATGCCATGGGACTGCCTTTGGGTTGTAGGATGGAACCGTCCTTCCTTCTAAGTATATTAATGGTTCCTGCAGCTGAGGGGTTGTGGTTGTGACAGTTTGTGGGAGCCTTGATAGTTTCTCTTGAGGTACCATCGAGGTTTGGCGAGTTTTAACATTGGGGTTTTCTTCCACCTCATGTACGGGAGAGGTCCTCTGGCCATGTGCCAATTGGTGAGGCATCAGGAATTTTGGACCTTAAACCGGGGGTGCCCCTTGTAAAGTCAGCGAAGCTAGATCAAGGAGCCCTATTGGGAGAATAACAGGTTCAGAATTCTACCTTTTTGGATGTATGGGTGCGGAGTGTGCCTCTTGGAGGATGGGGTGCTTCGAGTGTGACCTGTTAGGTGTGGCTTCGAGTGTTACGAGCGGTTGAACTGCTGGTGCTGCTTCCAGGAATATAAGGGGTTGTGTTGCTGGTGCTGCTTCAAGGACTAGTTGTAGCTCCGGTGTTAGCGCATGTTGGTACCCCCATGTCCGATTTGTTGTATCGGTCATGATTGCTTGTATGGAATGATACGAAGAGGGGTACATGGATTGCCCTTCTTCGATGTGATTGACGGTAGAGGTGCCTGATGTACTGGGCCCTGCTTGGTGTAATGGTAGGGGATTTTAGAGGATGTTGGACTGAGCTGCATTATTAGCTTATGGAGCGATTACAATTTTCTGGCTTTCGATCAAATCTTAGACCACATGTTTCAAAGCGAAGCAGCGGTCCGTCAGATGGCCAGGAGCCTGATGATATGCGCAATATTGATTCTCATTATATCCAGGTGGCAAGGGGTTAGGGGGAAGTCGTACTTGAAGCGGTGTCAGGAGTTATTTTTGCATCAACATTGTCAGAACCTGACTGTGTATTTGTACTAAAGGGGTGAACTTCCTCCCTTACATTACTTGTTTATATGGACCTGGTGCATTCCCTCGAGGCTGTTGCTGTTATTGTTGAGATGGTTGTCCCTGATATCCATATTGGGCCTGCTGTGGTTGGTACTACCTATTTGATTGTGGTTGGTATTGTCGGTCTTGTTGTGGCTCCAGTTGTGGAGCGTATTGATTGCCTTGAGCATTAGTGACGATATTGTTAACTTCTGTGGTGCGTTGTGCGGGAGAAGTGCCGTTTCCATTCTCGTATCCTACAGGTTTTCCCTCGACTTTGTTTCTTTTGATTGAAGGGGTCTGATGTGGCCATGGGAAAATTGTTTCGGCTCTGATCCCGGCTTCCACTTGTTCACCATCTTGGATGAGTTGGGAGAAATTTACGTATGGGTACAAGATTAGATATCCTAAAATGTTGAGATTTACGGAGTGTACGATCATGGATATCTGCTCCTCATCATTGATGGGGTTTCTCATTCAGGCTGCCATGGCCCGCCATCATCCTACGTATGCTGACAATGATTCGTCACTTTTTTACCTCAGGACAGCCAAATCAGATCTCCTTGGAACCATGTTCAGATTGTAGGAGAATCGGTCAATGAATGCTTGAGAGAGTTTTTTCCAAGTTCTGATTTGATGGCTGTCCAGCGAGGTATACCAATCCAAAGCGTCGCCCTTGAGGGATTTTTGGAAGATCCGTGTCAAGGCTCCATCATTCCCTGCTATCGCATTGAGTTCCCCACAAAATGCTTTTAGATGTGCTGTGGGGCACCCGCTACAGTCATACCTTTTGAATTTTGGTACCTCGAAGTTTAGGGGTACCCAAGCATTTGGGAAGGGACGAAGGTCCTTGAACTTGGTAGATGGGTGATCCACTCCTTACTGTTTTTGAAGCTGACTTTGCATCATTTGTAATTGCTCTTGTAGTTCCTCAATCTCTGACTTGCCTTGCTACAAGTATCTTGCCCCTTGTTATAGAGCTTGTGCTGCTTCTTCTTCATATGGATCGACAATAGGTATTTGCTGGAAAGATGGTGGACTCTCGGTGGCGGGAGGTAGCTGGAATTGTGCACTGCTCCCTTTCGAAGGAGGGTGTGATGTTCAGAAATGGCTCCCGCCTGGGGTATTTTCCAAGTCTGGGACGTTGCTCCTGTTAGGGAGAGTGAATTGGACTCAAAACTAGCCCCCTTCATGGGCATCCGCCAGTTCTTATTTGTAGTGCCCGTTAGGGGGAGTCTGTGTTGTAACCTGATTGTTGTAATGTGTTGAGTAGAGATGCATGGGAGGGTTACTCCCGTTTGCTGGTTTTTGTTGTTCTCGTGCTGACTCTTCTAGGAGAGGGAGCACGGGATTTGCTGGAGGAATGAGAGAGAAGGCGAAGGGAGTTTGTAAGAGTGAACTATTCTGTACACTAGGCTGAGTTACCTGTGTATTTGGGGAGGGATTCAGCACCAAGCGAAGTAGTAACTCTTGCATTGTTCGAAGCAGCAACTCTTGTGTGGAAGCATTAGCTTGGGGGTCTACTTGAACCACTGGTGGTGGTAGTGCAGGTGCCGACGTAGGTGTTGATGTTTTGGGAGTTAGCTGAGCTGCTGGCTCTTCTTCATGGGTAGCTTGAGAGGCTGCGCGGGATCGGGTGGTCATGGTTCGGATTTATACAAGCTAGAGATTTATTTTTTTTTATATTAATGCAGTAATGATGTCCCTCGAGATTAAAGTATCACACACTTTCGAGTCGGATCTCAGCTAGTGTGAGCTAAAATCTTTCCCAGTGGAGTCGTCATTCTGTAGACACTGAAAAATCGGCACCTACACTGATTTATATTTGTAACGGGTTGATAGGGGGGATAGGCTGATTATGAATGTTGGAGTCGCCACTAGCTGAAAAATCTCAAAATCCCACAGTCAGTTAGAACCACGAAATACGTAAGGTGGGAGAAATCTGAAGACTTTCCTTCCTTAAATTGACTCCTAGTCTGTGATCCGAGATTCCGGGCAAGGGACCTCGGTTATAAAGAGGGAAGGTGTTAAGCACCCTTTCTACTCGTACAAATGTACGGTCTCTACTCAGTGTGGTAAAATAATCTCAAGGGATGTTGGATGCTGTCTCCGAGATGAGACTAGGCACACACGTGGATTTCTAATGTGACAAGATCTGAGATTTTCGACAAGCCACAGAGCATATGTCTAATGGTGTGTCTAGAAGGTGGATGCGATGATGTCTATGTAAAGATTAAAAAAAAAATGGACTAGATCACTAGGAATTTCTGATGTGACAAGATCCGATGTAGGGCAAGCCACAGAACATACGTTCACTAGAGATCTAGAGAAGCAAGGGGGTTAAGAAGGAAATAAATGTCATGATGGATGCTTGTATGTAAATAGATCCTTATCTTGATCTCGAGTAGGCTAGGATGTGGTTTGAACCATGATCACTTGGGCTAGGTTGAGGGGTTAAGGTGACTAAAAGGCAAGAGAGTGGGCTAAGAAGATGGCTGAAAAATATGGACTTTGAGGCTTGGGAGCACCTCCTCACCCTGAATCTCCTCCTCTCTCTCTCCCTTTTACTCTCCTTTTCACTTAAGCTTGGAAGTGAAGAGTTGTTGTGTGAAAATGAAAAGAGGAGAGGGTTATTTCTAGCCTTCTCCAATGGCGTTGCTGTAATTTCTGAGTTTAAGAGGGGTAAAAGTTGAGGTGAAAAGTTATGGTTGGTTGTGGAGAGAGGAATGCCACATGACACTCTCTCATTTGCTATGGAGAGCGGTAAAATGGTAAATAGTGAAGGCTTGGGGGGGGGGGGGGGGGTAAATCCAGAGGAAAGTTGACTTTTAGACGTTGGGACAATTTTTCACACCCTAGCCGCGAGCGGTGGCACTTGAAGTACCACATGCGGCAGTCAAACTACCACCTTGGCTCCATTTAGACCGGGCTAGCTCGTGCGGACTTTGTCTGATGTGCAGGCTCACATGGTGGCCTCCTTTTAGAGTTTTATGGCTCGAACAGATGAGTTTAGGCTTGGGTAAAGGGTTCTAATCACGGTATAAAGTATAGGCAGGGGTTGTGTGTTGATTGAATGGTTTGGATTAAGGTTTTGGGTCTCGGTTTGGAGGTTTTTGAGATTTTTGGGTCAGGGTTAGGTTTAAGTTGGGATTAGGGTATGGTATGATCATGGTTCTTGGATTACCTTAGCCTTCTCAAGATGTTAGCTTGGGTGGGGTGTCTACAGATGCCCCTCTTTGACTGAGGTTACGAGCAACCGATGATCAAATTGAGTGGACACCCCACGCTTCTGGTCAGAAAAAAGGGTAGTGACTCGAATCTATTGCCTGTCATTGTATCATTGTCAGTCGACTGTCTGGAAAAGAGATGACTTACACATATCACGAGGGTTGAGAAAAACATTGTGATTGCCTCCCACATTTGTCGCGGCTTTATGGATCACCAATCACAACCCTTTTACATCAGATTATTAATAACATTGAAGGGTAAGTCTGAAAAGTAAGGGCCTCTGCGCATTCGTCGCGGTTTTACAAGGATTCCCGTACTGTTTGGTCTGTTGTTCCTTTGCTATGTAATCACCCTAGGAGTATTCAGTCTGTTTGATCGTCAAAGTGGCAAGCTGCACTGTGCATTAGTGCGGCCTTACGGGGAACTCACTACGCCGACTTGGACTCGATCAAATTTTTTAAAAATCCTGGACTAGGTATGTGCAGGTAATCTTTTGCCATGCAATCCGCTGATTTTGATACTTTGGTTATAATGGATTGTCGTCACTTCGCGTTTGATGATTTTTTTCAGAGGTGGATCCATTCATTTACTAGCATTTGTACAACTGTCCAGATATAGAGATTGGGGCAATCGTACATGTATCATGTATGGATTTGATCGCCCTTCGGGGAAACCGGAAGAGATCGAATCTTATTTAGCTATGTCCACTGGCCGCAACTGGAGAATATGGAAGATTCCTCAGTGTATTGCGCGCCACGTGTGTGTGGAAAAACTTTATTTGAAAGCTATTCCCTTTGGAGCTAGACTCCTTGAGAATATTATTTAAAAATATATTTTTTTAGATTTTTTAGAAAATATTTGTTCGATTTCACGAGAGGGCGTCGTCGTTCGATTTTTATTGTAGGAAAGTCAGATGGCATCCACTGATAAATTTGGAAGGAGTGTCCTTTTTGAGGCCATACACCCTAGAGATTTATTCTATTTTTTGGAATTTTCTAGAGATTTTTGGAGAGCTTTTGGGAAAATTTTTTTTTTGGGGAATTTTGGAGATTTTTTGGGAAGTTTCTGGGATTTTCCAAGTTTTTTGGGTTTTGCTGTTTCGGGTAGCTCTTGAAAACTTAAGGGCTGTTCTGATAGCTTTAGAAACTTGGAGGTTATTTTGGTAATGAAAATTTGGGGCTGTTTTGATAATTTTTAGAAACGCGGAGGCTATTTTGGTAATAAAAATTGGGGTTGTTTTGGTAATTTTGGAACCATGGGGGTTATTTTGGTAATTTTAAAAAATATATTTTTGGATATTAACCACCATTCAGAGGGTGGAGCCGGTCACCCATTTTGATCCTTGGGGGACAACTCGCTGCCCCAAACTGGTTTTACGGTCGGGCGACGGTCGAACTGCTGCCCGCAGCAATCCGGCTACCGCCGATCCATCGTTTGGACCACTGCTCCGTCAGGTGCATCGGTCCGTCCGGTGTGGTCTTCCCCCTTATTTGAATCTGGTTTCAGGACGTCAAGGGACCCCATTGTGGTCCCTGGAAGCTATTTTGAGAGGATTTTTGTTGATTTTTTTAAGCCTTTTTTGCATTTTCTTCATCTCCTCAACTTCAGGTAATCTTGGCACTTAAGTTCTTGCTGGATCTAATTGGGCCATTCATTTTTGGGAGCCTTTGACATATTGGATTTTCTCTTAAGCTTTAGAGAGGGCTATGATCAGGACCGTTGGATCTCATTTACATTTATTTATTTGGGTCCAATGGTTGGCTGGATTAGCATCATGCTGTATATAAAAAATTTTTGTATTTTTTTTTTGAGTGGGGTGTAATAAGAAAAGGGCCCCACCCTTGAAACTTTATTTGATTTTTTAAAAAAATTATTGGTGACGATCTGGACTATTGGATGGATGATCTGGGGCTTACTTGGATGTGTTAGTGGCATGGATTGTGATAGTTGGCCATTTTTGGTGAAGGATAGATGGGTGGAATTTTTGAAGTGGACCCCACATCATGCTCCTGAATGGTCCAGATGCATGGATTAGATTTGTGGTGTAAATGGTCTCTGGAAAGAATTTTTTTTGGATGATGGGCCTTGAGATGGACTTTTTGGAATGGGCCTGGGACTTTGGGAAGTGGGTCTTAAAATAAGCTTTTTAGAATGGGCCTTAGGCTTTTTGAAAATGGGCCTTGGACTTTGGAAATGGGCCTTGGACTTTGAGAAGTGGGCCTTGAGATGGGCCTCCATATGGGATACTTACTTGTATACGTTGTATGTGCAAGACACGTTAATTAAAGACCACCTGAAAAATGTTGCTGGAGAACTTCGCACCCATGACCGATAATATTGAGAGCCCTCCGATATCATCAAGATTTGAACTCCGATGGTATTAAGGAGGACTCCGATATATCAAAGCATTATGATTTTCCTTAGTAAAAACAGGGGCGCCGATACTGCATGTCGATATTATTCAGCCACCTTCGATGGGCTCGAGATTAAAATATTGATGATATCGATAAGTGTGTCGATACATCGATAATCCTATCCATATATGTATTTGGTTGTTGGACACGTTAAATCCTCATTTGATTTGATCGATTGGTCTTCCGAGGACATCGACAGAACAAGTCGATTATATCGAGATGTGTATCGATACAATTGACAGGGCATGAAAACTTAGAGATTTTCTGATGCTTGAAAAAGTTCTCTTACCCAAAAACCCTAATATGTTCTAACTTGTTTTTAAGGGTTTTAATTACCTGGTGTTTTGGGACATGGGATGTGAGGTTTAGATTTACCTATGGTAGGCTTCCACACATCTGGTTGAGGCAGACACTTGAATATATCTTCCTATGAGGCTCTGCAGTCCAACCGACTCAACGCACATGCTAATTGACAAACCAGGGTACTAGCAAGGGCACTTTCAATCTCCCCCTTTGTCAATTACGTGAGAAAATACCCAAAACACCCTAGGACCATATCTTAGACAGACACATCCTAAATTGTGTGTACATGCATTTTACATAATTTTATAATTTCTAAAAACACTCATGTACACAACCCAGTATCTGTTCCCCCTTACTGTAGAACTCCCCCATTCTTGGTGCAACTGCTCCCCCTAACACCTACAACACCATTTGAGCAGATATAAAATTTTTCATCCGGGGTGTTTGAACTGTTCTCCCCCTTTTCGTCAGTCATTGATAAAGATATTACAGTTGATATTGACTGAAGTTTAATGTCATGTGGGAGAACCAAGATTCAGTAAGCATATATAGATGTGTAATGGTTAAATCAGTTCAACCAAACATCATTTTCAGAAACTCTGGATGCATATCATATCAATTAGAGTAGTGATAAGAGCAGATAAAATAATCATGAAATCACATGCACTCCATATCAGAAACTAGATAAACCAGGGGATCATAATCATAACAGTATAGCGACAGAATTCATAATCTGATCTTAACCTTTAAAGGATATTCAATAATTTTCAGGAGAACAGTCTGAATAAGGGATACCAGTTGCAATCATCATTCCACAAATAAGCGAAATATATTCAGCTAAGATGATTCAGGGATATCAGATAAAAAGATGAAGATGTTAGAAAAATAGGCATCAAGGATAAATATATATGTATAATTAAGCCAACCAGAATATCCTAAACAGAAACTACCCAAAGCTTGGCAATGTCCACCTATTCAAAATAAAAGATCCAAAATATACTGCCCAAGACGTGGCAGTATCTCACCATCCATCTCAAACCATCACAACCAAGTATCTGGCCCAACCATGGGCATATTTAACAAAAAAAAAAAATATCTCCAACCATCCTCCCCATAAAAAAAATGTCTGCACAGAATGAGGAACTTCACATATACCAGAAATACCAGTCAGGTTCGATGACCATTGGAAGGTGCTTTCCTAATATACGATGTTTCACATTCTAAAGTGTCTGAACGTTTCATCTCCGACCGTGACTATTCAAGTTTTGGACGACTTCGATAACATCGAGACTGGTTCAATGTCATCGGATATGTCAAATTTTTAAAAGTTTTTAAACTTTTACTCTTCTTTGACATACATAATGGGCAATGGTTAGTACAAGGAAATATGCCTATTTTGCACATGTACATTTAACCAAAGCCAAACAACTTCTTTATTCTCCCCTTTTTTTTATATAAAAAAAAAAATAGAGAGAGAGAACCTCAGTTCTCAGATGTGCCAATTTAGCTCATTTTTCCTGTGCATTTTATCAAATCGCACATATTCCAATAGATTTTTTGGAGGTCACCAAATCTTTTAGCATCAAGAGGCTTTGTTAGGATGTCAGCAAGTTGTCTTTCTATAAACACATAATCCAACACAATGATCTTTTCTTCAACAAGTTCTCAAATAAAATGATAACAGTTGTCAATATGCTTGGTCCGAGAAACATGATTTTTGAAATATTGATGGCACTAATGTTGTCACAAAAGAGAGTCATTGTGGATTGCTTAATCCCATAATCCAGTAGTATTTGTTACATCTAAAGGAGTTGTGCATAGCAACTACCTGTAGTAATATATTTGACCTTGGCAGTAGACAGAGATATTGAATTTTGCTCCTTGCTTTTACAAGAAACCCAACAATTTCCAATAAAGAAGCAGCCACAACTGATTGATTTGTGATTATCTATATTTTCAACCCAATCGGCATCAGAGTACCCAACAATAAATGTAGATGTTTCAAATGGGTACCATAAACCGAAGATGGCTGTTCCAACCACATACTTGATGATCCTTTTAACTGCTGATAGGTGTGATTTCTTTGGATCTGCTTGATATAATGTACATGCACCTATTCTTCTGATTCTACGAGACCTTCGATGTTACTGAACTATTCTCGAAGTTATCGAGGAGTCATTTGATTCATCGACTGACTTATTGACGAGAAGAGTATGACATTGATCTGTGTACTTCGATGACCTTTTAGATATACATATCATAGAATATTTTCATATCAGCTAGTATACATAGCAAAATTTGTAGAAAAAGTTGTGAAACCACAAATATACGAAGTAGCTAAGCTTATGCACAAAAAGTGTTTTAGAGGTATAGAAACCTTAGATATATCATGATAATTGCCAAAAATGCATCATTTCACACATCCATCCAGGTCTTAATGCCATGACCTTGACTTGTTTTGCACGCTCAATTGTTACTAGGCATATGGATCATCATTTTTTATGACATAGCAGTGAGTACTGGTGCGAAGACCCTTCATAACTTGTTTTCTTGATAAGTCCAGGATCTTGCACTATAGCTTGTCGAATGTAACCTCATGCTTATTGTCACATATTTGAGAAATGCTTAGAAGGTTGTGTGTCAACCCTTCTACCAGGAGAGCATTCTCATTTTTGAGCATTTCTAATCCGACAATAATAGTCCCATACCCCATTACTTTAGCGGTGCTTCCGTCTCCAAATGTGACCATCCCATCATTAAGATTTGAATAATTTACAAGGGATTTTTCGCCAGTTACATGTCTTGAGCAACCGCTATCTAGGAACCCCTTTGCACAATTGCCTGTTTTTCTTGAAGACGTTGCTTTTACTTCACTATGGGTTTGTTTGGGCACATTTGATAACTGAATCACATTCCCTTGATTGATCAAATTTTTTTAATTCAGTTGGGCCACTAAATTCAACCGCTCATCCATTTTCTTTGTCATTCTTGGTGGAGACAGATGTTTCTTACCTCTTGCCATGTACCTTGGTGGACTCTTGACATTTTGCATTGCAGAATTTAATTGAGTCCTTCCAATTGTAAAGCATTCAAATTTGTAGTGGCCTGAGTCTCCACATAAATGACAAACAAGAGTGGCCCTAGTTCTACTTCCTAATGCAGCTAATTTCTCAAGTGTTTGTGCTGCATTTTTTGAGCTTGGTTTGCCTTTTACATATCCCAACACACTCTTATTTTTACTAGGTCTTCCCATCCCTAAAAGTCTTTCTAATTTTTCATTACTCTGGAAAAAATTGTAGTTTAGCTCAACAGTTTTTATAGATTGTTCTGCATCAAGTTTGAGTGTATGATTTTCATTCTTAAGTCATATGTTTTCATCTTTCAACAGTTCAATCTGTTTGATCAAATATCAAGTATTCAAATTTTAGGGATAGATTCATTCTTTCTCATCATTAGATGGAAATGACTCTTTGATTTAAGGTTTATCAATTTTCTCATTTAATACTGGGATGTTTGTGGATGAGGAGGCTATGAGTATTTTCAATGATTTTCAGTCTCCCTTACTTTCTAAATCACTGAAGTCAAAGTTTGATTCGTCAGTATTATCCCAAGTAGTTGTCATGGCTTTTCCTTTAGTTTTCCTGTTGGGGCATTCAGTGGACAGATATCCAAATTTTCTGCAATTCTAGCACTGAGGTTCTTTGGACTTTTTAGCAAATTTGCCTATATTGTGCTTGTTTTCCATCTGATTGCCTCTAAAAGATCGGCCACGGTTCTTATTAAAGAATCTTTTGAACCTTTGAGTCAAGAGAGCCATTTCCTCATCCTCATTATTTCTACTTCCTCACTTGTTGTGTTCTTTGTAATTTTTAGGACAATAGTTTTTGGATTTTTGAATTTGTTTGAAGTGTAGTTCAAAAGTTTATAGGGAACCTACTAGTTCTTCTATTTTCATTTCATCCATATTCCTATACTTTTCAATGGTTGAAACTTGTGAGTTGAAACGTTCTGGTAGGGATCTTAGTATTTTCCTACAAATTTTTAGACCAGAACTTTCTTTCCTAATCCACCCATGGAATTACAAATGATATTTAGTTTTGTAAAAAATTCCATGAAGGTCTCATCATCCTCCATTTTGATGTGTTCAAATTGAGATGTTAAGAGTTGTACCTAGAACCTTTTTACTGTGCTCACTCCCTCATGGGTTGTTTCCAATAGACCCCAAGCTCTTTAGATGTGTCACACGAATACTTCTTGAGACATAGCACAGTAGATAGCATTCATTGCTTTTTCTTTTGACATTTGTTTTTCTTTCTCGAATGTAATCCACATTTCGTTGGATTTAGGTTTGGAGATAGTTGTGCCATTTTCAATAATAATTTGATCGCTCGATGGCACATATCCAGTTTCAACTATGTCCAAACATCATGATCTAAATAGTGCATCCTAGACTTCCAATAAGCATAATTTGAACCATCAAATACTGGAGGTTTAGAGACCGATGATCCCTCTCCTTTGGCCATATTCCCAACTTCAGTCAAGATCACTCTCTAGGCGGTGAAGCCCTTACAGAGAGACCCTCTCTGATACCAATTGAAATAGCAGTGAAGACCGCTTGAAGTTGAAGTTGGAATATGCCAATGTCCTAGAGGGGGGTGAATAGGACTTTTTAAAGTTTTTACAATGTATTTAAAATCCTATTACACTAATCCTATGAATATGCAATCATCAAGATTACTCAAATGTAACTCTACTGGCTTCCAAGCCTAGTAGAGGATCCAATCACAAACTATTCAAGAAATAGCTATATGTAACCTAGTTTATGATGGATATGAATGTGTGTGTGTGTGTGTGTAAGATGTGATCTCAGATATACAGGTATGAAAGTAATGAAACAAATCACATGCACAAGAGAATAACAAGCACAAACAAAGTTATTTTTATAGTGGTTTGACTACTTGTCTACTCCATTCCCGGTAACCGTACTTAACCCTTGAGTGTACCGGATTTCACTAAGGAGGTCACATGGTTCACCTCTAACCTAAGGTTTTAATTCAGGTTCACCTTCAATCTTTACAACTTACACTGAGGCTGACTGTATATGCTCTCATGAGCAAGGGTCAACACAACGCACCCACTTTTAGACATGCTGGCCAAGGATCTTCCCTAAGACCCTAACGAAGGTTTCACTCGGTTCAACTCAAACCCAAGGTTTTACACGGTTCACCTCAAATCGAAGGTTTTACTGGTTTACCCTTAACCAAATGTTTATGCTCTCCACAGAGCAAGGGTCCACACAACATACCCACCACGTACACTCCCACCGGAGGCCTCCTAGAGGACTTTAAGGATGAGAAACACCTTAGACCCAATCCTAAAAAGGAATGATCAAAGGGTTCTCTAAACTCTAGATACTTACAGATAAGTTGATGAGTCTCATTCTACACAGTTGCAAAGATCTCCTCCTTGTTGACGAAGAGTCTTCACCTCCCTTGATCCGTAAAAAATAATATACCAATATAAGGCAACGAGTTAGGTCAAGGTTATGATGGAATCCTACTCTCTATATATTTTCCTATCAGGAAGATAGAGTGATTTAATCATCTATGCATTCAAGGCATCCCAGCTTAATGATTTGTCATTAAAGTAGTAGCTGAAGGATCCTTGAATGCGGAAGTTCATTCTCCAATCTACTCGATTGAATGTCAATGATGAGGGTGGATTGGAGGATGAACTCCCTTGAGAGAAAGGGCTTTAGGTATATAATCTAAGGTTAAACACACAAAAGCACTCTCCTCTTTCTATCACAACAACTAAAGACAAGTTCTTTTTAAATAGGCAAAAGGTTCCAATGGATATAAAACGGTCACATTTATGACAGAGTTCGATATCATCGAGCGTATACTCTCAATTGTATCGATGATCTGATCGATGAAACAAACTCAATGTCATGCACTTTTGAAAAACCTTTGCCAACTGATCGAGGGAATCGAGACTCATGTCGATGCCATCGAATTTCGAACTCCGATTTTATCGATACAAGGATCGAGTCCTTGACATTTGAAAAAATGAAAGAAACTTGCATGAAATTTTTCAGGACTTTAGATATGATCGGGGGATACTCGATATCATCGGAATTTGAATATCGATTATATCGGGAGTTGTGTCGATGCATTGAAAAATTCAAGGATTTTATCAGTGAACTTACTGGACAGATTTGTCCATTCTCGATGCAATCTATACGTCCCCAATAACATCGATATTTAGAATATTGATTCTATCGTGTGACCCCCGATCTGAGATAAAGACCACCTGAAAAATGTTGTTGGAGAACTTCGTGCCCATGACTAATAATATCGAGAGCCCCCCGATATCATCGAGATTTGAACTCCGATGGTATCGAGGAGGACTCCGATATATCGAAGCATTATGATTTTTTTTTTATAAAAATGGGGACACCGGTACTGCCCATCGATATTATCGAGCCACCTTCGATGGGCTCGAAATTCAAATATTGATGATATCGATAAGTGTGTCGATACATCGATAATCCTGTCCATGTATGTATATGGTTGCTGGGCACGTTAAGTCCTCATTCGATTTGATCGATTGGTCTTCTGAGGACATCGATAAAGCAGGTCGATTATATCGAGATGTGTATCGATACAATCGACAGGGCAAGAAAACTTAGAGATTTTTAGATGTTTGAAAAAGTTCTCTTACCCAAAAACCCTAATATGTTCTAACTTGTTTTTAAAGGTTTTAATCACCTGGTGTTTTGGGACATGGGATGTGAGGTTTAGATTTACCTATGGAGAGCTTCTTCACATCCGGTTGAGGCAGACACTTGAATAGATCTTCCTGTGAGGCTTCATAGTCCGACTGACTCAACACACACGCTAATTGACAAACTAGGGCACTAGCAAGGGCACTTTCACTTTTCACTTCGGCATGACCGTGGGAAGTATTTTTCCAGGAACTTCGTCCTGAAACCAATTCATGTCCAAGTGTACCCAGCTGGCACGTCTCTTTATATGCTCTTCCACCAATTTTTGGCATCTCCCTCCAGCAAGTATGCGGCCAAGCTAACCTTCTGAGTGTCAAAGCACTCCAGGGGCCCCATCACCTTAGCAATTCTCACCAACCAATGTTCAGCCTGAACCGGGTCAGGCGCTCCTCCGAAAGTCGGTGGACGGAGCCTCATGAAATGATCGAAAACATTGGCGCCTCTTATCTCTATATCGCGCGAGGTCCCCCCACAGCTTCGCAGGGTCTCCATCATAAGAGCGTGCGAATCCTGTTGTTGTTACATGAAGGCAGTCTGCTGTTGTCGCATAGTCGCAGCCATTTGCGCAAAGGCTACGAAGGCAGCAGCCCCTGTTGGCGTCTCTGCGTAATCGGTAGCTGAAGGTTCAACTGAGGGTGTCCGTCGCTCGAAATACTACAATGACAACCCTGATGTGAGCATCTAGGGAGAGGGGGAATCCCCTATAGCTTCTAACTTGGTGTCCCCGTTTGCCACCTCAGGCGGAAGGCCTGGAATGTAGATGGGACTGTGCTCCCGTGGATGTTTCGTTGATGGAATAGGGTGTATATCAACTGTATGTGTCTCTTGTGACCACGGTACGGGTGGCATATTTTCCTGCAGAATTAGAGATTACGAAATTAGAGATCTTGTCGGTTGCATGGCGAGGGAGTCTAGCTTCTGATTGTTATTCCTGGTTTAATTTTTAAGGGCGTTAAGGTTTCTGTTTCTAAGTTCAGACGACTAGCTTGATGTTTTTCTAGGGGTCCTACGTGTTTTGTTTTTTACGTTTGTTCATCCTAGTTACTTTCTAAGGGAAACGTCTATGTTTCTCCTAAGTTACTTGCTTAAGGATTTTGTATATAATCCCACAGCCAGGCTATCTCAGACTCCGCTCTGGTACCAACTTGTAACGCCTCGGTTTCTAAAGCCCGAGTACGAGACTTACTTCAGAAACCTGGAAGTTTATAAATCAAAGAACTAGAGGAAGTATAAATTCAAAGTGCAATAGCAAAATGAAGCATGGATAATCATATAAGCCCAAATATTTGACCCACCCAGCTGGGGGTCTTAGTTACAAAATTCATAAATTTTTGAGACGCTGCTTGATTGAAATTAAACAATGTGACTACTAATTCAGCCTGAAATATGTCGCTGCTTCTTACTACGATTTGTCATCATAGTACCCATCCTCAGGCTCTGCGGTCGCGCCATCAAGGCTAGAGCTATCATCCTCTACGTCCATCCCTGCATACTTTGTATGGTTGGATAGTTAATGAATAAGTGGCCAACTTAGTGTGAATTTTTCTCAAGATTACACACAGCCGCCTTAGCAGACATAGTTTAAAGAAAACAAGGTAATAATCTAAAGCAGGCAAGATGTAGTATTATTAAATGCATAGATGTATGAATGTACATCGACCTAGGGATGCTCATCCAGTCGGACTTGGGCTCGTCACCCATGTGATCATCAACCTGAGAATGATCATCTAGTCAGAACAATAGGTCGATAGACGATGGTCTGGGAGTTAGCAAAATGATACCAAATGATCCTAAGGACACATGCTACAACATCCAGAATTAGCTACCCATCATTGCCAATATGTTATGGATGCATGATTAACCAACCTATTATTATTGTGGTTACAATTAGCCAGTTCAAGTAACTCAATGGTCACTATGGGGGGCTCGTCACCTAACGTAGGCCGACAGCTCGAGCATAGTATCCCAAGACCTCCATCCTCGGCCCATGAGGTCTTTCACCTTGGGATGTTTAAATAAGACCCCTTGATCAAAATGATACTAGGTCAAGGGTCTTATTCTTCCACACAATCCGTCTAGTTACATCCCAAGTGAGGCTTACATACAATAGTAGAATACTCCACGTGTAACGTTGTGAGTTAAATGATAAGGTGACTTACAACAATCATGTAGCAACATATAAATTTAAATGATGATACTGAAGTATGTAAGGAGGCATTCACGAATTTGAAAAACTAGTTATCGAACGATACAATACTAAGACATGTGAGTAGTAATCATCTCGTAAGAATTAACTAGTACAAGGGCCTATCATATAGTATGAGCATAGTACTTTGAATTACAAAGTTGAGACGAGATAGTTAACAGAAATTAGATGTTTACAATGAATACTAGAACCTTAACTAGTAGCAGCAACTTGATGCATACTATGTTTGTCTAACTCAGGGATGGAAAGCCCATAGGGAAAATCATCACCTGAGTCATCATAATCCTACCCTCGATCTGAATTCCTGTGTGCTACTATTGGCCCCAAGTTACGCCAGTAGCTACTTAGAGGATTAGCTTGCATTAGATAATGATTCTTAACATATTGAAGGTTTGAAGGGCCCATGAATGGAATCATTTGGGCTCGCTTTAGAGCGGCTAGGCTCCCCAGATTCTTGTTCTACAAATGGCCTAGATTTGGCTTGGGACTTGCTCTAAGTTCGGGCCCACCATTCGAGGCCCCAAATCGGCCCGGTTTGGCCCAGCCAAGTGGTCCTAAGGGTGGCCCAAAACTTGACCAGGCCCACCATATTTATGGTGAGGCCCACTTATTTTGAGTGGGGGGAGCACGGCCCACCCATTTTGAATGTGGCGCGGCCCACCTGCTGTTTGCAGGGTATGGCCCACCCATTTGAAATGTGGTGCGGCCCACATGCTGTTTGCAGGGTGCAGCCCACCCATTTGAAATGTGGTGCGGCCCCTTGGTCATGTGCAGCCCACTGATTTGTAGTGGACCCATTGTAAATGGTGCATACTTATAGCCCAGCAAGGTGGCTGAGGTCCAACTAAGACTGGGTTGATATGGCGCAATTCTGGGCTAAGTTCCACCCAGTTCGGGTGGCTGTTTTCAGCCCAGTCCTGGCCCAATGTACAGGTTATATTCAGCCCAGGAAACAGCTCACTACAGGGCCAATTTAGACCTCTTTGGGGCCCAATATTACTGCCCACGGTGGCATGAGTGCGGCCCACAGTTTAATGCTTGGCCCACTACAATGCACGGTGATGTGGTGGGCTGATTGTCTGGCCCACCGGCCTTGTAGGGCACGGCCCACAGAGATTTGAAGTGAGGCCTACTGCCCATACCAGTAGGTGGTCGGTTTCACGGCCCAGCTGAAAGGCCTTTTCCAGCCCTGTTAATGGTTTGTTCTTAACACAGGCCTGATTCTCGGCCCAATCTGGAGCCCATTTTTGGCTCATTACAGAGCCTGGTTAAGGGCCTGATCTCTGTTGGATTTAGGGCCCTTTTTAAGGATTGTTTCGAGGCCATTGCAGGGCCGTCCGCAGCCCAATTAGCAGGCCGATGGAAGCCTGGTTCCCTCCCTGTTTCAGGCTAGCAAAGGGCATGGTTTCGGTCCCATTCTCGGCCCCGATTCGGCTGTCCTTAAGCTGAGCTTTCAGTTGTTTCAAGTTGCAGGTTTTGGTTATTCTTTAAGCTGGATGTTCAGCCATTTCTCGGTTGAAATCCCAATCGTTCGTAAACTGGTTTTTATCTGCTTTCAACCTGACCGTCAGCTGCTTCCCGATTGCATATTTTAACCATCTTCAGGTTAAATGTTCGATTATTTTTAAGTTGCAGGTTTCAGCTAAGCTAAATGCCTAGTTGTTTCGGAGTTCCAAAAGGAGAGAGGGAGGAGTTACCTGCTCTGTCGGCCCCGCTTCGACTGCACGCACCCTAGGTTCTTTCCTCCACTCTCTCTCTTTTCTTTCCTTATCTTCCTCTCCCTCAGGTGGTGAAGCTGTAGGCCCACACTGACCCGACTCGATCCGGATTTGACAGGCTGAGTTGGGGCAGTGTGCACTGAGCTCACCCGTCCGAACAAGCACCCCCTGTTTCACTCCCCTCTCTCTCTCTCTCTCTCTCTCTCTCTCTCTCTCTCTCTCTCTCTCTCTCTCTCTCTCTCTCTCTCTCTCTCTCTCTCTCTCTCTCTCTCTCTCCTTTCCTTCTTTGTGTGGATTCTGAGGGCATCAACGCCCCTTTTATAGGCAGGGAGAGGTGTATTCAATGGCTGGGATTGGCTCTACCTATCCCCAGGAAATGGCCGTCGATGCCAGCCATTTTTTTCCAAAAACGGAAGGCCCTGCTCCTATATTTCATCCTTGTTTGGGCATTTTTGGCTTTGAGAGAGGACCCTCTCTGGCTGGCGAGTGCACATCTGTAACTCTGTGGGTAAACCGACGTTGGCTTGCCCATCACGCCAGCAAATCGTTTCTTCTCTAAAGATACCAGCCGTGCATGATAAAACGGACGGTTCGAAGCTACTTCCTTCGTTCCTTTGCAGGGGTTCTGTTGGGATGGACCCCACCAACAAAGCGGACGGTCTGGATTTCCCAAAAAGTGTCTGGGGTGGCCCACTTTGAGGCTTGAAACTCCACAGTTTCAAATGTTTAAACGGGCGGGAGAGTTTTCTCCCAATATTTTTCTTTGGATCGGTCAAGGCGGTTTTGACCGATCCAGTTGGCGTGGTGCACGTCGTGCATGGTTGCTCACGTACACACGCATTCAGTGTGGGGTCCCCTGTGGTGATTGTGGTAAATCTACTCCATCCAATTGGCATGGGATCCCTATATAGGGGCCAGGGCCCAGTTTGGAGACACGTGAGGCCCAGGTGGGCCGTACTATCCAATTTTGGCCTTATTTGGCTAGTGTATACTAGACCAATGGCTGGATTGACCTGATAGTTGGTCTCAATGGTTAAATGGAGGCTTAGAGTACGTTGATCATCCGTTTGGCCATAATTTATTCCTCAAGGGTTGTTAGTGGGTGTATTTTACCAACGTGACTTAGTTAACTCTTTTTTCTTTTTTTTTTTACACACGCACATACACCACACACTCACGCCACACGCGCACACACCACACACACATCGTGGAATTTCACCACCATGGGTACTCGAACCCTTGACCCGATGTTGAAACACTAAGGAGTCTACCACCCAAGTAAGAGTAAGGACCTAAGTAACTTAGTTAACTTGTCCATAAGTTGTTTTAACTTAAGTGTTTGTTGAGTTTTACCTCTCGGACGGGTGCTAGGTTTGACTTAGCTCCTTGAGCTCATGGTGGTTGGCTTTATTGTTGACTGGAAATCCTAACCTACACGTATACAATTTAAGTCGCCTCGTTAATCGATCTTAGTTCCCATAAACGTGCTTTTCAGGGGTAACATTCGTGCACCAGAGGTACGGGGTGTTACAATAGATGTCAAAAATTGGGAAGAGTGTCTCGGCGTAACATGATGCCTTTATCTCCTATTTTACCATTGGAGATTTTTTATTGTTAGGGTATTGATTGTATGGGCCCATTTTTATCTTCTTTTTAATTTATTTATATATTGGTTAGTGTGGACTATGGTTTTAAGTGGATTAAGATAGTTCCAAGTAAGACCAATGACAACAAAGTAGTCATACGATTCCTCAAGAATTTATTTTTTCTAGATTTAGATCTCCAAAGGCCATCATTAATGATGATGGGTCTCACTTTTATAATGGGATATTTGAGGATTTGATGAAGAAATATGGTATCAAGCATAAAGTAAGCACCCCATACCACCCACAAATGAGTGGGCAAGCTGAGATTTCTAATCAAAAAATTAAACACATTTTGGAGAAAACTATAAAGCCAGATAGGAAGGATTGGTCCCTCAAACTATCCGACACTTTATGGGCTTATAGGACTGCTTATAAGACCCCGATTGAAATGTCCCCATACATATTGGTGTATGGGAAGGCTTGCCACTTGCCAGTGGAATTGGAACATAGTGCATACTGGGCAATAAAGAAGTTAAACTTAAACATAGACAAAGCAAGTGGACAAAACAAATTAGAGTTGAATGAATTAGAGGAGTTGAGGAGAGACTCCTATGAAAAGTCTAAAATCTACAAAGAGAGGACCCAAGCTTTCGATGACAAAAATAACTTGAGGAAGAATTTTGAACATCAAAAAAAGGTCCTATTGTACAATTCCCGTCTTCATTTCTTTCCGTGAAAGTTAAGTTTAAGATGGATAAGCCCCTTCATTGTGAAGAATGTATATACTCATGGGGCTGTTGAAATTGAGAATCCACGTAATGACAATATGTACAAGGTTAATGGTCAAATATTGTAACACCCCATACTTTCCAGTACTCGAGTGTTACCATGCAGGTTAATTTAATATAAATACAAATATATATATATATATATATATATATATATATATATATATATATATATATATATATATATATATATATATATATATAAGGCAACCTAAATATATACACTATGAGATGGATATACTTTGTAAAGATTTAAAATTTCATACTAAAATTATACATATGTATTTAATGTATATAAGACATTATGAAAATGATATTATATTAAATAAACACAATGAATAATAATTTCACAACATAAAATCAAATTTTAAATAAAATGTAGCAGTGAATATTTTTTTTATAGAATTGTATATTATTTAACAATATCATTAAATACAAATATAATTTTAATTAAATATAATAATATACAATCTTTAATTCATTTATACATATAATATGATGTTGTATATTATAAATTATGTATATTGATGGATGTGTGAACAGCAGTATGTAATTAGTAATATGCTAATGTTAAAATTATAGTTATATATATATATATGAATGAGATTTTAAATACTGTAATTATAAGTAGTATACAAAAATAATAAAAATTATACTAATATTAGTCTCTGGTTAGTTACTCATTACAAAAGACGTACAAACAGCTAATAGGACCCTTTTCAACCGTTGGCGTTAAATCTTGGGACGATCCGACCACTGGATTAATGGAAATCCACCGTTAGGACTAGGAATCGACTTGTATGGCCCACCTAGGCTTTGGATCCACCTCATCTTTAGCCTAAGGTCCTAATTGGACCTGTGAAACCAAATGAATGGAGTGGATTTCATCCAAACATGACCGTGGGGCCCGTCTTGATGGTGCATGTGCACAATTGACGAGCACTCGCCATGTACCGGCCGCCCCAGGCCGGTCAGCACACGCTAACCCGTGTTTCGCTAGAAAAGGGAAGGTTTCTCTCTCTCTCTCTCTCTCTCTCTCTCTCTCTCTCTCTCTCTCTCTCTCTCTCTCTCTCTCTCTCTCTGTTTGAAAACAGTGGATGAATGACGTCCCTGAGATTTTGATCGGTGGCCTACCAAATGAAGTCAGATAGCTAATCCAAACCGTCCATCGTGTCAGGGAGCTCCTCCTGACCAAAATCCAACTATCAAAAATAATTTTCAAGGACATACAGACACACGATCCTAGCTGCAATCCAGTCCTACAAACACACCATTTCCAAAAGAGGAAACTGCTCTCCCAGCCAGCTCAGCGATCCGCGTGAGCTGCTCCAACTCCATCTCAACCCTCCATCCTAGAAAGATCTTGGCCGTCCGACTATTTAGGGCATTTTTAGAGGAAACCACAACCGGTTTTCATTCCTTCCCATAATTTTGAGAAAATTGAACGACGGTATTCAATCCAGGCCATCCAGCCCTCATTCAACGACCCTAAGAAAGCTTAGGGCTCGATTTAAGTCCTAGAGATGGGAGTTGCAATGGGTCTCTCTCCCACTCCCTTGCCTCAACTCAAAAACCCACCGTTAGCTTCCCCTCTCGAACCCACCACCCAAATACCCATATAGCTTCCTTTTTCTCATTCTTCAAGCTTCCTAGGACAGGTCATGATCCTCTAGAGATGCTGTTTTGGAGAGATATGCATCGAATCCTGATTTGCCGTTAACGGCAGATCATCTTCCTCGGCAGGAGCTGCATCGAGTCGTCTCAACTCGGGGTGAAATCAGGTTGAGCCGTGGGCTCTATTAGGCCTCTAAAGTATAGAAAGAAGAAAGAAAGAAGAAGAAAGGAAGAAGAAGGAAGAAGAAGGAAGAAGAAGAAGGCGGGGAGGTGCGGCTGCACCACACTGTTGTACAGTGAACCGAGTTGCTGACTCGATTCAGGTTTGGGGCAGGTCCTGCTGCGGCTGGCCAGAGAAGGAGAGTAGGGAAGAGATTGAGAAAGGAAAAGGGAAAGAAAGAAAAGAGAAAGAAGAAGAAGGAGAGGATTTGTGGGGTGCTGCTATTTCACCACACCAACCTGACCGAGTTCGGTTTGAGCTAGGGCCGGGTCTGGTCAGATCTAGACACTGTCTGGTCGTGGGGAGGAAAAGAGAAAGGGCACGGAAGAAGAAGGAGAATAGAGGTGGGAAGGAGAGGAGGCTCTGTGTGGTGCTTGTCTAGCCACACTAGCTCAACTTGAGCCGAGTCATCAACTCGCTTGCAGCGTGTTGGGTGAGCCTTATCCAAGCCCAAATGTTGCTGGGTGACCAGCAAGGAAGGAAGGAAGTGAAGAAAGAAGGGAAGAAGTAGGGGAAGAGAGAGAGAGAAGATCAAGTCAACTCAGTTTCAAACCGAGTCAACTCACTTAGTCGAGTTGACCCGAACCCATATTATTCGGGGACCATACTCAGTCAGCAAATTGGCGGTATACTATGCATCATCATCAGGTAACCTCTCCAACTGAACCCAAATCGGCCGAGTTGACTTAATGAGTCAATGTTTCTTTCTAGATTAGATGTGCCTCATTATATTAATATCATGATTACACTCTTATTATGTAGGTTGCTAACATTATACGTGATTAGCCTTTAGACGGATAATTTGTGCTAGGACTAGTAATTTTACATGAAATTACAATTAGTAAATAATTTTATTTCATTTACCACTCCTAAATATTAACATTAATAGTACACCATAATATTTATTATTATCATAAGGGTTAGGGTTGTCATGTTAGCTAATAACAATTACATTGCTAGCATTAATGGCAATCATTAATACTATCAACATGGTTACCATTCCTATCATCACTAGGAATTTAATATCAAGAATGAATAGCTGTTAGTAACTTATTTATACCAATGTTAGCTATTACATATAAAATAATACCATTACTAATTACTAGTGTATTGCTTTTTCCACTCTTAAATATTATCATAGATGGTAGATCACAATATTAATAATCATCAGAATGATTATTATTAATATATTGGCTAATATGAAGTATAACACTAACGCTAATAATTATCGTATAACTATTGAGTTTAAACGTAACTAATACACCAACTAGGGTTCAAACCCTAATTATCTAGCCTATAATTAAACTCTAGAATAAAATCCTAAAATCCAAGTATGGGGCTAGACTCTTGGGTAAAACTCTAATTCCACATTAAAACCTTAAAAGATGACCCTAGGCTATGATCTTCAACCCTAGGTAGTGATTAGAACAGAGACCTAATTGTACAAGTTCATGATTTGTGGTAGGGTACAATTCCAAGGGCGCAAGTACTTAGCGACACTAGAAGGCGATTCAAAGTATAAGGTGATGATTCTTTTCCTTGAGCTTTCCATCTTCTCATTAACTTAAGTTATAGTTTTTATGAAAAATCATAGTTGATATCTCTCTCTTATAATCACATGTGTTAGCTGGTGGAAATTGAATTGTTATATTGTCTGCTTAATGTTCATCCTTTATATTTGTTCATGCTTGTGGAGTATTTGTGTATTGCTTATGGACTTTAAACTGGTACATTAGTGGGAAACCCCCACCTATAAATGTACACCAATACTTGGGATGTAACTCGACTGATTGTGATTAAAATGGACCTTCGACTTAGTGGTTATGGAGTGGCGGTCTAGATGAATCATTAATGTGGGCCTACCATTCAGGGTTGTTGTGTCTAATGGTTTTTAAGGATGGTCTTTATTGTATAGTTTAGATATTTGCCCTATGTGGCATATTTTGATACCCGCCCTACATGATTTTGTTTTGATATTTTTTCTATATGGGTTCGATATTTTATACCGTGCAACCATGCGATGATAAGTCCTATATATTGTAATATGATTGGCTACTAGTCGATGAGTTTCTATTAAACATCTTAAGATGGTAGCCTCATGGGTCGGGGATGGTGGTAATGGGACACTATACCCAAGTTGTCGGCCCACGCTGGGCCATGTGCTCCTCGTAGTGACCTTTGAGCTTATCTAAATTGGCTGATTGTAAATGGACTAATAATGACTTGACTAATCATGCATATATGACATATTCGATGGCTTGGTTCACGTTGCCCTACAATTACGCTGAATGTTACACTTATGACCAGCCATTCGATTTATGATGATGACTTGGATCTTCATGCCTATGCGATTACGTCGAGTGTTACGTTGATGAAAAGTCACATCCTTGAGTGACGACCCTATTGCCTGTCTGGATGTTTTCCCTAGGCATAACCCGTCTAGATGTTTTTCCCGGGGCACAGTCCATCTGGATGTTTTTCCCGGGTCCATGTTTGCATTCATGCATCCATGCATCTAATAAGACTGTATTTACTCTGTTTTGGTTGTCTGGTTATTTTATAACTATGCTTAATGCGGTGATGTGTAATCTTGAGGGGAATTCATACTGAGTTGACCACTCATCCATCAAATATACAACTGTACAGGTAGTATAGGTGGCTTTAGTGATATGTATGTTCAGACTTGATGAGGAGCAGGGTACGATCGTCGAGGATGCAGGGCAGTATTTTTCTGCAGGAGCTGCGTGATCTTGCGGCTTATATTTATATGCTTTCTGTTATTCTTCATGTATTAAATTCTTGTAAATCTTGTACTTGTTAAATTCAGAGACATTAGTTTGTATAAGTCATTATGGGAAGCTTCTCGTATATTTGAATGATAATGAAATTTTCTTTTATGTCAATTTGTCCATACTACGCTCATCTCCTTACTCTGATGAAAGAAAAAAAAAATGTACACTCAAATTTGACCATCCTTTAAGGTTAACACTCGGGTTTTTGGAAAATGAGCTGTATACTCGGGTCCTGAAAAGTCGAGGCATTACAGGTGGTATCAGAGCATAGTTTAGACAAACTTGGCCTTGAAAAATGATCTTGTATAAACTTTAAATGTCTCAAGTTAAGATTCTTGAAATTAGAAATTTGAACCTAGGTGAACCTCCCTTAGACTTAGTAGAATGAATGAGAATGTGGAAACTCAAACTTCGGTTCCCTTAGAAATGATTTTGATGGCAATTCAGACTTTTATAGAATTCCATCTGAACTAAGGACAAAATGTGAAACATAGAAATTTCAAACTCTAGGTTCTCTTGAAAATTTTCAGTTAGGCAATTGGATCTTAAATTTACAAAGAAATTCCTTAGAAATTATTTGAATAACCATTTAGACTTATGTGAATGTTCCCTATAGTTAGGAGAAATCGAAATATAAATAAAAACTCAAACATAGGCCCCCTGGAAAAATTTGTTTGGATAATCATAGAACTTAGAAATGAATTTAATCCCCTTGAAGTTTTAGGTTAGACCTTTGGATGTTAACTTATATAGAAATCTCTTAGAATTGGGAAGAAATGAGAATATAGAAACTCAAAACCTTAACCACCACCACCCCCCCCCCCCCCCCCCCCCCCCCAAGATAATTGTTTTGGATAATCGTGAGACTTTGAGATGATCCCAGGTTCCTTTGAAAATATAGATACTCAATACCTTAGGTCTCTTGAGGAAGTTGTTGGATAATCTTAAAAATTTCGAACTGAACTCAAGTCCCTTGAACATTTTAGGTTAAGTCATTTTAACTTAGAAGCAAAATTTAGCTCCCCCTTGTAGAATATTAAGGTAGCTGCTTAAACTTGGAAACTAAACTTAAATGTTGTAGGTTGACGAATACCATTGCAACGTACATAAGACCAAGTGAAAACATTTCCTAAACTTATCTCCTAAAATATAATTCTTAGAGACCTAGATTTTAAACTCTTTTAGAAATCTCATTAGTTAGAAATAGTGGCGTCACAATACTTAGCATATGAAGCAAACTTAGACTTCATAAACAATTCCTTACCCACCGTGTTGTGCATTAGGTTGGACATAAGCACTCCCCAAACTTAAGGGATCCCGATGGGAAATGTAATTTGAATCCCTTAACACGTATCTTTACTTAGAATTTATATTTCCTACAAATTCTAGCACATGAAATTAATTAGAGGTGAAATTAGGGGATTTTGGGTAAGTCTTCAACCCTAGGCTATGTATATTATGATTAGATTTGAAATCCTAAGCGAGTTTAGAAATTTCCAACTCAAATTGCATTCTGAAATTTTTAGTTAGTGCGTTAAGGAATCAGAGTGCGCATTGGAAGCATTATGGGCCACGTAAAATTTTTGGTTATGAAAGTAAGAACATTACTTAATATTCCCAAGAAGACTAAAATAATTGGGATCACGAATTGATGGAACCATATTTGAGAAAAGTTGCGCTGTTTGATCCAAATTCCATATCCTAGTAGATTCTAATAGTCTCGATGCCCTGATCAGGCAGAAGATCGGGATTTATCAGGATTAGGAAATGATACAGTGAGTCCTCTGTTCTGCGCAGACAGATAATCGATGTATCGGGCTCAAACCCACTACAACCATCTATTCATGATGGCTCGAACATAGGAAACCATGGGATCGGCAGGCATGAAAATAAATTGTGAGTTTTGGTAGGTACTAAGAAGAGTCGTATGTTTTCATGGAACCCATACACAGTAGCCCATTAACTAGCCTAGGGACTTGATGAATTAGAGATCTCTTGAGGGAAGTTGTGATTTCACACTTAGACACATACGAGGTAGGATACACCATTAGGATAACCCTTCTACTTATACCATTTTTAATTAGGGTGAGTATTATCAAGTCCTGATAATAAAGCCTTCTTTAAGGGAGGTAGACGAAACAAGCCTTGCTCTAGTAAGTCATGAGTGCTTGCGCCCACAAATAAACCTAGCGGGAAAACTATCAGACACTATAAAATAAATTACCGCCACCAATCATAGTTGAAGTAATGAATTTCGGGACGAAATTCTCTTTAAGGGGGGTAGTTTGTAACACTCCGTACTTTCCAGTACTCGAGTGTTACCATGCAGGTTAATTTAATATAAATACAAATATATATATATATATATATATATATATATATATATATATATATATATATATATATATATATATATATATATAAGGCAACCAAAAATATATACACTATGAGATGGATATACTTTGTAAAGATTTAAAATTTCATACTAAAATTATACATATGTATTTAATGTATATAAGACATTATGAAAATGATATTCTATTAAATAAACACAACGAATAATAATTTCACAACATAAAATCAAATTTTAAATAAAATGTAGCAGTGAATATTTTTTTTATGGAATTGTAAATTATTTAACAATATCATCAAATACAAATATAATTTTAATTATATATAATAATGTACAATCTTCAATTCATTTATACATATAATATGATGTTGAATATTATAAATAATGTATATTGATGGATGTGTGAACAGAAGTATGTAATTAGTAATATGCTAATGTTAAAATTATAGTTTTATATATATATATGAATGAGATTTTAAATACTGTAATTATAAGTAGTATACAAAAATAATAAAAATTATATTAATATTAGTCTCTGGTTAGTCACTCATTACAAAAGACGTACAAACAGCCAATAGGACCCTTTTCAACCGTTGACGTTCAATCTTGGGATGATCCGACCACTAGATTAATGGAAATCCACCGTTAGGACTAGGAATCGACTCGTATGGCGCACCTAGGCTTTGGATCCACCTCATCTTTAGCCTAAAGTCCTAATTAGACCTATGAAACTAAATGAATGGAGTGGATTTCATCCAAACACGACTGTGGGGCCTGCCTTGATGGTGCATGTGCACAATTGACAAGCACTCGCCGTGCACCGAGCGCCCTAGGCCGGTCAGCACGGGCTGACCTGTGTTTTTCCAGAAAAGGGAAGGTCTCTCTCTCTCTCTCTCTCTCTCTCTCTCTCTCTCTCTCTCTCTCTCTGTTTGAAAACAGTGGACAAATGACGTCCCTGATATTTTGATCGGTGGCCCACCAAACGAAGTTAGATAGCTAATCCAAACCGTCCATCGTGTCAGGGAGCTCCGCTTAACCAAAACCCAACTGTCAAAAATAATTTTCATGAACATACGGACACACGATCCTAGCTGCAATCTAGTCCTACAAACACACCAATTTTAAAAAAGGAAACTGCTCTCCCAGCCAGCTCAGCAATCCACATGAGCTGCTCCTACGCCATCTCAACCCTCCATCTTAGAAAGATCTTGGCCGTCCGACTATTTAGGGCGTTTTAAGAGGAAACCACAACCGGTTTTCATTCCTTCCCACAGTTTTGAGAAAATCGAACGGCGGTATTCAATCCAGGCCATCCAACCCTCATCCAACGGCCCTGAGAAAGCTTAGGGCTCGATTTAAGTCCTAGAGGTGGGAGTTGCAACGGGTCTCTCTCTCACTTCCTTGCCTTAACTCAAAAACCCACCGCTAGCTTCCCCTCTCGAACTCACCACCTAAATACCCATATAGCTTCCTTTTTCTCATTCTCCAAGATTCCTAGGACAGGTCATGATCCTCAAAAGATGCCGTTTTGGAGAGATATCCATCGAATCCTGATTTGCCATTAACGGCAGATCATCTTCCTCGGCAGGAGCTGCACCGAGTCGTCTCAACTTGGGGTGAAATCAGGTTGAGCCGTGGGCTCTATTAGGCCTCTGAAGTATAGAAAGAAAGAAAGAAGAAGAAAGGAACAAGAAGGAAGAAGAAGGAAGAAGAAGAAGGCAGGGAGGTGCGGCTGCACCATGCTGCTGTACAGTGAACCAAGTCGCTGACTCGATTCAGGTTTGGGGTAGGTCCTGCTACGGCTAGCCAGAGAAGGAGAGCAGGGAAGAGAGTGAGAAAGGAAAAGGGAAAGAAAGAAAAGAGAAAGAAGGAGGAGGAGAGGATTCGTGGGGTGCTACTATTGCACCACACCAACTTGACCGAGTTTGGTTTGAGCTAGGGTCGAGTCTGGTCAGATCCAGACACTGTGTGGTCATGGGGAGGAAAAGAGAAAGGACACGAAAGAAGAAGGAGAATAGAGGTGGGAAGGAGAGGAGGCTCCGTGTGGTGGTTGTCTAGCCACACTAGCTCAACTTGAGCCGAGTCATCAACTCGTTGGCAGCGTGTTGGATGAGCCTTGTCCAAGCCCAAACATTGCTGGGTGACCAACAAGGAAGGAAGAAAGTGAAGAAAGAAGGGAAGAAGTAGGGGAAGAGAGAGAGAGAGAGAAGATCGAGTCAACTCAGTTTCAAACCGAGTCAACTCACTGAGTCGGGCTGACCCGAATCCCATATTATATGGGGACCATACTTAGTCAGCAAATTGGCGGTATTGGGGCTCCCGGTCCCGATCCTAGTACTATGCATCATCATCAGGTAACCTCTCCAACCGAACCCAAATCGGCCGATTTGACTTAATGAGTCAATGTTTCTTTCTAGATTAGATGTGCCTCATTATATTAATATCATGATTACACTCTTATTATTTAGGTTGCTAACATTATATGTGATTAGCCTTTAGACGGATAATTTGTGCTAGGACTAGTAATTTTACATGAAATTACAATTAGTTAATAATTTTATTTCATTTACCACTCCTAAATATTAACATTAATAGTACACCATAATATTTATTATTATCATAAGGGTTAGGGTTGTCATGTTAGCTAATAACAATTACATCGCTAGCATTAATGACAATCATTAATACTATCAACATGGTTACCATTCCTATCATCACTAGGAATTTAATATCAGGAATGAATAGTTGTTAGTAACTTATTTATACCAATGTTAGATATTACATATAAAATAATACCATTACTAATTACTAGTGTATTGCTTTTGCCACTCTTAAATATTATCATAGATGGTAGATCACAATATTAATAATCATCAGAATGATTATTATTAATATGTTGGCTAATATGAAGTATAACACTAACGCTAATAATTATCGTATAACTATTGAGTTTAAACGTAACTAATACACCAACTAGGGTTCAAACCCTAATTATCTAGCCTATAATTAAACTCTAGAATAAAATCCTAAAATCCAAGTATGGGACTAGACTGTAGGGTAAAACCCTAATTCCACATTAAAACCCTAAAAGATGACCCTAGGCTATGATCTTCAACCCTAGGTAGTGATTAGAAAAGAGACCTAATTGTACAAGTTCATGATTTGTGGTAGGGTACAATTTTAAGGGCGTACGTACTTAGCAACACTCGAAGGCGATTCAAAGTATAAGGTGATGAATCTTCCCCTTAAGCTTTCCATCTTCTCATTAGCTTAAGTTATAGTTTTTATTAAAAATCATAGTTGATATCTCTCTCTTATAATCACATGTGTTAGCTAGTGAAAATTGAATTACTATATTGCCTGTTTAATGTTCATCCTGCATATTTGTTCACCCTTGTGGATTATTTATGTATTGCTTATGGACTTTAAACTGGTACATTGGTGGAAAACCCCCACCTATAAATGTACACCCATACTTGGGATGTAACTCAATTGGTTGTGATTAAAATGGACCTTCGACTTAGTGGTTATGGAGTGGTGGTCTAGATGGATCATTAATGTGGGCATACCATCCAGGGTTATTGTATCCAATGGTTTTTAAGGATGATCTTTATCGTATAGTTTTGATATTCGCCCTATGTGGCATATTTTGATACCCACCTTACTTGATTTCGTTTCAATATTTTTCCTATATGGGTTCGATATTTTATACTGTGCAACCATACGATGGTAAGCCCCATATATTGTAATATGATTGGCCACTAGTCGACGGGTTTCCATTTAACATCCTAAGATGGTAGCCTCATGGGTCGGGGATGGTGGTAATGGGACACTATGCCCGAGTTATTCACCTACGCTAGGCCATGTGCTCTCCGTAGTGACCTTTGAGCTTATCTAAACTGGCTAGTTGTAAATGGACTAATAATGACTTAGCTAATCATGCATACATGGCATATTCGATGGCTTGGTTCACTTCGCCCAGCGATTACACTGAATGTTGCGCTTATGACCAGCCATTCGATTTATGATGATGACTTGGATCTTCATGCCATGTGATTACGCCGAGTGTTGCACTGATGACCAGTCACATCCTTGGGTGACAACCCCATTGCCTGTCTGGATGTTTTTCCCGAGGCACAGTCCGTCTGGATGTTTTTCCCGGGGCACAGTCCGTCTGGATATTTTTTCCAGGTCCATGATTGCATTCATGCATCCATGCATCTAATAAGACTGCATTTACTCTGTTTTGGTTGTTTAGTTTTTTTATAACTATGCTTACCTAATGCGGCGGTATGTAATCTTAAAGGGAATTCATACTGAGTTGACCACTCATCCATCAAATATACAATCGTACAGGTAGTACAGGTGGCTTTAGTGATATGTATATTCAGACTTGATGATGAGCAGGGTACGATCGTCGGGGATGCAGGGCAATATTTTCCTGCCTGAGCTGCATGATCTTGTGGCTTATATTTATATGCTTTCTACTATTCTTCATGTATTAAATTCTTGTAAATCTTGTACTTGTTAAATTCAGAGACATTAGTTTGTATAAGTCATTATGGGCAGCTTCTCGTATATTTGAATGATAATGAAATTTTCCTTTATGTCAATTTGTCCATACTACGCTCATCTGCTTGCTTTGATGAAAGAAAAAAAATGTACACTCGAATTTGACCATCCTTTAAGGTTAACACTCAGGTTTTTGCGAAATGAGTCGTATACTCGGATCCTGAAAAGTCAGGGCGTTACAAAGATTGAAACCTTATATGAAAAACTTGCATTTAGGAGAAGAGTCTATCCCTATTCATGAGCCAAAATATTCGGATTGATGCTCCTAGTCTGACGAAGCATTGGTATAGGATTTGTATAATATTCATTTTTTTAGTGTTACCTTGTAAGTGAGTTCTTCATGGTAGGTACTATCTATCCTTTATTTTTAATTATTATTATTCTCATATTTTCTACATTACATGTATCGTTATATTGGGGATAATGTAAATTTTAGGTTGGGGGGACTGGATAGTCATCCATGTGATTTTATATTTTAGGAATACTAGAGTTTACTTTTAGAAAAAAATTAATTTATGGAAAAAATTTTCAAAATTTTCAAAATAATTTTTTTTTACAAGAAAGTGAACATGATATTATACAAATTCCAAAGGCAAAGTTAATACTTAGTCTAGGTTGACAGTAGTCAGAAATTTGATAACTGAAAATTATATGCTTGAGTTCGATTATCTAATCACTAGTTTAGAGCGAGTTATAATTTGATGTACTGAATTCACAATATACCCTAGCTAACTAGGTGATGAACATGATATGTGAACAAGAATAACAAATTTTGATTCAAATAAGGTTGAATGAACTAGTACCATTGACATATGCTTAAAATATAGAATATTGAAGAAAATAAAAAGAAAATAAAGTGATGAAAATAGAAAATTTTATTATAAAATATGAATGTAATGACCATAACAATTGTGTCAGTAATCCAAAGTAAGGATACCTAAGTATCCAGTGAAAATGCCAACTTATATGTCTTGGGGGGGTGGGGTGAATAGGACTATGCCAAATTAAAATGATAACAGTGGAATAAAAACAATTAAAGGAAAGATAACACTTTAAACAAAACACAATACTAAAAAGAAAAGCAGCCTGAAATGTATGAGTTTTGAGAGGTTGATACAAATATTGTTCTAAGGACAACCTTACACCAAAAACCAAGGTTTATAGTAGGACAACCTCATTTTTAGAAAGGTCTTTGTATCAAAAACTCAAACTTGATACAGAGGAATAAATAAATAAATAAATGAAATCTACACTATTACAACATTCCCTACAATGCTTAAAATATAAAAGATTACAACATTCACATCCACAAGTACATCTCACAAACTTGAATGATAAAAAATATAGAAAATAAATCACACACCTAAACACAAAGAATTATAGAAAATAAATCACACACGCCTATGTGTACACCAACTGTTAAACAACAGCCACACAGCTACTCCACTTCTAATATCCTCACACAGTGGATATTAGCATTCACTATTAAAATATGTTTTTCTCAGGTTTACCTAAAACTCTCACAATTGTGTCTTTCAAGTGGGCTTTACACAATTCAAAAAATCCCTTACTCTGAGTTTTCTGGCTCTCCTTAGATAATCAAAACATTGAATTTTTTCTAGCTTAATCTCAAAAGAAACCAAAGCAAAAGATTTACATAAATGTAAAATACATGAATTTCTCCTCTTATTGTAGCCCGAAAGAACCAAGTCGGAGTATAAGTTCAACGATGAAGTTTAATGTCCAATACTTACATATGAAATGGTTCTAGGTTCTAAATTGATTTTAGAGTTAAAGTACAGTGGGCTAGCTTGATTTGATTTTGATTCTAAGAAATCGGAATACCTCTATTCCTCTTTTAAATATAATTGGAATATGAAAATTCAAAATCAAATGCAAAGAAAGCTACAAAAAGAGAATATTAAATGAGCACAATATAGCTTAAGAAGTTTATAAACTTATCTCTCAGAGTGATGCCTTGCTTTTACTTGAATTGAATTACCAAACTCTGAATTTCTTCGTCTATTTATAGGTGAGAAGATCGCACCTTCGACTGGTCTTGTGGACACTACGACTAGTCGTAGGACCAACGGATATTTGAAATTTTGAGCGCGATCAGAAAAAGTCGTTCCACGACTGGTCGTAGGCACTGCATGACCGGTCGTGTGCCCTCCACAACTGGTCGTGTGAGACTAGAAACAAGTGCTGGAGTTTGAGTCATAGCTGCAAGACTAGTCATAAACAAATCATGCACTGTTCCCACGACCAGTCGAGCAGTCTCCAGGACTATTCATGGCTTAATAAAAAATTTTAAAAATTTACAACAAACTTAGGACTGGTCTTAAAATTTCTTGGACTGGTCGAGCCATTACTAGGACTAGTTGAAGAATAGACTAAACACTTATAAAATAAGCAATTGAATTATATATTCAAAATGACCTACCCTAAGGTCAATCTAAGGTCGTCCAAACCTTGTTAATGAAGTATGAACATTGAACTTCTTTTTCTTTTAGTTGATAGTCTTTCTTTAAAGTCCATGAAGCTTGCAATCTTGACACATGATGAAGCTTGTACTTGAGATCTTTTAAATCTTGAAGTTGTAGTACATATATTGATCTTCACCTTGAGTCTTAAACCATTCACATGTCTTTCGATGTCGCTTTACAACATTGACAGTTGAAGCTTTAAAGAAGTAAACAATGTACTTGATCTTGCATTTGAAGTAGATCATTGATCTTGACTTGAAGCACTTGACATGAATTTGAACATGTGATGCATTACCTTGAGCATATATATATATATATATATCAATGTGCTACACAAGACAAAGATTGTGGTTTTGGTACTATAAAATTTGACAATCAAACGAGTAGAAACTATAGCACTTACATCTAGTGATGTTACTATTACAATTACGATACCTTAGGTTATGAAGAAAACCTGGTTGGAATCTTCATCTAAGGGTGGTCTATAATAATGAGGATATGATGATAAAAGAAGAAAGGGCATGAAAAGAATGAGATAACTAGAAATTTCATATTCTTGGGATGATTTAAAGAAATTAGGATAGGGAACATGCGTATTTCTCACCGAGAACTTAAGTATATTAGATCATAACTATTTTAAATTTTGATTAGGTATCTGAACTCAAGGATATAATTGATTAGGATATTGAGATTCTAACTAGCTTCAGACTTAGGACATTGCTTTGTTTTGGAATTCATATGATGAATGGAGGCATAATTGTATAATTTTTTGAGTTTTAAACTACTTTCTATCTTTTCAATGTTTGTGGGTAACATTTCTAGAAACCCTCACGAGACTATGACTCGTCCACTAGGGAAAACTTAGTGGTTTAAATGTTTGTTGTATATGCTAAATGTAATCGAGATTACCTATGAAAGTGGTATAGTTAGAATTTTTGTTTTCGTTTTAATTTTGTTTCTAGAGTTAGTTTTTATTCTTATTTTTATTTAAAATGTTCTTTGCTTATTTTACTCAAAATTAGAAAAATGTCAGTTGGGGGGTGTGTTGAGACTCAAATATTACATATTTTTTCCCATTTATATCTTGGTTTTATGAAAATGATAATGCTTAATAGTATATTTTATATATGTTTGTGTTGCAAGGTGAGTTCAAGAGCTTAGATAGAAAAAAATGTTAAAAGCATGTATTTGATGATCAAGAATCACTAAGGCAAGGAATGAATCACAGGAGACCAAGATTGAAGAATTCATAAGCCAAAGATTCAAGAAAACCAAGTGAGGAATGAAGAGAATCCAAAATCTGAAGTGTCGGTCAGCTAGCCCGAGTTTTGGTTTGGCCAACCCAAGAATTCAGCCAACCTGAGAAAGTTCGGCTGAAAATCTAGCAACATGTTCTTTTAGAATTCGCGGGAGCTTCGGCTAGCCTAAGGTTACGCAAATTTTGTGCAAACTGCGTAAATTTGAGGCAGTTTTACGATTTTACAGAAACTATCTTATAAATATGGGTTTCCTAAGACTTTTGGGGATGTCTGGGTCTTTTTTAAAGAGCTCTCAAGTTTCATAGTTTTAGAATTATTTTTCTTTACAAGTTTTCAGATCTTTATTAATTTTTTCCTTGCCCTCTTGTTGCTTTCTACTTTCCATTTAGTTATGTTTTTCTAGCTCCCTCTAACCCAAACTAGTAAGGAAGCACCTGGGTTTAATGATTCTTTAAGTTATGATGATTAATTCTTTTTTTAACGATGAGATGAATGGTGTATGTATGGTATCAATTATCTAGGTTTAGATTTTTAGTCCATCATGTGAGATCCATATTGTGGATGCTTAGGCTTAACCTGGATTAATTAGATTTCTTAGATGAGAGATATTCTCAACTTGCTACATTATTTGATTCATTATCTCATGGATATTGAATGCTTAAAATCACTGGCGCTTACGAATATATGTTAATGGTGCTACTCCATGATTCTCTAATCTCTTATATCATTTACTAAAAATATTGCATATTGGACCCCATTTATTGCTTAGTTTTATGAACATGATGATGCTTAATGTTCTATTTTAATCATCTTTGTGTTGCAATGTGAATTCAAGAGCTTATATTGAAAAGGATACTAAAAGCATGGATTTAACACTCAAGATTCATTAAAGCTAGTGGGCAGATCGATCATTGATAGTTTGGGACCACCTGATCTCTGGATATGCCTCAATTTTCGCCTCGACCACTTAAATTAAATGAGAAAGAGGATGGACAGAATAAATATTCCAAAACATCAAGGTGGGACCCACTTTACATAATTGGTGCACACAACAACCATGCACCCGCTGTGCACCGAACCAGCCAAAACGGTTAGCGACCACTGACCTGCATGAAATCAAAAGTTCTTCTTCCGCTTGCAAAACGGAAACAGGGCGTCTTGTGGACAGTCTTTGTGGGCCACCATCTTGATTCATCAGTTCGATCCGGACCGTCCATTAGACTCCAATGGATTGATTGATCCAAACCTAGAAGAGGAAATCGAAAGAGGATAGCTAGATTGGTTTTCAATCGTTCAAACGCAGGACGGACGGCAGCAAGAAAAATCCCATGGGCCACACCGAATCTGAGTTGTACCACGTCATCTCCGACGAAAATTTTGCCACGAATCCTATGGATGGAGTGGATTTCTCCGCCAGCACCGATCATCACAGCGCAAGAATTTGCATAGGGCGTGCGTCCAAGAAAACTGGACGATCCGACACGATAGGCGATCAAAACAGGGACCAAGGGGCTGATCCAAACCCTCCAAACATAGTAAGAGTTTATTCGACCCTTCCTGTGTGGTCGAATTTTGTGAACTAGAGGATCTTTCCTCTCAAACTTAGATCAAACTCAAGATGGTTCTGCATTTTCGTTACGTGTGCAGTTCGGTTCTGCTACGAATTGGATTGTGGAAACAAAGTCGGTTTTTCGACCCCAGCCGACTTACGGATGGCCTATATAAAGGGGAGAGAGAAAAAGCAAAAGAAAAAAGGAAGGAGAACGTGAACAAGAAGAGAGAGAGAGAGAGCATGGAGCGGCTGTCTTCAAAGAGTTTTTCCTCCCCTTTTCTAGTTTTTCTTAATTAGTTTTTACTAAGAGATTTTAGTTTAATCATGTTTATGATTGGCTAAACCTCTTAGCTAGGGCTAAGAGGTGATGCTTGTAGCATGATGGGTTATCTTCGATTGCTTTGATTCATGTATTGAACTCTCTTTGATTTTAGTTTGATTATAAGAAATACTTTTAATTTTTAATGATTGGTTGTGACTTAAATTATAATGGATCTGCGATAGCTTTAAGTATGTTCTTTTTATTGAGATTATGAAATTAGGAAATCCTATTGTTTACCATCGTCTCCTAGGCATGGTTGGATGATGGAATCTTTCCTAATCATCACAATTCTCCAAGATTGGTTGTGGATTGGTAAATTCTATTGTTTGCTTTGTCTCATGGGCATGGTTTTGTGATGGAATCAATTCTAGTTCTCATACCTCTCCTCCATTGAGAACTAAAGAAAAGTTCATATTTGATTTTACTGAGATATCTTCCAATTAGATGAAGATGGGACTCTGATTCCAGTTGTGTTCGTGAATCAAGCATAAATCGCCCTGATCTCTACAAGTGGATCCTTCGAAACCCTAGTGTTCCACTTTTGAATTTCACAAGTTTTTCATTAATTTGTTCATAATTATTCTTACTACTTTCAGATTTAGACTTACATCTTCTTCTCGTTCTAGTTCTAGTTATTTTTAAAAAGCACACGAGATTAGTCCCTGTGGATTCGACCTCGGTCTCACCGAGATTATTACTACATCGCGATCCTATACACTTAGGATTGTGAACAAGTTTTTGGCACCGTTGCCAGGAACTAATGGTTGCATTTTTCTGAGATTAACTAGTTTTAGAATTAATTTAAAGTTAAGATTTTTCTACTTTTTATTTTTTGGTTAGGTTTTTTTCTGAATTATTTTAGAAATTAACTTAGCTTTCTATTTCTAAGTTTAGAAACTTTCCTTTTCTGTTTTTAGAAACTAGGTTGTTTATTTTCTATTTTTAGAAACTTTTCTTTCTAGTTTTAGGAACTAACCCATCTTTCTATTTCATTTTTTATTTTCTTTTTACAAACTTTCTAATTTTAAAATTTCTGTTTTAAAAACTGACTTGTTTTGTTTTGTTTTGTGGGATCTTAATTTAGGAACTTCTAATTTGGTACCTTCTTTCTAATTCCCTTTCTCTTTCTATTTTTACATTTCTATTTCCTTTCACCTTTTAGGTTTAGGTTAAAATTTAAATTTAAGGGCTGAGAGTGTTTCATGCCCAAGTGGATCCATGACAACACTCGACGTCTCTTGAGTGAAAGAGGATTGGTTGAGGGGTTATCTATCCATAGTACGATTAAACACCGCTCGAGATCCTCAGAGTTAATTGAAGTGAGGGTTGCAAATCAACTGGTAAATCAACAACTTCAACCTAGGACTGAGGAAGTCCAGGATGAGAATGAGCTGCATCAAGCACCCTCGCCTCGTACTTTGTGAGATTATTTACAACCAGCGGGGGTGAGTACACCCTCATGCATGATTTTTCAAGAAAATACAGGACATGGATATCAAGCCAGGGGTAATCCAACTCTTCCAAAATTTCATGGGCTCGAATCTGAAAATTTGTATCTACACCTAAAGGAATTTGACGAGATTATAGCCACTCTATACTTTCCAAACGTGTCTGCTGATACAGTCAGGTTGAAACTCTTCCCTTTTTCTTTGAAAGAGAAAGCTAAGATGTGGTTGCATTCATTACGTCCTCGATCTATTGGTAGATGGAATAACATGATAAAGGAGTTCATAAAGAAAATTTTCCCATACCATAAGACAAACACCCTTAGAAAGCCAATCATGAACTTCGCCCAAAAGGATGATGAAACATTCTTCCAATGTTGGGAGCGGTTTAAAGATCTTGTCAGTTCATGCCCACAACACGATTTTGAAACATGGCACATCACGAACTTTTTCTATGATGGACTGACATCTCTCATACTCCAATTAGTCGAGACAATGTGTAATGAGGAATTTATGAATAAAAGTGTCGATGATGTGCCGGACTACTTTGATAAGCTTGTTAAAAACACACAATCATGGGACATCTCCCCAAAATCAAACACCATGTCTACGACGACTGAATCCAAAGAGAGTGGGTGGAATGTATCTCCTGAAAGAGGATGATGATATCGATGCTAAAGTGGCTAATCTCACCAGAAAACTCGAGGCCATGGAATTAAAAAAGGATAAGGTTAATGAAACTGTTTGCAGTATTTGTGCTTGCAACATTCACACAACTGAAAATTGTCCAACAATACATGCCTTTCAAGAGGTGTTGAATGAGCAATCTAATACCGTAAACAATTATCAAAGACCTTTCAATGGACCACCTCCAATACATACAACCCTAGTTGGAGAAATAATCCAAACTTTAGTTGGAAGAATGGACAAACGGCTACCCTCTAAGATTTCTTCCACCAAATTCCAAATCAAGGGAAATCTCAAGAGGACCTGGTTCTAAAACATATTTGAAATCAAGAGCTTTTCAATCAGGGGATGTTACAAGCCTTTCAAGATCTTACAAAAGCTATACAAGGGCTTGACATAAGGAATACGAGTGGAAATAAAGGGAGCCTTCCAGCTCAACCTCTTCCCAATCCAAAACCACAATATGAAATTAGCAACCCAAGATCTTTAAATCAGATAGAGAAAGCTAAATCTGAAAGGGCCTAGCTATATGCCCTAGAGGGGGGGTGAATAGGGCAATGCCAAATAAAACTTATAACAGCAGAATAATAAAAGATATAAAGCACAATGCTGAATATAAAATAATCACAATAACCTAAATATAAAGAGATTGATACTTTATCAGTTCTAAGGACAACCTTACACCAAAAATCAGAGGTTTAAGGTAGGACAACCTTATTTCTAGAACATCCTTTGTATCACAAATCAATGAGGAATAATAAGCAAGAAAATCAAAATAACTTGCAGAAAATAAATCCTAAGTTATTACAACATTCATCTACACTTGCTTGAAGTGATTACAACATTCATCCACAAACACTCTCCACAAAACAGAATGAATAAAAGAATGAAAGAGTAAAACACATCCACAACACAACGATATATAGTGGTTCGCCTGTGTGTACACCAACTGTTATCTAACAGCCACACAGATTGCTACTCCACTCCTAATATCCTCACACAGGGGATATTAGCATGCACTATCAAAATAGGTTTCACAGGTTCACCTAAAACCTTCACAATTGTGTCTTTGATCTCGGGCTTACACAATTCAAAAACCCCACAATCTGAGTTTTCTGGCTCTCCTCAGATAACCAATACAATGAGATTTTTTAGACGAATCTCAAACAAAAACCAGAGAAAGTAAATTACAAAACATGTAAAATACCTGATTCACCTTTCGAAGAAGCCCGGTAGAACCAATCGGAGTAAAAGTTCGATTCGACGTTCAAAGTCCAATACTCACTTTAAGAATGGTTCTAAGTCTAATTGATTTTAAATCAAACGGGCTAGATCTATTTGATTTTGAATCCAAGAAGAAGGAATATCAGAAATTCCTCTTTTCTAATAAGATTGGAATGTAGATCAAAATCAAATAAGAATAAGCTAGCATAAGGAATATTAAATAAGCACAAAGCAGCTTAAAATAATCACAAACTTATCTCAGAGAATAGCCTAAAGAATGCTTGAATAGAATTGAATTGAAATACTAAAACTTTGAAGTTCGTGCTCTATTTATAGCCTAAAAAATCCCGTCTACGACTGGTCTTAGGAACCTAGGACTGGTCGTAGCTCTAAAGATTTTCGCGAGATAAGATTTTCTGTTCCACGACTGGTCCTGGGTGGTTTACGACCGGTCGTGGGTCACCTACGACCGGTCGTAGGAACCCAAAAATGGTTGCTGGAGTTTGAGTCCTAGGTCTACGACCGATCGAAGGATGAGTCGTAGAACTCACAGGACTGGTCGTAGGATGTCCAGGACTGGTCGTAGGACAGCTAGAAAGATCCAAAAATCTTCAACTACCTAGGACTGGTCTTGAAAAACTTAAGACTGGTCGTAGCAAATCTAGGACTGGTCTTGAAGTCCCTAGGAGTGATCTTAGAACACTCCAAACAAGCATATTAAAATATATGAGTTGTGTATCTAGAATGACCTACAGTAAAACCCATCCTAAGGTCAATCTAAGGTCAAACAAACCTTAAAAGTGAGATGGACATTAAAAGTCTGTACACTCAGATGACCCTTAAGAGAAGCTTGAGAATATACAAATCTTGTAATAGGCCTTCTTGAGCTTGATCTTGACTTGACACAGTCTTCTACTAAACTTGAACTTGATCGAATCTTTGAACATGCAATCTTGAAAACTTGTATTCTTGAATTCTTCATTCATATCTTGAAAACTTTCTTCATTTAAGATCTTATCTTGAAATGCAATGACTTGATATGTCTTGATTGCAATGAATAGTCTTCAAACATAAAACACAAGACATACAAGATAGATATAGGTTTTGACACCACAAAATTTGACAATCAAAGGGATATGAAATCATAGCACTTACAATCTCCCCCTTTGTCAAATTTGTGATAAAACACATAGCTAAGAAGATAATAAGGAATGATGAACCATGAAATCACAAAATACTCTACTCCCCCTGATTAATACGAATACTGCTCATATAAACAGTACACAACATGAAAATTTCAAGACTTCAAACCACATATCCTTCTCAATTAAACAATTTAAACAAATTTACTCCTCCTTTCCATATTACTCCCTTTTTAGCGTTTAGCTCTCTTACTACTCCCCCTTTTTATCACAAAATGACAAGGAAAAGGCACAATAGGAAAGAGAACATAGAAAGTAAAAAGTAGATAATGAGAAAGAGATATGAGAGGACATAATATAAACCTGAAGTATCAAGCCAAAATCCATAATCCAAAATACAATATCCAAAAGATAATGTTATCAAACCAGAATCCATAATACATATCTAAAATATAAAGCTATCCGAAAGATAATTCACCTAATCTGATCCAGAGGAGGGAGCAGGGATAGTCGGATCAATCTGGTGTAAGCCCCTATTTATGCGATGAAGATATTTTCGCATGTACTTAAATTGCATATCATGGGCTATACTCATGTTATCAACCTTTTCCTCCAATGCACGAAGGCGTGCATCATATCCAGGTGGATCATAATCTGGATCATTAGGTGAATCAGTTTCTATATCATCAAATAAGTCATCCATATTAACATCTTATTGTGGAAGATCGCCACCACCAACATCAATTTGCCTAGGGAGTAGATCCAATTTCATCTTTTTAAGATTGGAATTATTGAAAATAAGATGATGAATTGGTGCCTCATTAACAAGTTTATAAACAAGCATGTGAGTGGCTAAAACAGTCATAAGATAACCGAACGAAATATCACTATGACCCGGATGGAGACGAAACTGAATAATGAAATAACAAATCAAAGAAGGAAGACAAACCTTGGTACCAGAAGCAATAGAATGCAACACACGAACCATGAAAGAAGTCAACTTGATTTTATTACCGGACTGAGGATATATATTTAAAATGAAAAAATGATGTAACACTCTGTAACTAGGTAACAGATACTTTGCAGGGAGCGCATTCCCTTTGTGAGTCCATTGTGCATCAATTTTGCACAAATCTCTAGTTGACATGCATTTTTTCAATTCAGATGGTTTGTCGTAAAGAGTATGAATCTATATTCCTTCATCATTAACAGGTATATCCATAATACCTGATATCAAATGATGGTCTACTTCAAATTTTCCTTCTCTTGTATCAATTGAAAATGTTAAATTATCAAGAGAAAATTCAGAGATGCATGCAACCATTGATTGAGCAATGGACTCGTATGCAGGCTCACCCCAAAGCAAAATGTTAGTCCAGCCAACAGAATTAAGGAGGGGGACAACACCATATGGAGCAATGTGATTGAGATCAGCGGTATGCTCAACGATAATGTTACAGACACGTAAATCTCTTACATCTTCAGAATCATCTTCGGGTGACCGAAGGTGCCGTTTAGTTATCGGTACAGATCTAGATGAAGATGGATCACGGGATGTTTTCTTTTTTCCTCTAGCATCCATATTCAAAAAGATATACAAAGAGCAAGAAAGATGTACAAAAGAAAGATGGGTTTTCTCTAGATCAGCAAAATGAGAGGAAACTCTTGAAAAAACCCAATAAGAGATGAAATCTAGCTATACTATGAACAAATTAAAGCATAGAGAGCATGAATCTTCAAGAAAAATGATGAAATAGGACTTACCTTGAAGAAAAACAAGAAATCCTATAACTGGTCGAGCCATGACTCGTCGAAGGTGGAAGTGAAAATGAAGAAGAAGAGGATTTTCTCCAAATTATATCATGCTCACGAGTACCACGACCGGTCGAGTGTTGTGCACGACCGGTTGTACCACGACTGGTCGTGTACATCCACGACCGGTCGAGTATCGACCAAAAATACACATTTTATGCAAAAAAAAATTAAAATTAAAACAAATATAATATGAAATATAATACACTATGATGCAAGCAAGAATATTCAATGTAAAATGCACATACCTAGATCAAATTTCAATTTATTAAACCTACTTTTGTCGAGTGGTTTAGTAAATATATCAGCAAGTTGATTTTCGGTTGATATATATTCCAAAGAAATAACTTTTTCTTCAACCAACTCACGTATGTAATGATACCTAATGTCAATATGCTTAGTACGTGAATGCTGGATTGGAATTTTGAAAATGTTTATAGCACTGGAATTATCACAATGTAAGATCATTGAATCTTGATTAATTCCATAATCGCTAAGCATGTGTTTCATCCAAACAAGTTGAGTACATGCATATCCAGCTGCAATATACTCAGCCTCAGCAGTGGAGAGCGATATTGAACTTTGCTTCTTGCTGAACCAAGAAACTAAGCAATTTTCAATGTATAAACAACCACCACTAGTTGATTTTCTATCACCAATATTTCCAACCCAATCAGCATCTGAGTACCCGGCTAATTGAACACTAGTATCAAAAGAGTACCATAGACCCAATTTTATAGAACTTACGACATATCTAATAATCCTTTTAACAGCAGTAAGATGTGATTCCTTAGGATTAGATTGATATCTCGCATAAATTCTAACACTAAATGCGATATCAGGTCTACTTGCAGTAAGATACAACAAACTACCAATCATACTGCGATATAGTTTAGGATCTATATCTTTACCTGTAGAATCTTTTGAGAGTCTTAATGTTGTACTTATAGGAGTATCAAAGTATTTACCATTCTCGAATCCAAACCTTTTAACCAAATTTGAAGTATATTTGGTCTGGAAAATGAAAATTCCATCAGGTTGTTGTTTTACTTACAACCCTAGGAAATAATTAAGTTCGCCAACCATGCTCATTTCGAACCTTGATTTCATTAACTCTGCAAACTCAATAGACATGTTAGAACAAGTAGATCCATAAATAATATCATCAACATATATTTGAACCATCAAAATATCATTGTTATTCTTCTAAAAAAAAAGCGTCTTATCGACACTTCCTACTTGAAAGCTATGACTAAGTAAGAATTTAGTCAATTTCTCATATCATGCCCTGGGTGCTTGTTTAAAACCATAGAGAGCCTTTTTGAGACGAAATACATGGTCAGATAGCTTTGGATCTTCAAACCCTAAAGGTTGTTCAACATACACTTCTTCATGTAAATCGTCATTCAAGAAAGCACTCTTTACATCCATCTGATATATTTTAAATTTTTTAAAGCATGCGATGAAAATAAAAAGTCTGATTAACTCAAGGCGAGCGACTGGAGCATAGGTTTCATCATAATCGATACCTTCAATCAGAGTGTACCCTTGTACAACCAGTCTAGCCTTGTTTCGTATAATATTTCCAAGCTCATCAGACTTATTTTTAAAGATCCATTTTGTTCCAATAATGTGTTTATCTTTAGTTCTAAGAACAAGATACCAAACATCATTACGAACAAATTGATTAAGTTCATCCTGCATAGCAACTATCCAATTTTCATCAGATAGTGCCTCTTTCACATTGATCGGTTCAATTTGGGATGTAAAATAAACATAATTATATATGCTCTCAAGTTGTTTGCAGGTACGAACTCCAGTGAGAGGGTTTTCAAGTATTTGATTGGTTGGATGATCTTTAACAGTCCTTGGTTCAAATTCTTTTTGACTTGATGAGGTATCTTGATTGTTGATAATAAGAGCTTCCTCATCATCTGAACTTGGAGCTGGTGTATTCAAATGATCATCAATGACCACATTGATGGACTCTTGTATCACACTTGTTCTTTTATTTAGAACCCTATAAGCTCGACTGTTTAAAGAATAACCGAGAAAAATACCTTCATCACTCTTCATATCAAACTTTTCCAAATTTTCTCGATCACGCAAAATATAACACTTGCTGCCGAAAACTCGAAAGTATTTGACAGTAGGTTTCTTTTCAAACCATAATTCATAAGTAGTCTTATTATCAGATTTACTGGTATAAACCCGATTAATAATATAACATGCGGTATTAACTGCTTCAGCCCAAAGATTTCTAGAGAGCTTCATGCTATTCAACATAACATTAGCCATATCCTGAAGCACTCTATTTTTTCTTTCAATTATATCATTTTGTTACGATGTTTTGGGCACAGAGAATTCATGTGATATTCCCTGATCGCTATAGAATTTCCCAAAACTACTGTTTTCGAATTCGGATCCATGATCACTACGGATCTTACTAACAAGAGAACCTTTCTCATTTTGGATTTGTTTGATAACCTTTTTCACTTCATCTAAGGTTTCAGTTTTGTCTTTTAAGAACGATACCCAAGTGAATCTGGTATAGTTATCTACGATAACCAAGATGTATTTTTTACCTCCTCGACTCTCCGATCTGGTTGGTCCAATAAGATCCATGTGGAGAAGCTCGAGTGGTCTAGATGTGGTATTAGAGTTCACTTTCTTGTGAGAGCTCCTAATCTGTTTGCCCAACTAGCATTCACCACATATTTTGTTTACTTTTTACAATTTTGGTAGACCTCTAATTAGTTCTCTTTTGCTCAATCTAAATAAGTTCGATAGTGTACATGTCCAAGGCATTTATGCCATAATTCAGTCTCACCGGTATGGACCATGTAACATGATTGAGTAGATGAGTTTACATCACTAACGATGTAGCAATTTTTAGAAGTTCTGCGACCAGTTAATATAACAGAACCCCTTTTATTAACTATCTCACAACCTTGATTAGAAAACTTTACATTATGGTTGTTATCACATATCTGAGAAATGCTTAGAAGGTTGTGTTTTAAGCCCTCAACATATAAAACATTCTTAAACAAAGGAAGGTTATAAAGTTGAATCGTACCTTGGCCAATGTAACACCCCGGAATTTGGCCAATCTGGGATTTGACGTCCTTAGGCAATGGGTCAACTAAAACACCTGGAAAATCGCTCAGAACCCAATTTCATAACCAAAGAAACCACTTAGGATTAATTCCTATGGAAATTTAGCGTAAGTTAGCTAGCGCAACGCTGGAGTAGCTGGGAAACAGTCCCTGATCACTTTAAATACGTTCTACAAGACCCAAATCGAGTAGAACGTATGACTCCATAATACTCTATAACCTCGGATCAAACTCTAAGCGGGTTTGTTCTCTGGACCACTTTGAATTCTTGTATTGGATTTAGACCGCGCGTCGAAAGTCCGTTACTTCCTATCTTAGACCGTTAGAACCGCCCAGCTGGACTTGACAATCATTTCGAAAATCAAGTCAAACCGATAATCACAGACTATTTCATTGAGCCCGGACTGAAGAAACCGCGAATAGGGACAGAATTGGAATTTCAAATTCAAATCTGGCACACGACTTGACACGTCAGTATTAAGCATTCTGACCTTCAGAATTCATCCAGATTACACCCTCGGATCAGGAAAAATTTCTATTTATTATTATGAGACTTCCAGCCCTGATCTACGTGCGGTGACCGCTGAACTGAAACTGGTCCGCCACGTGCGATCTGCGAACCCTGCCGGACTGAAAACTTAATGCGCGCTAGATCTGGTACGCATGAGCTTAAGTCCGATCGCATTCGACCAGGGGACCACCAGAAAGCATCTTTTGGACCGAAACAGCCCCGATTTGGTTACCCCTCAAGTGAAACTTGTTCCCGAGCCTATTTCGGGCAAGTTTGGGCTTATAAAAGGGCTTGAAACCCTCACTCCTCTCTCCCAGCCGAATTTGCAAAAACCCTAGATTGAGAGAGAAAAAAAGGTGAGAGTTTGTGAGAGAAGGTGGGAGAGATCTTCCTGCCACCTGTTGCTGCTGCTGTACGTGCTTAGGCAACGCACTCCGATCACTTTCCCGGCGAATCCTTCGCGTTTTCAGGTAAGAAAAATCCTAGAAAGTTGTTGATTTGATGTTTCTTCTATTCCATAGCTTGATAGTTAGTAAATCTCGTAAAACAGGTTCTCTTATCACTGTAGACGAAGCGTATACGCTCCGTTCGAATTTCAACATCCATAAGAGACAAGGTGCGGATTTTAGACGCTTTGATTGACTGTTTCCAAAGCTTTCAATGTCGTTTAATAGTAGATTCTTGACGGCAACGCCGTTTGACATGTACAACATGCTGTCCGTTTCCTGTTTCGTAAATCAACGAAGAATATAAGATTTAGGGCATTTTAGTCATTTGTAGGAAGTATTGCTTTCATTCATATTTTGCTGATGTGATTGACATGAATTGTTGTCGCATTAGAATGTTAGGAATGCGTGCATAATTAGTTTGGCGAAGAGATTTGCCTAAATGCGCATTTCGGGTCGACATACTATATGTAGACTCAAGTGTGTAGTGTAAGTGTTTGTATAAATGCTTGTATTAGTATGTATTGAATTAAATGGTGTTATGAATTAATTTAAGATTGATTTCTCAATTAAATTGCTAATGTAAATGGTTTCCTACAAGTTGGCCATATGTACGATTTCATTATTGGTATGAAATGCATATGCTTGATGTTTCACTTAAGTGGTATGTTATAACATGTGCTTGATGATTTCCTTATGATCTAGTTGAGATCGAATTCTCAATTAATATGCTGATGGAGATGATGTCCTATATGTTGGTGCTATGTATAATTTCATTATATGCGTGATAGACATGTGTAAGATGATTTACTCTGGTTGTATGTCATAACATGTGTTAACATGCTCACGTGGTTGTATTTCATTTCCAATACTCTCACTTGATTTGCTGATGTGATTCTATGTGTTTGGGACTATGCCTAGTCCAGGCAATCGGTAACCAAGAAATATCGTGGTTAGCCTATCTTTGCCACGAACGACGTGTCGATGAACACGAGTCGTGTTTAGAGTTGGCGGCAGTGGTTAGGCCACGCGAAGTGTTTTACGCACTTCATGTCGTTCGACTTGAGATGCGATCGCGCTAGTCGAGCCCGTCAAGTAACCCGACTGGCCGATGTATGTTCATCTTGTATGAGTCATAACTGCTTGAACCTAGGGTACTGAACTTACCATTGTAAACCCTGTTAACCATGGTACCTTGATACATAAAGACTCATGAGCCGGGCATGGTGGTATGGGACACCGTGGTCGAGCTGTCGACCTACGCTGGGGCCATAAACCTCCCCGTAGTGACCAGTGAGCACCTAGTCTCGTGAGCAGATTATGGTGGTATGGGACACTATATTCTAGCTGTCGGCCTACACTGATCAGGCGACGAGTCCTTTGTAGTGACCGCGAGCGTATTCTGAGTCTACGGGAGGCGACGACCCTTCAGTAGCAGTAGAGTACAGTAGGCCTGTATTGATAAGGTGATGGGGGAGCGGAGCAACGAGTGCGTGCAACAGCCCTGGCAGCCCTTGCAGCGACCTACGAAATATACATCGTATGAGATTACTAGGAGTGACGACCCTAGACAGGATCTGTGTTGGGATTGATATAAGGGAAGTACCTTAGTTTCTCAATCCTGCTGTTTGAATGGACTAATAATAACTCGAAAATCATATCATCATAGCATTGCATGTGCCTGGAAGATGTGGAGCACTCTAGGGAGTGTGGCATGCCGCGGTCGTAAGATGTTGCCGTATGAGGGAGATCGTCGGTGAAGGCATACATCACGTCATGTCATAATTGCATTAACAACAGTATTAGGAATGTTTGATTTATTGCTTTACTATTATCGCATGATTGATTTGAGAACATGTTAATCCTTGCTCTATTATTACACTGAGTTAGCTACTCACTCCCACGTTACGGGACGGTGTTCCTGGACACCCACCAGACCTTTTGTGATTGCAGATGATGGCGTGGCCTGTGAGGCAGAGCTGGACTTGATGATGATGAGGAGAATCCCTCCTTTATGCGTGTTCTGATCGACGGGATTACAGGGAGGTTGATTAGATGTCTTGACACTTGTCATTTTATATTTTTAGCGCACTCATGTATATTCGTTTTGTCTACTTTTGGAGTATACATGTATGTATATAACCTGGTAACATATCCACACTCTGGAGACATACAACAGTTTATATATGTTATACATACTATCACAGTCTTCCGCTTGTTAATTTAACTGTCACTGGAGTATGATATGCTGTTCTAGCTTAATCTCACTCATGTTTAATGCGTTATCACAGACAACATTCAATCATACATATCTATGTTGCATAAATAACATTTTGGAACTCGGGAGTTGGGTTTTTGCTTGACCCCCCGATTTTCGGGATGTTACAGCCAATGATTTTACAATTGCTTCCATCACCAAATGTGACTGACCCTTCAGTCATATCTTTAAGATCGGTGAATAAAGCTTTGTCACCTGTCATATGCCTGGAGCAACCACTATCTAGATACCACTTCTAATGGCTTGTAGCTTTGAAAGCAATGTGGGTAACCAAGCTGGCAACTTTAGGAACCCATTTCAGAACTGTTTTGGGTTTAGGAGTATAGATGGTCTGTTTCTGTCTATTGTTATAGGAGAGACCTATAGAGTTAGACTTTAATAGCTCCTTGAGAAGATCAATTATTTTTTCAGCCAATGAATTTCGGTTTTGAAAATTAAAGTTGACATGGCTACCTTTAGGTTTTTGAAAAGTCCTTGAATTTTTGGAAAAAACTTGAAAAGTATTCTTTTCTTTTGAGTTTAAAGACTCTCCTCTTACAAATTTAGGAGCAATGTTCTGTTTTTTAGGAGATGTATTCTTATCATAGCCCAACCCGGATCGATCGCCACATTTTCTTGATCCGGACAATAATTTTTTCAATTTAGGATCACCATGGGCATATCTCCATGTGTCTTTCAAACTCTGAATGGAAGATACCTCATTTTTGAGTTTCTCATTTTCAGATCTCAGATCTTCAATTTTGGAGGTTTTGAAATCTAAATTACATTTGGTCTTTTCAAAAGAGTCAGAAATATGAGATTTTTCTAAAACAAGAGACTCATAATCTTCCTTAAGCTTAGAAAATTTTTCTTTTTGTAATTTAAGCTTGACAGCAATTTTACAACTCTCTTTATAAAGGGCATTATAAGCATCCTGAAGATCATCTTCATTATCGCAATCACTATTCAGATTTTCTTCACTAGATATATCATCATTATCTGAAAGGGTGATCTTGGCTAGAGTCATAAGGACTTTAACATCATCGCCTGACTCGGATTCAGAATCTTCTGATTTAGAAGAGGATTCAGAATCAGACGATTCATTCCAAGTAGCCATCATGCTTTTCTTTTTTAATTTGTCCTTTTTAGGACATTTGTTAGCTAAGTACCCATACTCTTGACAGTTGTAACATTAACTATCTTTTAAGGATTTTCGAGTTCTAGGTTTAGATCGTCTCTTATCATTTGATTTTTGAAAATCAACCTTTTTCTTATTTTTAAAGATTTTGTAAAACTTTTTTACTAAAAGTGCCATATCATCTTCGAAATTTTCTATATCCGAAGTGCTCTCTTGAGAAATATTTTTAGATGATTTGAGAGCTATTGATTTTCCTTTAGGAGCCTTAAAGGATAACTCATAGGTTTGAAGTGAACCAACTAATTCCTCAACCCTCATGGTATCCGTATCACGAAGTTGAATATGACATTGGAGTTGAATATCTTTTTTAACACAGGCAAACGGTTAGAGGATGATGATGATTTTCACGACATTAACATGATTGACTTTCGTGGAAGATAGAATACTTTTGACCTATTCATCTGACCCTCTGAAGACGTGCATGGCCCACTCCCATGATTTAGATGATGATATGATTAGGGAGATAGGTGTTATGCTTGATACTGCGTCGGTACTTGAAGTTAACCGGTGGAGGCCATAATTTGAAGAATTACCCCAAACTGATGTAGCGCCTCTATGTCTAACCTCAAGGCATCAAAGCTTGACCTAAAACCGTTGCCCTCTGATTTGAAATATGTCTATTTAGGTCAAGATGAGACATACCTGGTGGAGATTTCATCCCACCTTGAGAAAGAATAAGAGAGTATGCTCATAGCTACTCTCATTGAGCATAAAGGAGCCCTTGGATGGGAGATTACGGACCTTAAGGAAATTGACCCTTCGGATTGTACTCACCGCGTTTATCTTGAGGATAATGTGAACACTTCTTGACAACCACAACATAGACTAAATCCAAATATGAAGGAAGTGGTTAAGGCTGAGGTTCTTAAGCTATTGGATGTGAGTATCATATACCCTATATACGATAGTCAATGGGTAAGTCCAACTAAGGTGGTTCCTAAGAAGTTCAGAAACACCATCATAGCTAATGCCAACAATGAACTTGTGCTAACTAGAGTTACTACTGGTTGGAGAATGTGCATTGACTAAAAGAAGTTGAATATCGTCACGAGGAGGGACTACTTCCCTTTGCCCTTCATTGATCAAATCTTAGAAAGTCTAGCTGGCCACTTGTACTATTGTTTCCTTGACAGGTATTCGGGCTACAACTAGATAAAGATAGCTCTTGAAGATTAGGAAAATATCACATTCACATGCCCTTTTAGCACCTTTGCTTACCAAATGATGTCATTTGGACTATGTAATGCCCCTGCCACTTTTCAGCGATACATGATGAGTATTTTTTTTAATATAGTGGGGAAATATCTAGAGGTCTTCATGAACGACTTCTCTATTTTTAGTCCATCCTTTAGCGATTGTTTGGAGAATTTTAAATGTGTGTTGAAGCAATGTGAAGAAAAGAATTTGGTACTCAACTGGGAGAAGTGCTATTTCATGGTTCGTAAGGGAATTGTCCTTGGACATATCATCTCGTATAGGGGAATTGAGGTAGATAAGGCTAAAACTAATCTTGTCTCTAACCTACCTCCACCCAAGAACATATGAGACGTGCGATCCTTCTTAGGACACACCGGCTTTTATAAGAGATTCATAAAGGACTTTAGTAATCTCTCTCATCTTTTATGTAATCTACTTCAAAAGGATACACCATACGAGTGGACTGAGCAATGTCAGGAAGCTTTCATTAAGCTTAAGGGCATATTAACCACTGCACCTATCATGCAACCACCCAATTAGAGCCTTCCTTTTGAACTTATGTGACACATGTCTGACTATGCTCTTGGGGTAATTTTATGTCAAAGAAAAGAAAAGAAGCCCTACGTTATTCATTACGCTAGTAGAACTCTAAATCCTGTCCAAGTGAACTACTTGACTACAGAAAAGGAACTCTTAGTTGTAGTGTTCGCGTTAAACAAATTTAAGTCCTACTTGATCGAATCCAAGATCGTCATATACACAGATCATGCGGCACTTAAGTATCTTCTTTCTAAGAATGATGATAAGCCCCACCTGATTAGATGGATCCTCTTACTCCAAGAATTTGATTTAGAAATAAATGATAAAAATGGAGTAGAGAACGTAGTGGTTAATTATCTTTCCCGCCTTGATCTCCCTAATTCCCTTAAGACGACACATATCAATGACATGTTCCCTGACGAACGATTATTCCAAGTCTCCCATTCACTTTGGTTTGATGATATTGTTAACTATCTTGCCATAGGTTTCACGCTGACACATTGGACTACACAAGATAAGAAAAAAATCTTTGCCAAGGTGCGTAAGTTCTTCTAGGATGATCCATATTTGTTTAAATATTTCCCAGAACAAATCTTAAGGAGATGTTTACTAGACAATGAACACTAAAGTTCCATCTTCTTCTGTCACTCTCAAGCATGTGGTGGTCACTTTTCTGCTAAAAAGACCACGACCAAGATTCTATAGTGTGGCTTTTACTAGCCCACTATGTTCAGGGACACTCATGAGTTTTGAAAAGTTTATGACCGTTGTCAGAAATTGGGAGCATTATCCCATCGAAATATGATGCCCTTGAACCTCATTCTTATTATAGGGGCATTTGATTGTTGGGGCATCGATTTCATGGGACCATTCCCCCAATCCTTTGAAAATCTATACATTTTTCTCACCATAGACTATGTCACTAAATGGGTTGAAGCGATTCCATGCCAGAACAATACCATCAAATGGTCATTAAATTCTTAAAAGAAAACATATTTTCCCGGTTCGAAATGCCTCGAGCCATCATTAGTGATGGAGACTCATATTTTTGTAATAGGCCATTCACGAATCTAATGAAGAAATATGGCATCTCCCATAAAGTGAGAACTCCATACCACCCACAAACAAGTGGGCAAGCTGAGATTTCCAATAGAAAAATTAAACACATCTTGGAAAAGATGATACTTAACCTTGACCGTAAGGATTGGTCACTCCGATTGACCGATGCCTTATGGGCTTACCGTACCACATTTAAAACCCCTATTAGAATAACTCCCTTTAGACTTTTCTATAGGAAGGCTTGCCATTTGCCTATGGAGTTGGAACATAGAGCCTACTAGGCGATAAAAAATCTGAACTTCAATTTAGAAAATGCTGGCTCACTACATAAACTTCAATTGAATGAACTTGAAGAAATTTGGAACGATGCGTATGAGAACTCAAGAATTTATAAGGACAGGATGAAGGCGTTTCATAACCAACACATTCTTCAAAAATTATTCGCACCAGGTCAGAAGGTCCTTTTGTATAATTCTCGGTTACATCTCTTTTCAGGTAAGCTCCGATCTCGTTGGACCGGCCCTTTCACTGTTACGAATGTTTATCCTCATGGGGCTGTCGAGATTCGGAATCCAAACAATGGCAATGAATTCAAAGTAAATGGATATTGATTAAAGCCCTTTGTTGAGCAATTTGATTCAGAGGACATGTTCATACCTCTAAATGATCTTGTTTATTAAGATTGATCTCTTAGTCTGACGGAGGTATAGTTAGGTTTTCTATTTTTCATTCTAGGATAGTTGGTTTTACGTTGTTTAGGATAGTTTTCTTTCTGTTTGTTTTAGTATATTTTATTTTTAGTTGTTAAACTCTTGTCCTAACCACCTTCATGTTGAGATCTTTTGGAAAAAGCCACAAAATTTCTTCATCCGGTACTATCTCTCCATCACTCTTCTTTCAATTACATTGTCTCTTTTACAAATCTTGTATATTTCTTTTACATTGAGGACAATATAGATTTTAGGTTAGGGATGGGAGATTAGGTTCCCTAATCAGTGTTTTCTTAGTTTTGAGCAAAATTTACAAAATTTTTGAAAAATTTTCAATACTCATTGGTTTGGAAAGCGATAAGTTGTGTATTTAAGATTGTTTTAAGTATGACAAAAAGGTAGAAATCGATTTTTGAATTGTTGGAGTTGGAGCAACTGAGTAATTTCTCACTTATGGTTCTTACATTCATTTGGTTAAGAGGATGTTCGAACATTAGTTTATTCAAATTGTTCTCCGTGAATAGTATTAGATTTTCTACTTGTTAGTATGGTGATCATTGATAGATATTGAGAACTGAGTCTGGAGAATTTTATCCACCCTAAAAGAAGAAAAGAACCAGTTAAAAAATAGGAGATCGACAAAAAGGTCATAAAGAATGAAGAATGACAACATCTTTGAGGGGGATGAAAAATGTCTCTGAAAACAATGTAATGTCTTTTAAAAAAAGGATGAAAAGACTAAATGAATATAAATGACTGTTGATATAAAATCAAAAACTGGAAAAAGAAGGAAAAGGGGATAAGTTCGAATCAGTACTTGGGTTTTTAACAAATCTTGAAGTGATGAGCATAGCTAACATTATAAATAAATAGTATATTCACTGAGACATTGAAAAACTTGATATGCTAACTATGCTCTGACCTAATGGATGGAGGATTTATTTGATCGGTTGCTTATATGGTTCAGCTCTAAGTTTTCAAAAACTCACTTTCTCATCTTGAGTCTACTCATGCATACTTAATACATGAAAGATTATTTTCTGAACAAGTTGAACATTGCGTATTAAGTTCATTTTTCACATACTTTGGTTGGGACTAGCAAAATGTTGGTTAGGGATTGTGTTGAGGGTCAGATATTGCATATTAGACCTCATTTATTACTTGGTTTTATGAACATGATAATGGTTAATGTTCTATTTTAATCATGTTTGTGTTGCAAGGTGAATTCAAGAGCTTGGATTGAAAAGGATGCTAAAAGTATGGATTTAACGCCCAAGAATCATCAAAGCTAGTAGGCAGATTGATCATTGACAGTTTGGGACTACCTGATATCTGGATATGCCTCAATTTTGGCCTCAACCACTTAAATTAGATGGGAAAGCAGATGGAGGGAATAGATTTCTCAAAACATCAAGGCGGGACCCACTTTACATAGTTGGTGTACACAGTAATCATGTATCTGTTGTGCTCCAAACCAACCAAAACAGTCAGCGACCGCTGACCCGCATGAAATCGGAAGTTCTTCTTCCACATGAGAAATGAAAACAGGGTGTCTTGTGGACGGTCCTTGTGGGCCTCCATCTTGATTCATTAGTTTGATCCGAGCCGTTCATTAGATTCCAATGGACCGATTGATCCAGACCTAGAAGAGGAAATTGAAAGAGGACATCTAGATCGGTTTTCAACCTTTCAAACGTAGGACGGACAACAGCAAGAAAAATCTCGTAGGCACACCAAATCTGAGTTGTACCACGTCATCTCTGACTGAAATTTTACCACGAATCCAGTGGATGGAGTGGATTTCTCTGCCAGCAACGATCATGGGCCCACCGATCATCACAACGTAAGAATTTACGTAGGGCGTGCGTCCAAGAAAACAGGACGATCCAGCACAATGGGCAATCAAAACAAGGACCAAGGGGTTGATCCAAAGGGTCCAAACATAGTAAGAGGGGATTTCGACCCTTCCTGTGTGGTCGGATTTCGTGGACTGGAGGATCTTTCCTCTTAAACTTGGATTAAACGCAAGACATTTTTGCATTTTCGCTGTGTGCGCAGTCTGGTTCTGCTGCGAATTAGAGTGCGAAAACAGAGTCAGTTTTTTGACCCCAACTGACAGCTTATATAAAGGGGAGAGAGAGAACATAGGAGAAAAAAGGAAGGAGGACGTGAAATAGAAGAGAGAGAGAGAGCGTGGAGCGACCGTCTTTAAAGAGTTTTTTCTCCCCTTTTCTAGTTTTTCTTGGTTAGTTTTTATTAAGAGATTTTAGTTTAATCATGTTTATGATTGACTAAACCTCTTAGCTAGGGCTAAGATGTGAAGCTTGTAGCGTGATGGGTTATTTTCAATTGCTTTGATTCATGTGTTGAACTCTCTTTAATTTTAGTTTGATTATACGAAATACTTTTAATTTTTAACGATTTGTTGTGACTTAAATTATAATGGATCAGCGATAACTTTGAGTATGTTCTTTTTATTGAGATTGTGAAATTAGGAAATCCTGTTGTTCACCATCGTCTCCTAAGCATGGTTGGATGATGGGATCTTCCCTAACCATCACAATTCTCCCAGATTGGTTGTGGATTGGTAAATTCTATTATTTTCTTTGTCTCATGGGGATGGTTTTGTAGTGGAATCAATTCTAGTTCTCTTACCTCTCCTCCATTGAGAACTAAAGCAAAGGAAGTTCAGATTTGATTTTATTAAGATATCTTCCAATTAGATGAAGATGGGACTCTGATTCCATTTGTGTTCATGAATCAAGCATAGATTGTCCTGATCTCTATAAGTGGATCCTTGGAAACCCTAGTTTCCTACTTTTGAATTTCACAAGTTTTTCATTAAGTTGTTCACAATTATTCTCACTACTTTTAGATTTAGACTTACATCTTCTTCTAGTTCTAGTTCTAGTTGTTTTCAGAAAGCACATGAGATTAGTTCATATGGATTCGACCTCAGTCGCACTGAGATTATTACTACATCGTGACCCAACACTTGGGGTTATGAACACCCTGTATTCACAAGATACCACTTATGAACCTCTGCACTTGGAGGCAAACAAATAGTACTCATGAGCGGGGCCACTAAATCATGCTCTCGATGGTTAGATGGGTTTTGTATGTCGGTGGTAGATAAGATGAACATGTTAGATTCGAAGATGGATAGGTACATGAATGAATTTCGTGGTCTTGAAGTTGGTTTACCATGATTAGGGGGTCTAAAAGTGAAGTGGACGATCAGATGTCTTTTTTTAGTGATGAGTAGTATTTTCAACAGTCGGTTAGATATTTGATGAAGATATATCAAGTTCAAAGATCATTACAAGGTGTTTATGGATCTAAGTGTGTGTGGACAAGTCCAAGTATCATTCTCCTAAAAGCACATGTTCAAATTGCAATGTCCACTCAGATAAGGACTCATGTAAATACACAAGCCTGAAAATTTTCAGGGTGTTACCGTTTTATGAATAATAGATTTTTGAACTATGTTTTTTCATAGAAAATACCTAATTAAATCGGATCACTGGGTTCATGGTGTATAGAAAAGCATGAAAGTGCCCTGGTTTGTCAATTAGCGTGAGTGTTGAGTCAGCTAGACAAAGAAGCTTTATAAGAAGATCAATCAACCGTCTGCCTCAACCAGATGTGTGCCCAAAATCGCCATAGGTAAATCTAAGCCTCACATCCCATGTCCTAAAACACTAGGTAACTAAAACCCTTAAAATTGATTACAATATCATAGGGTTTTTAGGTTAGAAAACTTTTTCAAATTTTCAGAAAATCTCTAAGTTTTCTACCTCTGTCGATTTATTGATAGACTGATCGATATAATCAAGAAGTATTGTCGATGTCCTCAATGTTCAATCGATACTATCGAAATGAGGACAAAAGATGTCCAGCAACCACATATTCTTCTGGATAGAATTATCGATGTATCGATACCCATATCGATATCATCGAAATTTGAATCTTGAGTCTATCGAAGTTGACTCGATAAAATCAATAATAGAGATTTTGTGTCCCTGTTTTTCTAAAGAAAGAAAATCATAAAGACCTTTGGTATATCGAAGTACTCCTCGATATCCTTGGAATTCAAAAATCGATGATATCAGAAGAACTTCTATGATATTGGTCTTAGACACAGTTTTCCAGCAACATTTTTTAAGTAGTTTTTTAATCTTAGATCGAGGGTCACTCGATAGAATCAATATTCAAATATCGATGATATCGAGGCTGGGTCGATTGTATCGAGAAAGGACATAAACTGTCCAGCAAGCTTAATTGGAAAATCTTTTAAATTTATTGATGCATCGACACGACTATCGATATCATCGACATTCAAATTCTGATGATATTGAGTGTACCTCGATCATATCCTTAACATGAAATATTTCAAAAGCAATCTCTCTCTCATTTTCAAATGTCGAGGAATCGATCATCGTTTCGATAAAATTGGAGTTCGAAATCTGATGACATCGACACAGGTTTCGATTTCCTCGACCAGCTAGCAAAAGATTTCAAAAGCATATAACATATGAGTTTGTGTCATCGAGTGGCCAGTCGATACAATCAAGAGTATACGCTCGATGATATTGACCCTGCTTGATGATATCGAACTCTGTCATAAATGTGACCATTTTATATCCGTTGGAACTTTTTACCTATATATGAGAACTTGCCTTTAGTTGCTGGTAAAGAAAGAAAAGAGTGCTTTTGAGTGTTTAACCTTAAATCATATACCCAAAGCCCTTTATCTCATGGAAGTTCTGAAAGTGCCCTTGTTAGTGCCTTGGTTTATCAATTAGCGTGTATGTTGAGTCAGTTGGATTGCAGAAGCCTCACAGGAAAATCTATATCAACATCTGCCTCAACCGGATGTGTGGAAGTCGCCATAGGTAAATCTAAGCCTCACATCCTATAACGCCCTGAAAAACAGGGGTCGAGGATAAACTCCACTCCCGAGTTTCAGAACATCACTTATGCAACATTTTCAATGATGAATGAATGTCGGCTGTAATAGTGTATAAAACATGAAGCGGATTAAGCCAAAATAGCATATCATACTCCAGAGATAGTTAAATTAGCAAGCGAAAGAATGTGATAGATATATAAAATATATAAATGATTGTGTGTCTCCAGAGTGTGAACATGTTACCAGGTTAAACATATACATGTATACTCCAAAAATGATCAAAAGAATATACATGAGTATGTAAATAAAAGGAAAAATACTGAGTGTATTGACATTTAATCAGTAACCCTGTAAACTCGTCGATCAGAACCTGCATATAGGAGGGATCCTCCTCATCATCATCAAGTCCGGCTCTGTTTCACAAGCATTGTCATCATTTGAAACTAAAATAGGGACTGGTTGGTGTGCGCAACACCGTCCGTAACGTGGGAGTGAGTAGCTAACTCAGTGGAATCATAGAGAAAAGATTAACATGTTATCAAATCAATCAAGCGATAATGATAAAGCAGCAATTTAAACATTCCTAAATACTGTGATTAATGCAGGAATAAAATGACATGATGGATGCCCTCACCGACATACTCCCTCATGCGATACCATCTTACGTCCGCGGCATGCTTTCTTCCCTTAGTGCTCCACATCTTCCAGGCACATGCAGTGCGATATGAATATGATTACCGAGTTATTATTAGTCCTTTCTCATACAGTAGGATTAGGAAACTAGGGTACTTCCCTTATATCATTCCCAATAAGGATCCTGTCTAGGGTCGTCACTCCTAGTAGTCTCATACGATGATATATTTTTAGGTCACTGCAAGGGCTGTCAGGGCTGTTGCACGCACTCGTTGCTCCGCTCCTCCATCACCTTATCAATACAGGCCTAGTTGTACTCTGGTTGCTACGGAAGGGTCTTCACCTCACGTAGACTGAGTGTACGCTCGATGTCACTATAAAGGGCTTCCAGGGCTGTTGCTCGCACTCGTTACACCGCTCCCCTATCACCTTATCAGTGTAGGCCGACAACAAGAATATAGTGTCCCATAACACCATAATCTGCTCACGAGTCTGGGTTGCTCACTGGTCACTACGGGGAGGTTTGTGGCCCCAGTGTAGGCCGACAGCTCGACCACGGTGTCCCATACCACCATGCCCGGCTCATGAGTCTTAGTGGATTAAGGTACCACGGTTATCAGGGTTATCACTGGTAAGTTCAGTACCCTAGGTTCAAGAAGTTATGACCAATACAAGGTGAACATACAATAGTCATTCGGGTTACTTGATGAGTCCGACTAGCACGAACGCACGTTGAATCGACCGACATAAAGTGCACAAGAACTTCGTGTGGCCTAACCACTGCCGACAACTCTAGTACGATTCGGGTTCGTCATACACATCCTTCGTGGCGAATAGAATCCAACCACGAATTCTAAACTGTTACCGACTTCCTGGACTAGAGTATAACCCTAAGCACATGTAATGTGAATCAGTAATCATATGAGAGAGATAGAATTGAAATATAAGTAATTCCAGCATGTTATCAGCATGTTATAACATACATTATAAGTAGTTAACCATACATGAGTATTTCACACCTAAGGTAATCAATTCAAATACAACAAGCATGGAGAAAATCATGTGCATCATCAAAGTAGTTGAGAATCCAGTCCCAACGCTAATCTACAATAACATTTACTCAATACTTACTAATACATACATTTATGCAAACACTTATACTACTCAACTCCAACGTACTTGACGTATGTTGATTTCAACATATAATATGACAGATCCTTATATCAAGGAGTTATCTAATACACAACAATCATGTTCTTACATTCAAAACATATGGCAGGCATAAATCATATTGATTTAGGCATTTCGACAAACACTTAGTCTACACACATTGGTCTACATAGCATATGTCGACCAATATGTGCATTAGGGCGAATCTCTTCACCAAACAGATCATACACGTATAACTAGTAGAGGTACACGGTAAATACTCATGGCAATCATATCAGAAAAATACGTACGTATACAGTATTTCCTATAAATACCTAAAATACCCTAAATCTCATATTCTTCTTATGTATTCGAAATGAAAAATGGACAGCATGTTTTACATCTCAAACACCATCCTTATCAGCAATCTACCATTAAACGGCATTGAAAGCTTTGATAAATAGTAAACCAAGCATCTAAAATCTGCACCTTACGCCGTAGGAGCATAATGAATCGAATAGAAACTTTACATCGTCGCCAACGACTGATTGGCAACGTACAACACAAGGTAAGTCATCTACTGCGCTACTTGTACCCATAAGAGCCTTAAAACAGGTTAGGGTTAGGGTTTTCTTACCTAGAACGGAGTTGGAATCGCCAGAATAGCGATGCAAGTGGATGGATTTGGCACGTGGAGCAGCAGAGAAGAATCCCAGGAGAAAGCCCCAACTTCTCCCTCACTTTCTCTCTCTTTTCTCTCTTCTCTTTCCTAGGTTTTTGCAAATTCGTATGGGATTTGTGAGAGAGAGAGGTTAAGGCCTTTTTATAAGCCCAAACATAACCAAAACAGACTTTAAGTCAAGGTATACTTGGGTTACAGCCAAATCAGGTCTTTCTCGATCCAAAAGAACATTTCTAGAGGTCCTTTTACTGAATGCGGTCGGACTTAAGCTCATGGATGTCGGATCCTGATCACATTAAGTTTTTAGTTCGATAGGGTTCCTAGAACACACGTGACGGACCAGTTTCATTTCAGTGGTCACTGAGACTCGATCAGGGATTCCAAGTACACTAACCTGAGTGGGAAATGTTCCCTGATCCGAGGGTGTATTTAGGTCAGATTCCGACGGTCCGAATGCTTATACTTAACCCGCAAGAAAAACGTGCCAGATTTATTTAAATCACATTTAATTTATAAAGAATTTCACTCTTTCTCACACTCCTTGCTCCAGGCTCAATGAAATAGCCTCAGAACATCAATTGGGCTTGATTTTCGAAATGATTGTCAAGTCCAACTAGGCGGTCATAATGGTCTAAGATTATAGATATCGGACTTTTGACGCGCGGTCTAGATCCAATACAAAGTTTCAAAGGGTTCTTGAGAACAAACAGGTTTAGAGTTTGATCCTAAGTTTTAGGGTAACGTAGCGTCAATGATTCTATAGGTTTTGGGTCTTACAGATCGTATTTAAAGTGGTTGGTGCTAATTTTACAGGAAATCTAGTGTTGCGCTGGCTAATTCATGTTAAATTTCTAAAGGATTAGGTTCTAAATGATTTCTCTGCCTTTGGAATTGGGTTCTGAGAGGTTACCAAAGTGCTATGGTTGACCCATTGCCTAGGACGTTTAACCCCAGGTTGGCAAAAATTCGGGGTGTTATACATCCCTTGTCCCAAAACACCAGGTGAATAAAACACTTAAAACATGTTAGAACATATTAGGTTTTAAGGTGAGAAAACTGTTTCAAAGAATCAGAAAATCTCTAAGTTTTCTTGCTCTGTCGATTATATCAAAACATATCTCGATATGATCAACCTGCGCTGTCGACATCCTCGATAGACCAATCGATAAAATCGAATGAGGATGTAATATGTCCAACAACCAAATATATATCTGGACAGAATTATCGATGTATCTATACTGTATCGATATCATCGATATTTGAATCTCGAGACTATCGAAGATGGCTTGATAATATCGAGAGGTAGATCCGGAGCCCCTGTTTTTACTCAGGAAATTCATATATGATTCGATATATCGAATCCCTCATCGATACCATCAGAGTTCAAATCTCAATGATATCGGTAGGCTCTCGATAATATCGATCATGGGCACGAAGTCCTCCAGCAACATTTTTCAGGTGGTTTTTATCTCTAATCGAAGGTCACGTAATAGAATCGATATTCTATATATCGATGTTATCGAAACCAGATCGATTGCACCGAGAATGGATAAAACTGTCTAGCAAGTTCACTAATAAAATCCTTAAATTTATTGATGTATCGACACGACTCTCGATATCATTGACATTTAAATTCCGATGATATCGAGTATCCCCTAATCATATCTAAAGTCTTGAAAATTTTCATGCAAGTTTCTCTCATTTTTCAAATATCGAGGACTCGATCCTTATTTTGATAATATCGGAGTTCGAAATCCAATGGCATTGACATGAGTCTCGATTCCCTCAATCAGTTGGCAAAAGGTCTTCAAAAGCGTATGACATTGAGTTTGTGTCATCGAGCGAACCATCGATACGATCAAGAGTATACGCTTGATGATATCGAACCTGCTCAATGATATCGAACTCTGTCATAAATGTGACCATTTTATATTCGTTGAAACCTTTTGCCTATTTAAAGAGAACTTGTCTTTTATTGCAATGAGAGAAAGAAGAGAGTGCCTTTGTGTGTTTAACCTTAGATCATATACCCAAAGCCCTTTCTCTCAAGGGAGTTCATCCTCCAATCCACCCTCATCAATAGAGTGGATTGGGGAATGAACTTTCGCATTCAAGGATCCTCCAGCTTCTACCTTAATGGAAAATCATTAAGCTGGGATGCCTTGAATGCTTAGATAATTGGAATCGCTCTATCTTCCTGATAAAAAAACATCTAGAGAATATGATTCCATCATAACCTTGATCCAACCCATTACCTTATATTAATATATCATTTGTTGCGGATCAAGGGAGATGAAGACTCTTCATCAACAAGGAGGAGATCTTCGCCACTGTGCTGAATGAGACTCATTAACTTATCTATAAGTATTTAGAGTCCAGAGGACCCTTTGATCATTCCTTTGTAGGATTGAGTCTAAGGTGTTTCTCACCCTTGAAGTCCTTAAGGAGACCTCCGGTGGGAGTGTATGTGGTGGGTGCGTTGTGTGGACCTTTATTTTGTGGAAAGCATAAACATCTGGTTGAAGGTGAACTAGTAAAATCTTGGGTTAAAGGTGAACCACGTAAAACCTCCGTAGGGTCTTAGGAAAGATCATTGGCCAGTGTGCCTAAATGTGGGTACGATGTGTTGACCCTTCCTCATGAGAGCATAAACAGTCAGCATCAGTGTAAGTTATAAAGGTTGAAGGTGAACCTGATTTAAAACCTTAGGTTAGAGGTGAACCATGTGAAACCTCTTTAGTGAAATCCGGTACATTCAAGGGTTGAGTGCGGTTACCAGGAGTGGAGTAGACAAGTAGTTGAACCACTATAAAAATGACTGTGTTTGCGATTGCTATTCATCTGTGTGTGTGTGATTGTTTATGTCAATGCTTTCATATTTACTTATCTGAGCACACCTCACGCACAAACACAGTCATATCCATCATGAATTAAGCTATATATTGTTGTCTTTTGAATAGTTTGTGATTGGATTCTCTACCAGGCTTGGAAGCCAGTAGAGTTACATTTGAGTAATCTTGATAATTGCTTATCTGTAAGGATTAGTGTAAAAGAATTTTTAAATACATTGTAAAAAACTTTAAAAAGTCCTATTCACCCCCCTCTAAGACATATTGGCATATTCTTACTTCAACTCAAGCGGTCTTCACCGCTATTTCAATTGGTATCAGAGTGGGTCTCTCTTTAAGGACTTCACCACCTAGAGAGTGATCTTGACTGAAGTTTGGAATATGGCCAAAGGAGAGGGCTCACCAGTCACTCGACCTCCAGTATTTGACGATTCAAATTATGCATATTGGAAGGCTAGGATGCACTACTTCCTGAGATCTTTGGACCATAATGTTTGGGATATAGTTGAAAATGGTTATGTGCCACCAACCGAACAAATCGCACTTGAAAGTGGCACAACCATCTCAAAACCTAAACCCAAAGAAAAGTGGACGATGTTCGACAAAGAAAAATAAACTGTTGAAGCAAAAGCTATGAACGCCATCTACTGTACTGTGTTTCAGGATATTTTTAATCAAATAAGCATGTGTGGGACATCCAAGGAAGCATGGGATCTATTGGAAACAACCTATGAAGGCACGCGCACTGTGAAGAGGTCTAAACTACAACTTTTGACTTCATAGTTCGAAAGTCTCAGGATGGAAGAGCATGAGACATTTATGGAGTTTTTCACAAAATTGAATATCATTTGCAACTCCATGGGTGGATTAGGAGAGAAAGTTCCTATATCGAAAATTGTAGGAAAATTCTAAGATCCCTACCGGAACGATTCAATCACAAGGTAACGACAATTGAGGAATGTAGGAATATTGATGAAATGAAAGTAGAAGAACTGGTAGGTTCCCTACAAACTTTTGAACTACACTTCACACAATTCCAAAAATCTAAAAATACTGTCCTAAAAACTTCTAAGAAAATAAAACATGAGGACAGTGAGAGTGAAAAAGAAGATGAAGATGAGGAAATAGCCTTGCTGGCACAAAAATTCAGAAGAATCGCGGCCATCCCTCCAAAGCAAGAAAGGTGTATAACAAACCCTCTATAGGAAAATTTGGTAAAAGGACCAAAGAACCACAATGTTATGCCTATCATGAGTATGAACACCTATCTACTGAATGTCCAAACAAAAAAACTAAGGGCAAGGCAATGGCCGCCACTTGGGATGATACAAAAGAGTCAAATTCAGAATCCAGTGACTCAAAGAGTGATGAAGATCAGAAATCATTAAAAATCCTTATGGTCTCCACTACTCCAATCATTTTCAGTGAATCTGAGAACGAGAAGGAACAGTAAACCATTGAATCATTTTCGTCTAAATGAAGAAACCGGAGAAGAAGAAGAAGAGATAGAGAAGGATAAACTGCAAGATGCTTATAACCAACTCTACATTTATAGCATCCATATCCTTAAAAGACTCGGTATGTCTGAAAACAAAAAGGAATTGCTACAGAAAGATTTAGACAAAACCTTGGAAATCAATACTCATTTAATCAATGATTTAAAGCAATATCATTCAGACGATGATAAGTTGGAAAAAGAAAACCTATCCCTAAAGATGGAATCATCAAAACTTATGAAATAAATTGAATTATTAAGAGATGACAATGCACAACTCAAAAATGATAATCACTCACTCCATATTGACCTAGAGAAATTCAGGCGATTTTTTGAAATAAACTACAAATTTTCTCAGAGTGGTGAGAAGCTAGAAAAATTGTTAGGGATGGGAAGACAAGCAAGAGACAAGAGTGGCCTAGGGTATGAGAAAATTAAAAAGAAAACTAGAAATAAAGCTCCAACAAATCTCGCTGCTTCAGGTAGAAATATGAGAACCTCTCCAGTTTGTCATTATGTGGTGATGTGGGTCATTATAAGTTTGAATGCTTGACACCTAGACAAACTTTATATAACTCTGATCAAAATTACATTGGTAAATTCAAATCAATCAGAGAAACTCAGAATGTTAAAAGTCCACCTTGAAAAAACACTCATCCATCACCACCTAAAGAAAAAGACTGAATGAAGAAGTCTGCCTCAAAATGAGTAGTAAAAGAAAAACTGAACTGTCTGATGATTAATTTTCATATATCCTAAAATATCAAGCAGAAAAAGAAACAAGTCCAGGTCATGCATCTCAATCTGGATATTCGCTGAAATGATGTAATTTTATTAAGCTTCAAATGATATATCTGAGGTTCCTGTCCTCCATCTTTTATATATAAACATTCATATGTTTATACTTTTGTTGTGTACAGTGATTGTACATAAATTTTGCTAAGTATACCATTGATACATAGGAATACTAAAAGTATACTTGAAAGGTCATCAAAATATTGAAAATGGAAAATCATTTACCTTTGATACGACTATCGATATGTCATTTCTGATTAATCGAACAATGGTCGATATAATCGACGGCTCCTTAGAATGTGACAAGGCATATGATAGAGGATGATATCAGAAAGAGAATCGAAGGGATCGATCTAGAGTTCATCGATGTAATCGAAATATGGATCGATAATATCGATGAATGCCGCCCGATATAAAAAGATGGAACCTGAAAAGGGGATTCTATTCCAGGGTTTTCATTTTTTTTTTATTTTTTATTTTTTGCTCCCAACCAGACGGCTCAGAACGTGGTCAGACAGCCCCAGAAGGTCTGAAATACGGTAATACCCTTCTAAATCATCAAGATTCATTTTATTTTGGGTATTTCCTTTTCTATTTGGCTGTGTCCTTTTTTCCCAAATACTTTTAAACGTCTTTTGTCGTTATGGGAAAAGACAAGGAAAAAGTGTCGGGTCTGGGAGAATCATCAAGATCTACCTGACAAAAAGTGGTTGCTTCAAAAGGAAGCACACGGGCACCAGAACGTGGGACTCCCACAAGGCAACGCACAAGACAAAGTGGGTCCCATCCTGAAGCACGGGTGCCTCCACCAGTGTCGATGAATCCGGTCTTAGCAAAATTTGCTAGAAGGAAGGTTATTCCCGAGAGAAAGGTCGACCGAAGCTGTCTAACTCCATACAATCTCAAACCTCTATTTTTCGCAATAGATTGGTTACCAGTGTTTGACTTCGGGGGACCATATCAACTCGAACGGACACATAACTTCTTCGTCGCCTGCCATTCTCTGGTATCTGATCCACCATCCATCACCGTATCCGTCGATGGTGATGATGTGCTGATTACTCCAGAATCTGTTACAGGAATATTCAATCTTACCCTATCTCCTGAAGGGATTCTAGATATGGACATGGAAAATCTTGAAGTTCGATCCCAGGTTACCAAATTTCTGTGTCATAATCGTGATGTCCAGTGGTACCAAGGAAATGCCTTAAAAGTCAGATTCATGGAACCATGTTATCGGGTCTTGCATGGTATTCTTGCTTCAAACATTTACTCATGGGGTACAAACAGGACGGATCTCACAGGCTTCATGACAATGATAATTTATTCAATCGCCTCTGGGATCAAGATTTGTTTGCCTACTCTCATTGTGTATCAGTTGGTGTATGCTTTTCATAGGGCCCGGGACATTCTCGTACCATATCCTTGGATCATAAGTATGATTTGTGTGCCATAGGATTCCCAACTACAGGTGATCCTCTTCTTCCACTCCAAAACTTCAATGAAAGTAACATTCGAAGGATGGATTTAAGGTTTCATAAATATCATGAGGATCCAACTGAAGAAGACATTCAAGCAGAAAGGGAAGGTGAGGCAGGTGACGTCCCCATGGAAGGGACCAAGACAGCCGGAGAAGAAGCTTCTGGTCCACATCAAGCACCATCGACATCGGTTCTTGGGCATGCCAAATGTTTCAAGTTCCACCAGGATCAGATTGGTGCAATTCAGAGCGATTTCCATTCAGTACATGAGAGGCTTACCATTTTGGAACGGCTTGTTCAGGGAGTGCAGTAGATAGTACAACAATTAGTCGATATAATCACCTATCGTCATGATGATACGGTGCCATCAACCTCTACTCCTTCGTCGTAATGTGGGTCATTGAACACTATCACATTCGCCCGCACTTTTTTCAACATATGAGCATAAGTATCTTTTTTATGCTCTACGTTCTTATGAGCGGATGTGATAGTCCTCTGATAGTTTCATTTTGGTGTATATACCCCGTAAGGGTTTGCTGTTGCTAGTTGGCTCTAATTGCCCATGGATGGGCTGAACAAACTGATGTTTGACTGTGATTGCCCATGAATGGGCTTGATGATTTTTGTCTTGGCTATCTGTTAATCTAATGCCGTCAGTAGCAGTATATGTGTTGGATGATGAATATTTTGATGACAGTGGCTACATATAATTCTATTCTTATGGTTACTAGGATATATCTGTCTCTCCTATTTTATCTCTTATTTGAAATGGTATACATGTCTTTTAACAGTTTTTATATCTTCTTGTATATCTAGTTTATCTAATTCACTATGCATGTCTACCCTCTATAAATGATGTCTGTTTTTAAATTGATCGCATCCTTACATACATCTGTATCTGTGATTCTCTCACTTGTCATTAAAATTCAGTCAATATCTATTATACTACTATGCCTTTGCCAATGACTGACAAAAAGGGGGAGAAAAGTTCAAAACACCCCAAATGGAAATTGTATAACTACTTGAATGGTGTTGCAGGTGTTAGGGGGAGCAGGTGTTGCAAGTGTTAGGGGGAGCAGCTGCACCAAGCAAAGGAGAGCTCTACAGTAAAGGAAAATAAATACTAGTTGTGTACATGGGTTCATTAGAATTTGTAAAATTGCGTAAAATGTATGTACACACAATTTAGGATGTGTCCTAAGGTGTTTTTGGTATTTTGTCATGTAATTGACAAAGGGAGAGATTGAAAGTGCCCTTGCTAGTGCCCTGGTTTGTCAATTAGCTTGTGTGTTGAGTCAGTCGGACCGCAGAAGCCTCACAGGAAAATCTATACAAGCGTTTGCCTCAACCGGATGTGTGAAATCTCACCATAGGTAAATTTTAGCCTCACATCCCTTGTCCCAAAACACAAGGTGAATAAAATCCTTAAAACATATTAGAACATATTAGGGTTTACGGTGAGAAAAGTTTTCTAAAGAATCAGAAAATCTCTAAGTTTTCTTACTCTGTCGATTATATCGAAACATATCTCGATATAATCGACCTGCGCTATCGATGTCCTCGATAGACCAATCGATAAAATTGAATGAGGATGTAATATGTCCAACAACCAAATATATATCTGGACAGAATTATCGATGTATCGACACACATCGATATCGTCGATATTTGAATCTCGAGACCATCGAAGATGGCTCGATAATATTGACAGGCAGATCCGGCGCTCCTGTTTTTACTCAGGAAAATCATATATGCTTCGATATATTGAATTCCTCATCGATACCATCGGAGTTCAAATCTCGATGAAATCGGTAGGCTCTCGATGATATCGATCATGGGCGTGAAGTTCTTCAGCAATATTTTTCAGGTGGTTTTTATCTCTGATCAGGGGTCACGCAATAGAATCGATATTCTAAATATCGATGTTATTGGAGCTGCATCGATTGCATCGAGAATGGACAAAACTGTCCAGCAAGATCACTAATAAAATTATTAGATTTATCGATGCATCGACACGACTCTTGATATCATCGACATTCAAATTCCGATGATATCGAGTATCCCCTGATCATATCTAAAGTCCAGAAAAATTTCATACAAGTTGCTCTCATTTTTCAAATATTGAGGACTCGATCCTTGTTTCGATAATATTGGAGTTCGAAATCCGATGACATCAACATGATTCTCGATTCCCTCGATCAGCTGGCAAAAGGTTTTCAAAAGCATATGACATTGAGCAGACCATCGATACTATCAAGAGTATACGCTCGATGATATCGAACCTGCTTGATGATATCGAACTCTATCATAAATGTGACCGTTCTATATCCATTGGAACCTTTTGCCTATTTAAAGAGAACTTATCTTTTATTGCTATGAGAAAAAGAAGAGAGTGCCTTTGTGTGTTTAACCTTAGATCATATACCAAAAGCCCTTTCTCTCAAGGGAGTTCATCATCCAATCCACCCTCATCAATAGAGTGGATTAGGGAATAATCTTCCGCATTTAAGGATCCTCCAGCTACTGCCTTAATAGCAAATCATTAAGCTGGGATGCCTTGAATGCTTAGATGATTGGAATCGCTCTATCTTTCTAATAGGAAAACATCTAGAGAGTAGGATTCCATCATAACCTTGACCCAACCCGTTGTCTTATATTGGTACGTATATCATTTGTTACGAATTAAGGGAGCTGAAGACTCTTTGTCAATAAGGAGGAGATCTTCGGCACTGTGGTAAATGGGACTCATCAACTTATCTGTAAGTATCTAGAGTCCATAAGACCCTTTGATCATTCCTTTGTAGGATTGGGTCTAAGGTATTTCTCACCCTTGAAGTCCTCAAGGAGGCGTCCGTCGGGAGTGTATGTGGTGGGTGAGTTGTGTGGACCCTTGCTCTGTGGAAAGCATAAACATCTGGTTGAAGGTAAACCAGTAAAACCTTGGGTTAGAGGTGTACCACGTAAAATCTCTGTAGGGTCTTAGGGAAGATCCTTGGCCAGTGTACCTAAATGTGAGTGCAATGTGTTGACCCTTGCTCATGAGAGCATAAATAGTCAACCTCAGTGTAGGTTGTAAAGGTTGAAAGTGAACTTGATTTAAAATCTTAAGTTAGAGGTGAACCATGTGAAATCTCCTTAGTGAAATCCAGTACACTCAATGGTTGAGTGCGATTACCAGGAGTGGAGTAGACATGTAGTCGAACCACTATAAAAATGATTGTGTTTGTTATTTCTATTCATCTGTGTGTGTGATTATTTGTGTCTATGCTTTCATATCTACTTATCTATGCACACCTCACACACAAATACAGTCATATCCATCATGAACTAAGCTATATATTGTTGTATCTTGAATAGTTTGTGATTGGATCCTCTACTAGGCTTGAAAGCCAGTAGAGTTACATTTAAGTAATCTTAATGATTGCCTATTTGTAAGGATTAGTGTAATAGGATTTTTAAATATATTGTAAAAAATTTAAAAAGTCCTATTCACCCCCCTCTAGGACATATTGGCATATTCCTACTTCAACTCAAGCGGTCTTCACCGTTATTTTAAATTCATCCTCCAATTCACACTCAGCATTGACATTCAATGGAGTGGATTGGGGAATGCACTTTCACATTTAAGGATCTTCCAGCTACCATCTTAATGGCAAATCATTAGGCTGAGATGCCTTGAATACATAGATGATTGGAATCGCTCTATTTTCCTTATAGGAAAACTTTTAATAAAGTAGGATTTCATTACAACCTTGACCCAAACCATCGTCATGCATTGCTACATCTTTTGAGTTGTGGTTCAAGGAAGCAGAAGACTCTTCATCAACAAAGGAGGAGATCTTCGACAACGAGCTAAAAGGGATTCATCCGCTTATCTGTAAGTTATTAGAATCCAAAGGACCCTTGTGATCATTCCTTTGTAAGATTGGGTCTAAGGTATTTCTCACCCCTTGCAAGTCATATAGGAGGCCTCCAGTGAGAGTGTACGTGGTAGGTGCGTTGTGTTAACCCTTGCTCTGTGGAGAGCATAAACATTTAGGGTCTTGTGGAAAATCATTGGCTAGTGTACCTAAAAGTGGGTTCTTTGTGTTGACCCTTGCTCGTGAGAGTATAAGCAAAAGAGGTTCCTTGTGTGGATCCTTAGCCAGTGTGCCTAAAATCAGGTGTTATGTGTTGACCCTTGCTCGTGGGAGCATAAACTCTCAGCCTAGGTGTAAGTTGTACTGGTTAAAGGTGAACCTGATTTAAAAACTTGGATTTGAGGTGAACCATGTGAAACCTCCTTAGTGAAATCTAGCACACTCAAGGGTTGAGTGCGTCTGTCGGGAGTGGAGTAGACAAGTAGTCGAACCACTATAAAAATGACTGTATTTGTGATTGATATTTTACTTTAATTACTTGTGTGATTTCTTTAAATGCTTTATACTTGATCACACCTCACACACAGTCACATCCATCATAAACTCTAAATTGCATCATGTTTATCATTAAATCAGTTTTGTGATTGGATCCTCTAATTGGCTTGGAAGCCATTAGAGTTATCTTGAAGAAATCCTGATTCATGCATATCTACTCAGGACAAGTTTGATAGGATTTTAAATAAACTATAAAAATTTTATAAAAGTCCTATTCATCCCCCTCTAGGACATATTGGCATATTCCTACTTCAACTAAGGCGGTCTTTACCATAATTTCAATTGGTATCAGAGTGGGTCTCTCTTAAAGGGCTTCACCACATAGAGAGTGATCTTGACTAAAATTGGGAATATGGCCAAAGGAGAGGGCTCATCGGTCTCTAGACCTCTAGTATTTGATGGATCAAATATGCATACTAGAAGGCTAGAATGCACTACTTTTGAGATATCTGGATCATGATGTTTGGGATATAGCTGAAAGAGGATATGTGCCACCATTTGAACAAATAGTACTTGATAATGGCACAACTATCACCAAACCAAAATCTAAAGAGAAGTGGATAGCATTCGATAAAGAAAACCAAACTATTGAGGCTAAAGCTATGAATGCTATCTATTGTGCTGTGTTCCAAGGACATCTAAAGAAGCATGGGATTTGTTGGAAATAACCCATGAAGGAACAAGCACTGTAAAGAGATCCAAACTGCAACTCCTAACATCGTAATTTAAAAGTCTCAGAATGGAAGAGCATGAGACCTTCATGGAGTTTTTCACAAAACTGAATATCATTTGCAACTCCATGAGTGGATTAGGTGAGAAAGTTTCAGTCCCAAAAATCTATAGGAAAATACTAAGATCATTACTGGAACGATTCAATCCTAAAGTAACAACCATTGAAGAATGTAGAAACATAGATGAAATGAAAGTCGAAGAACTTGTAGGTTCTTTACAAACATTTGAACTATACTTCAAACAAACCCCAAAATTTAAAAATACTATCCTCAAAACTTTAAAAAAAATAAAAAATGAGGACATTGAAAGTGAAAGAGAAGATGAAGATGAGGAAGTGGCTCTGTTAGCTCAACAGTTCAGAAAGTTCTTTCAGAAAAATTGTGGTCGTCCACTTAAAGGAAGAAGGGTGGATGACAGACAGTCTGCAAGTAAATTTGATATAAAGACCAAAGAACCACAATGTTATGCTTGTTAGAAGTTTGGACACCTGTCTACTAAATGTCCAAATAGAAAAACTAAGGGTAAGGAAATGGCTGCCACATGGGATGTACAGAAGAGTCAAACTCAGAATCTAGTAACTCGGAGAGTGATGGTGACCAGAAATCTTTGAAAATTCTTATGGTCTCCACTACTCCATTCATTTCCAGTGAAACTGAGAACGAGAAAGAACCACAAGCCACTGAATCATTTCCATCAGATAATGAGGAAACTGAAAAGGAAGAAAAACAACAACAAAACAAACTACAAGATGCTTACAATCAACTTTATATCCATAGCATCAACATTGTTAGAAGACTTGGAATATCTGAAAACAAAAAAGAATTGTTGCAAAAAGATTTGGATAAAACTCTGAAAATTAATACACATCTAATTAATGATTTACAGCAATATCATTCGAATTAACACCTTTCTTAAATCTGACACTAAAAAACTAAACAAATAAGTTAAGCAATTAAAAGATAAAAACATGCTCCTTCAAAACGAAAATCATACACTTCTGTTTGATTTAGAAGAATCTAGAAAAATCATTAAGCTAAACTATAAGTTTTCCCAAAGTGGTGAGAAGTTTGAAATACTCTTAGGTATGAGAAGATCTGGAAAGAACAAGAGTGGCTTAGGATATGATAAATTTAAAACAAAGACTGAAAATGCGACACCAATAATTGAAAAATCTACTGCTTCAGGTAGTAATAGAAGAACTACTCCAGTTTGTCCTTTATGTGGTGATTCGGTTCATTATAAGTTTGAATGCTTGACACCTAAGAGGACTCAACATAACTCTGGTCAAAATCATATTAGAAAATTCAAACCAACCAGAGAAATACAAAATTTCAAGAGTCCACCTAAGAATATAGATAAAAGAGATTCACATCCACCACCACCTAAAATGACTAACAAAGAGTAAGTGAATCAAGTGGTCGAATTAAATAAGAAAACAAAATCTACCATAGTTAAAAATCCTGTCACAAAATGGGTTCCAAAAGAAAAGAAGAATTGTCTAGTTACTCATTCAAACCATATACCGGGCAATGAAACTAAGTGGTACCTGGATAGTGGATGTTCAAGAAATGTCACAGGTGACAAATCTCTCCTTACAAATTATTCAGACCTTAATAATGGGATAGTCACCTATGGAGAAGGAAGCACCGCTAAGGTAATTGGACAAGGAATTATTAAAGAAATACATTTACTCGAAAATGAGAATGCCTTTTGCATAAAAGGATTAACACACAATCTTCTAAACATTTCTCAAATATGTGACAATGAGCATGTGCTTACATTCAACAAGGAAAAATATGAAATCCTAGACCTCTTAGGAAAATCAGTGATGAAGGGTTCTCGCACAAATAACCACTGCTATGTCATCAAAGGTAAAGGAAAGGATGATCTCTATGCCTAGAAATACTGAGCATAGAAAAATAAGTCCACGTCATGCATCGAGACTGAATATCTGCTGAAATGATACAATTTTTTGCTAAGCTCCTAATGATACATCTGAGGTCTCTCACCTTAATCTTTTTGTATATAAACATTCTAATGTTTATAATTTTGATTTGTATAATGCTTGTACAAAATCTTGCTATGTATACTGTTGATTCATAGATATACAAAAGTATACATGAAGGGTTGTCTGAATGTTGAAAATTGAAAATATTCACCTTTGATATACCTGTCAATACATCTAGTGAACAGTTCGATTACATCGACCGTGAATCGATACCATCAACAAACTCTCAAGCAACTAAATCATCGGGTCGGTTGGTCTCTCCTCTGATCTTCATTGAAAATTATCAGATAAGGTATTCCAATGTCATCGAAATAATGTTCGATGATATCGAAAATTACGGCTCAATTAAAAATGGAAGAATGGAAAAAGAGGCTCACTTGTTGATCTCAGTATGACAGTGCATTTCTCAGAATAGTTTTTTTTTCCCTTTCATCTCAAGAAAAAATGCTTAAAGGACTAGTTCTTCCACAATGTTCCTCATGGAGAGCAAGAAAGGTAAGAAGAATGCAACTAGCTCATCTCCATTTTTTAACTTAAACTTTTTGTTGGGATCATTGGTCTCTTAGAACTAATTGGGTGGGAGAATATTATGAATTTTGGTGGAGGATTTCAGCATAATCTTGCGCATCAGTTTCTGAACTTAATTTACAATGTTGAAAATAATCCTCCAATCATGTCAGTCACTGTCATAAATCAGACCGAGCACATCACCCATAGACTGATAAGTCTAGTGCTTAGTGTAGAAGTCACTAGGATACCTGTATCGGAACAAAATATGAATGGTCTTAGTGTATGGGGAGAAGTTACTCGAGCACTATGTAATGGTGCTACTATACCGAGAAATGCAAAGAATTTTCTTCATATTAAATATCTTAATCCTACATATAAAATTATTCACAGCATCTTCAACACAAATGGCTATCCCTGTGAAGTCTCTGGCAATAAGCTTTCTCCATACATTCTCAATATTTTATATGATGTTCATCTCGATATTCGTGTATGCCTACCCACTCTTATTCTACAATAATTAATTCGGGTGTCTTCAAATGAACCTATCACTACACTTCTATTCCCATGTCCTGTGTCCAAGTTATCACGACGATTTGGGCTACCTCCTACTAATGATCTCCCGTGCCCATGTGCCTGGTTCAACCAAGAAAACATCTGCAATTTGAATATAGTTGACAACGCGTCTCGTGGGGGGAAAAATAGATTCAATCTCAGGCAAAGGCTGTCCTGTGCACAGCCTCGACTTGATTAAAATCACGCAGGCTGTCACAGAACAAGACATTGTACAAGACCTTCTGGATGGACAATCTCACATGATGAAACAACTCGATAGCTACGAATCCTGTCTTTTACAGATCAGACACATGTCGTTGACTCTGCAACTTGCTACAAAACAAATTTTGGATTCCATACCAGAATAATAAAGGCTTTCGTACGTCCTTCCTATCATCACATACCTGGAGTCTCTCTGAAATACTTAGGGCATAAATATCTTTTTGAATGCCCTTCGCTCATATGTGTGTGTGTGTGTGGCTGTGGCTGTGGGTGTGTTTGGATATTTTGGATATGGCTGGTTATGAATATCAGATATTTTCTGCCTTACGTATATTTTGTCAATCCCTGTTTTATCTGATCATCACTTAAATGGTGTGGAACACATGTGATGTTTTAATCATTATTCTATCTGCTTATATCACTGCTCTATTTGGTCTACTATGCATACATAGTTTCTGAAAATGATGTCTAATTAATCAACTGTTTTGATCATTATACATCCATCCTTTATAAACATATGATCTCTGCATGATTGGTTCTCTCAAATACTTCAATCTTCAATCAATATCAACTTTATATCTTTACCAATGACTGATAAAAAGGGGGAGAATAAATCAAACACCCCGATGGAAAATTTGTGTCTACTTGTTTGTGAATGGTGATATAGATGTTAGGGGGAGCAGCTCCACCAATATAGGGGGAGTAGCTACTAATTATGTATATGGTTTCACTAGACATTCTAAAATTATGTAAAACACATGTACACACAATTTATGATGTGTTTATCTAGATGATGTTCCAGGGTGTTTTGGTATTTTGTCACATAATTGACAAAGGGGGAGATTGAAAGTTCTCTGGTTAGTCAATTAGCGTGAGTGTTGAGTAAGCTAGACAAAGAAGCTCCATAGGAAGATCAAGCAACCGTCTGCCTCAACCGAACGTGTGCCTGAACTCGTCACAGGTAAATCTAAGCCTCACATCCTATGTCACAAAACACCAGGTAACTAAAACCCTTAAAATTGATTACAATATCATAGGGTATATGGGTTAGAAAACTTTTTCAAAACTTCAGAAAATCTCTAAGTTTTCTACCTCTGTCGATTTATCGATAGATTGATCGATATAATCAAGAAGTGTTGTCGATGTCCTCGATGCTCAATCGATACTATCGAAATGAAGACAAAAGATGTCCAGCAACCACATATTCTTCTGAACGAAATTATCGATTTATCAATACCCATATCGATATCATCGAAATTTAAATCTCGAGTCTATCAAAGTTGACTCGATAAAATCGATAGCAAAGGGTTTGTGTCCCTATTTTTTTTAAAGAAAATCATTAAGACCTTCAATATATCGAAGTACTCCTCAATATCCTCGGAATTCAAAAACTAATGATGTTGGAAAGTCTTCGATGATATCAGCTTAGACATAGTTTTCCAACAACATTTTTCAGGTGGTCTTTTATCTTGGACTGAGGGTCACTCAATAGAATTGATATTCAAATATCGATGATATCGAGGGCAAGTCGATTGCATCGAGAAAGGACATAAATTGTCCAGCAAGCTTAACTGAAAAATCCTTTGGATTTATCGATGCATCGACACAACTATTGATATCATCGACATTCAAATTTCGATGATATCAAATGTACCTCGATCATATCCTTGACCTGAAATATTTCAAAGATAATGTCTCTCTCATTTTTAAATGTCGAGGAATCGATCCTCATGTTGATGACATCAACGCAGGTTTCGATTTCCTCGACCAGCTGGCAAAAGGTTTCAAAAGCGCATGACATCTGAATTTGTGTCATTGAGCAGTCAGTCAATACAATCGAGAGTATACACTCAATGATATTGACTCTGCTCGATGATATCGAACTCTGTCATAAATGTGACCGTTTTATATCCATTGGAACTTTTTTCCTATATATAGAAAACTTGTCTTTAGTTGCTAGGAGAGAAAGAAGAGAGTGCTTTTGAGTGTTTAACCTTAGATCATATACCTAAATTCCTTTCTCTTATGGAAGTTCATCCTCCAATCCACCCTCATCATTGACATTCAATAGAGTGGATTGGGGAATGAACTTTCGCATTTAAGGATCCTCCAACTACCATCTTAATGGCAAAACATTAAGCTAGGATGCCTTAAATGCATAGATGATTGGAATCGCTCTATTTTCCTTATAGGAAAACCTTCAATAGAGTAAGATTCCATTACAACATTGACCCAAACTATCGTCATGCATTGCTACATCTTCTAAGTTACGGTTCAAGGAAGCAGAAGACTCTTCATCAACAAAAGAGGAGATCTTCGACAACGAGCTAAAAGGGATTCATCCACTTATCTGTAATTTATCAGAGTCCAGATGACCCTTGTGATCATTCATTTGTAGGATTGGGTCTAAGGTGTTTCTCACCCCTTATAAGTCATCTAGGAGGCCTTCAGTGGGAGTATAAGTAGTGGGTGCATTATGTTGACCCTTGCTCTCTGGAGAGTATAAACAGTTAGGGTCTTGTAGAAGATCCTTGGCCAGTGTGCCTAAAAGTGGGTGCTTTGTGTTGACCCTTGCTCATGAGAGCATAAACAAGAGAGGTTCCTTGTGTGGATCCTTGGCCAGTGTACCTAAAATCGGGTGCTTTGTGTTGACCCTTGCTCATGGGAGCATAAACTATTAACCTAAGTGTAGGTTATACTGGTTAAAGGTGAACCTGATTTAAAACTTTGGGTTTGAGGTGAACCATGTGAAACCTCCTTAGTGAAATCTAGCACACTCAAGGGTTGAGTGCGTCTGTCGGGAGTGGAGTAGACAAGTAGTTGAACCACTATAAAAATGACTGTATTTGTGATTGATATTTTACTTTAATTACTTGTGTGATTTCTTTAAATGCTTTATACTTGATCACACCTCAAACACAGTTACATCCATCATAAACTCTAAATTGTATCTTGTTTATCATTAAATCAGTTTTGTGATTGGATACTCTAATTGGCTTGGAAGCCATTAGACTTATCTTGAAGAAATCCTGATTCATGCATATATTGTCACGCCCCAAACTCAGAAACTGGGCTCACAAAATTCTCGATCGCCGAATCCGGTGCCGACAGCCTCCGTAGAACCCCATTCTTGGCTCTCGGTATCCATTTACCAGGTTTCGATCCTGGGATCCCACAAGGAGGATTTCTAATATCAATTTGATTCATAATGAGCATAACCATAAGCATAACCCACAAACAATAACCACAAGAAAACCATCACAAAATTCACTATGATAAAAAAAACTTTTGAGTACAATGTCTCTGAAGGGAAATACAAGATAATGCAAATAACAGAAACTTTAAAAGCTCGACTGCACGCTCCTGCTGCTACTATGCTACGGCTACGTCCTGGCGTCACCTACACACATCAATCATGCATAAGTTTATAGAAAGCTTAGAGGGTGGTGTAAGTGTGTGCGCAATATAAGTGTGCTTTGAATGCAAGGTCAGAGTAATGCGAAATCATGCTGATGAGTACATGAATGCAATCAGCCATACCAAGGCTATGTGGTGCAGGATATGAATGCTATCAGCCATAACACAGCCATGCGATGTGAGATGCAACTCAAGCATGCCAATCCTCATCATATATATTAGTACAATTCTTATTCTGGATAATCAACGGGGTCTAGTACACTCTAGCCAGTTTACCGCCCTTATCCGAATGCACAACTAGGAGAGTGGAAGAGACCTCTCTATCCACCTACTAATATCGGACCCGGCTCGTCAATAGCAAACTCATTCCTCAAGCTGGTCAAACTCAACTTAAAAATTACCCCCTTACTCAGGCGGGTAGGTCACACCCCTTTCCAATCAATCACGACACAGTGGGAGACATGGCCTACTGATATATGTCCCTCGCGCACTCATGTATCCACTCGGTCTCGACGTTGGAGTCATCCTCTGGTACCATCGGGTTTAGGGATTTTCATCTAGGGACATTATGGTGCCCCGATGCTAGAAACAATATTTTCAGTATCCAATCCAGCCACCCACGATGTGTCTGTGGAGGCTATAACCCTGATGTCGCTAGGGCATATAATAATCATAATTACACAATGCAAGTGCATGAATCACTCTACCAGACATGCAATAAATCCTGCACATACCGCGCGCTCATGTAAGGCAACTCCGCCTATCAGGGAGCCCATATACAATCTACCCGAAGGCATATGCTATGATAAGTCACTCCTCATATCAGGCATACATATGATGCATATGATCATGAATCATGGATCTATACTAAATATGTTATATGGTGATGGGCTCTATTCATAACGAAGATGGGCCTAAACAGCCTACACACTACAAGTATGGGCCTAACAATGGGCCTTAGGGAGAGTTATAATGTGGACATTTAACCAACATTATTCTCTATAATGTGGACGTCAAACTAACATTACTCCCAAGGCACGGCCTACCATGAATCACACATTTCAATGGGCCTTATGTACATCCTATTAGGCCTCGACCCAAGGGCCTCCAATACATTAAATGGGCCTCATATATATCAAAGTGGGCCTCAACATCGGGCCATAAATACATCAAGATGGGCCTAACCACATGGGCCTTGCATGCATCGCAATAGGCCTCACAACATGGGTCTCATATATATAAATATATATATATTAAGGTGGGCCTCAACAACGGACTACTAATACATTAAAATGGGCCTTATAAAAATCAAGGTGGGCCACACCCAAATATAAGTGGTGATAAGGGTTTTCATCATTAAAATTTCTAAGGATTCAATGGTGGACACTCAAACCCACTATTTTTCATAATGTGGTCCACCTAATCCTAGGTCTGTCTTATTTTTAGTCTCAAACCTTAAAATAAGCTTGTCAAATGATGGACGGTTTGAATGCAGCACATGCATCATGCTGGGCCAGTCACCAAACGGATGGACAGTAGGGATGTAGCATAAGCATCATGCTGGGCTAATCACCAAACGGATGGACAGTAGGGATGCAGCATATGCATCATGTTGGGCCGGTCACCAAACGGATGGACAATAGGGATGCAGCATATGCATCATGCTGGGCCGGTCGCCAAATGGATGGACGGACTGGATATCACGCCCACTGTGCGTGCAGTAGCGGCTGATGCCGGCTGCTGGCCAAGCCCACCCCAAAACAATTGACGGTGTGGGCATTCATACATTTATCAGTGGATCCCACATGGGGCCCACCATGATGTATATCTGCTATCCAAACCGTTGAACAGGTCACACAGACCCTGGATGCAACGAAAAAACAAATTTCATATTTAATCTGAAACTTCTGCAACCTAAAAAGGGTTTCAATGGTAGGCATCAATTCTCATTGTTTCTACCGTGTGGGCCACCTGAGTGTCCGTACAGGGCTGATTTTGGGGGGCCCACTGCCTAAAAAGGGGTCCCATGAAATGCACAGTGGTGATGGCAACACCCATCATGGTGAGGCCCACGGCTGGGACTGTGGGTCCCTGCCTCCAGCGTCCATGGCAGTAGGACATCGTGCGTCCTCACGTGTCAAGGCAGCAGATGCTGCCTCTTGTTTGTTTTTAAAAAAAAAAATCAAATACCTGTGGTTTTTCTCATGTGGGGCCCGCATCTGAAAAATCTAACCCGGCCACTAAATTCTACAGCCCCTGATCGACCGAATCAGACCAATATGCAACGTATTTTTGACGAATAGAATAATCAATGTGGGTTTTAACAGTAATACCATTATTTCCTATGGTATGGCCCGCTAGAAAATGGGATCAGCTTCATTTTTCAGCTCAACACCTAAAATGAACTGGGCAACGGAATGGATGGCTTGGATTATATACATACATCAAGGTGGGACCTACATGAGCAATCCACTCTTTAAAACTTTTTTTTTGTTAGCTGTTAGTACACACCACTACCAGTACACGCACTCCATGTTAGATACACCCCACTCTCATCACACTGGATGACATGTATATAATACAAGCATTATGGTGGGTCCCACATGGTTGTGGCCCACCTGTTTGGATCACCAATACTTGTGTTTTTCCTTCCATCCAGGCCCGTTAATAGGCTGGACGGCATAAATCAACGCATCCTTCAGGTGGGTCCCACAATGATGGATGGCATGGACGAGTTACATACTTCATAGTGGGATCTATTCGGGTGGGCCACACCGTCATATTAACACAAAGAAAATAAGGAAAGAGGGAGAAAGAAAGATGAGAGAGACGTTATGGAGGGGCCCCACCACTATGGGCCCCACATGATATAACTTATATATCAAAATGGGTCCCACCAACAAGTAGGCCCTAAAAATAAGAATTTAACGGTGGATCACCTACCTCTTACACTCCTCCTTGATCCCTTGCACTCCTATGCTCCTTGTCTTCACTTTTAATGGTGGTTAATGGACTTTGATGGTGTGGATGAGAGATGAGAGGGTGGGGAAAGTGGGCCACACTTGGCTTGGGAGAGAGGAGCTTGGACGTAGGAATTTTTTCTTGGGAGATTTTTTTTGAGAAATGAGAGAGAGAGAGAGAGAGAGAGAGAGAGAGAGAGAGAGAGAGAGAGAGAGAGAGAGAGAGAGAGAGTGAAGTGATGGGATGATATGGGATGGGTGATGGGTGGAGTGATGTAAGAGTTGACTTTGTGTTGCTTGTGTAAGAGAGAGGTAAGGGTAGGGTATGGGCTACTTGTACTTGACTTGATGTGTGATGTGTACTTGATTGATGGGATTAATTGATTGATTGATTAATGGGACATATCATAGAGATTTTTTCGAAGTTCGTAACGTGCTGCATTTTCTTCAAATTGAACATGGGCTCACATCTTTTAACCTGGGTATCGATTCGGTGCGCGAGTCACGGCGTTGGAACCGTGGTGATAGCGTGGTCACTAAGATACAAGTCTCAGGTTGGGCCAACTTCAGCATACAGGTCTCGGCTTAGGATCGCACACAAACGTTGGATACGGGTCGAGGATTACCGAAATTCGACCGAAAGAACTGCAGAAGCCTACGGAACGGTACGAACTAGGATATGGGTCTTACATATATACTCAGTGCAAGTTTGATAGGATTTTAAATAAACCATAAAATTTTTATAAAATCCTATTCACCCCCCTCTAGGACATATTGGCATATTCCTACTTCGACTAAAGTGGTCTTTACTGCAATTTCAGAGCATCTGTTAGATAAATGATATGTAACCACACATAATCTACATTAGTATTTTCATTTAATTAAAGTATAAAGGATTAACTTGAATGAAGGCTTGTTTGCTAGTTTTTTAAAACAAGTGGTGATTTGTCGGAATTCATAAAATGAGTTGAAATATATGGAATTTTTTAAATAAAAATAAAAATAAATAAATGAATATTTTTTTAAAGAAGGTTCATTTAGGCCAACATGGAGAACTCCATGACCATATACTTTTCCTATTTAAAGAATATCCTTAGATTTTTGTTGTAGAAATCCACTTAAAGGAATCTTAATCTTTGTTGAATGAGTACAAAATGGCCTTTCTTGTTAGTTTTCATTGATGGATGGTAAACGATTAAGGTTTCTAGATATTTTCTTTTTCTTTCTTTTTTTCTTTTCCTGAATTAGACCCATAGTCTCTCTCTCTCTCTCTCTCTCTCTCTCTCTGAAGTGGGATTGCGGCAGTAACTGCTTGGAGTTTTAAGTAGCTAAAAGGTTTTAAAAATTGTACAACACTATGCATGTGTGAGATTAATGCCCACATGATGTCCATCTTTGATTTTGGAGCCATTGCATGTTAACAACAGAGTCTACTTGTTGAACAACTTGAATCTTACACAATTTCAACAATTGCATGCACATCATGCAATTCCTTGCTAATAAATATTAGATGCGGATTTCCTACAAAGAAGTTCTTGCTCTGGGAAGCTAGGTGGGGACCATCACTATGTTTGTGAATCCACCCCATCCATCAATTCTGTGAGCTTATTTTAGGACATGTAACCAAATGAGCACGATCTAAGACTCAAGTGGGCCATATGAGAGGGAATATTAGAGAAAGAAATTCCTATTACTGAAACATTCCTGGTCTCCACTTTGATGTTTATATTCCATCCAAACCTTTATAAGGTCATTCCCACTAGGGATTTCTTGCGGAGTTCTTGGTTTGGGAAGCTAGGTGGGGCCCATCACGATGTTTGTGAGAAATCGACCCCATCCATCCATTTTGCAAGCTCATTTTAGGACATGTAAACAATTGATCTTAATCCAAGACTCAAGTGGGCTACATGAGAGGAAATTTTGGGGAAAGAAATTGCTACTGTTGAAACATTCCTGGGCTCCACCTTGATGTTTGTATGCGATCTAAACCGTTTATAAGGTCATTCCCTGTAACACCCTGCAAATTTCACTATACTCAATCTTAGTAAATACTCAAGTCTTACCATTAGAGAACCATACAAATGCAATTAAATAGCTTTAAGAGGCTAATGAATCAGCCCAATCACCTAAATCTTATGCATAAACATATGATCTATGAATCTAGGGTCAAGATCTGAGGGACCCACTGTCGATTGATCAAAACAACTGAGGCTTAATGAAGATCCACCTAAAATTAACATAACTAATGGATTAGATCTCGATAATCCTATGTACATACCTGAATTCACCAAATTACCTTATGGCCTAGGAATCAATGGCTTAGGAAAGCATGGTCAAATCACCATTTCTGCTAATCTAATAAAGGCCAAACGATAAACGTAGATCATCTGGGCCCTATCCATCATACACAAAAAACTCCACTTTCCAAATCATTCTAGAAATAGCTGGATTAACCAAACAAGCTCTAAACCACTCATTAGTGAGCCATGAGATATAGAAAATCGTTCATTTTAGTGGGCTTAACATTCTATGTGGATTGGATGGTTGTGACTGTGTGCTGAATCACTCTACTAGGAGCCGCAAGTAAGCACTTGAGAACTCGAGAAGAACCCTAGATATTTTCAAAAAGGGAAGTTAGTTATATTAATTTGGAATTATTCAAATTTGAGACATTCGAATTGTTATTAACTATCGTTCTACGAATATTCCTATAATCGCAACCTCAATTGACGATCGGCCACCAATGAATTGATCCCTTAATCATATTCGTCGATCGATATGTCCAAAATGCGTGGATCGCCACCTAGAGTAACCACTTCATGGCTTGGATTAAAAAGTTCATTACAAAGTGTGCCGTGAAAGCCAAGATCAAATAACCTTTGTATTAATGAACCATTAGCCTTATTTTTGGGGCAACCAAACTTCTAGAAATATCTACGAATACCCTTTTATGATCAGTGCCTCTCCCCATACGAATTTCATTGATTAATTAATGTTAGGGAGTGTTAGAGGGGGAGACTGTGTGTTTAAGAGAAGAGAGAGATAGAGAGAGAGAGAGAGAGAGAGAGAGAGAGAGCTTGTGAATTTGGGTTTTGTGATAGAAAAGGGAGGGGTGCTATTGAAATTCTATCATTGCAGCTGCCAAATACTCTACCCTAAAAACTTTAACATGAGTTGGAAGTGAGTCTATCTCTTATATTGCAAATAAGAATTAAATTATAAATTGCCTAAGCTTATTTATAATTGCTTTGAAATTGATATAGGGAATTTAGACTTTTCCTAAATCTCAAACCCCAGGTGCATTCAGGATAATGAACTCCCCTCAAAGGTGAGGACTATTCCTACCATGTTTTTATATATCAATCCTTGATAGTTACAGTTAGTGATACTTGGGTTATGTTGGAATTGCCTATATTACTAATTGTTAGAATTACTTCATTAACATGTTCCTTATGTTAATTATTGCTTAATTGATCATTTGCTTGATGAATTGCCTGATCTAAATGAAATCATGATATTGGGAATTATCTATGTTATTCGTTGCATAATGAATGTATGTGCCTACTAGATTGTTGAGCAAGTGCTCGTGCTTAAACCTTAATTGTCTCATTATGATGTAGCATTTGAATGACATGTGAATTTGACTTTGTATCTGATATACTATCACTAAAGGATGTAGATCAAGCTTTATAAACCATTTTAATCAATGGACTGCCTATCATTCAGTTGGTCATCAAAGGCTTATTTGGTTGACCAATAGTAGTAAGGGCTATACGAGTTGTTTTACACCTAATGCCAATTTTACCGAAATTCCATTGGTCCACTGGATAGGTTTCATGTGGAGTTGACCATTTACTTTTTTAGAATTGAATGATTCTGCCAAATACTTTGTTAGATCTAGAATACCATGATTCTATTATATTTAGTCACCACTTATAACCGTTAGTGCGTATTATAATCCTATATACTAAGTCTCAGGAGCTGGGTATGGTGATATGGGGCACTATGTTCGAGTTGCCACCATATGCTGGGTGATGAGCCTCCCATAGTGACATTAAGCATCAATGGAGGTGACAAGCCTACCATTCTCTTATATTAATCTTAGGTGACGAACCCTTAACATGTTGATTAAATCTTTGGGCGATAAACTTCATACCTTTGGATTGAATATTCATAATTGATATCGAGTGACGAGCCCTAATTTAGATTAAGTGACACTGGTGATGAGCCATGTGATCCTATTTATTTGTATCTTGATATAAATATGGTATTCTAGTTTTCCTAATACAGTTGGTTACAATCGAACTAATAAAGGATTGGCTAAAGTATACGTATCATGGAATTTACTGGTATTATACGGTCCCACTATCTAATGTGGTTATGCCACACGAGTAGATATCTTCGGTATCACTGTCAATTCTATTTGCATTACAGGTAATATTGGTGACAAGCTATATTACTGTCGGTTTTATTTATATTACATGTGATATTCATGGCGAGCCATATCGCTATTGCTTCTTTTCGAGACATGCATTCACATATCACGACATGCATACATCTAATCAATTAAATTAGGAAATTGTTTGCTATGTTGTGCTTTCGTTACCTATGCTTGATTGTGTTGATAGTGTAACTTGGGGGAATGGTAATACTAAGTTGATTACTTACTCCCTCTTGAGACAGTATTTTAAAACACCACCCAAATGTCATTAATGCACGTGCCATAAAAGCCATTGTGTTAGATGAGGCTTGTGTGGATCCAGTGGAGGGAGTACCATACTTTCATATTCTCAACAAGCAGGCGTAGTTCCAGCATGCTTCCACTTTTTTGTTTTCCTTGGAGTAGTTATTTAGAGTATTCGGATACTTAGTAGAGTATGGGCATGTATATTGAGTTCCCAACTGAGTGGACTTTACTGTTTGCTTAGATGACTGTTATGGATATTTTGTGTGTTTGATGTTGCACTATTTTATTTTCGAACTTAATACACTGGTTGGTTTAATTCTTTACAATTGGGTTTGATGTCATTTGATTATGATATTAAATATGCTTGTAAAAGTTAAAAGTTAACATCTGAAATACTAGGGACCGAGTGTCTACTCGACTCCTAAAATTCGAGACGTTACATGCCCACTGGGGATTTCCTATGAAGAAGTTTCTGCTCTATGAAGCTAGGTGGGGTCATCATGATATTCATAAGAAATCCACCCTGTCCGTCCATTTTGCAAGCTCATTTTAGGGCATGCTACTAAAAGAGCCCGGTTCAAGACTCAAGTGAGCCACACAAGAGGAAAAACTATGAAAGAAATTCCTACTACTGAAACATTCATGGGCTCTACCTTGATGTTTATATGCCATCCAAACAGTTTATAAGGTCATTCACATTGGGATGAATTAAAAATAAAAATAAAACTTAGCTTGATATAAAACTTTTGTATTCATACGAATATTTCTACGATGGTCGTTTAATTTCCACTATTTACTCTCATGTGGCTTAGTTGAGTCTTGGATCCAGCTCATTTTGAAATTAGTATAATTTACAAAAAAATTGGGTATCTTATATCGATTATAAATGCTATATATAAATGGTTTGGATCCCTGGAACAAGCCTCCGATCCAATGATTGCTCTTAGAGTACACATGCATGTTGAATTGACCTAATAGAAAATACTCTTTCTACACGACAAGGCGACATGATGATTGGACTGGGTCATCTGGCTGGCACTGGCTAAGAGTTAAGCAATCTGAGGTTTGAAATAAGTCAAATTAAAGAATTTTTTGAGTATCCTATGTCCGTAATAAATCTTATGCAAATCCGTTTGGATTTCTTAAGCATGCCTCGAGTGCAATGATTGTGGGCCTGTTTCATTTTCCAAATTCAATGTAAATGCCTACGAAATAGCTAATTAGTACAATTTCACCTATTTTAAATTCCAAATGTATTCTTGCTTCGAAAATCGGTCCAAAATGACTCACGTGAATTTGTGGACCCCATCGTCATGTATACGGCATATCCGTGTCGTCCATCCATTTTACCAAAATATTTTAATGCATGAACGGAAGAATGAGTCAAATCTAACATTCAAGTGCCCCACACCAAAGTAAACAGTGGGGCCAAGAAGTTTTTAACGGTGAGTGTTAGAATCCAAGTTTACTATGGTGTGGTCCACTTGAACTTTGAATCTACCTCATTTTTTTGCTCATGCCCTAAATTCATTAGGCATGATGGATGAATGGTGTGGATAATCTACATACATCACACTGGGCCCCACATATATTTATCAGCATCATCAATTTCAGTTTTAGGAAAAGTAAGAGTCAAATCACCCACACGAACGGTGGTAATTAGACTGGAAAATAATTATTACCCATTTTCCATACATTTGCCTTTACCCTAAAAATTCAAACATGCCATGAACTACATATGCATGGTAGATGGTAGCCTTTGCTCTGAAAAATCAAACATGCCCTAAACTACGTATGCATGCTAAATGGTAACCATTAACAAGTCCTTTTAAAGTGGCCAGTACAACATGGCCCAATGGATTAGTAGGCACCTAAGGCTATGCACTGGGCCTAAATTTTAAGCCCAAGTTCAACCCTTAGGCCCAGTGTAAGGTCCCAACCCTTGGCCCTATACGGCTGTGTGGCATGGCCTATTCCCACCTTTATAGGTCATGATTTTTTCTTAGATTCACTAAGGGCCTATTTGTTTTAATGTTAAATGTCAATAGCTATCAATTTATGATGTTGGGATTTTATATATATATATATATATATATATATATATATATATATATATATATATATATATATAGGTCTTGTCTCAAAAAATGAGGCCGGCTATTTAGGTCTCATTCGTTGTATCTATGCCATCCATTCATTTTTTTCAGATCATTAATTTCACGATCTAAGCCTAAAAATGAGGCAAATTCAAAGACCAAGTGGACCACATTATAGGAAACAGTGAGAATAATGATGGTACCATTGAAACCACTATTTTATTTGGTATGGTACATTTGAGATTTGGCCTTAGCTTCATTTTTAGGCTCATGATTATCTGAAAAAATGAATGGGCAGAATAGGTATAACACATTCATCATTGTGAGGCTCACAAAGCTTTGGTAACCGAATAAAGTAGAGTTTTGCTGGAGTAAATACATTCTTTTTTAACAAAAGACTTGCAATTTTACGGTACTAATACTGATAATCAGAGGGCTGCAAGAATCCTTCTGAAGCCCTGTCCTAAAGTGGTATTATAAAAAAGTGTCATGTTTGCTATACAGATATAGACTCCATTATTGAAAAGTTTAAAAAGACATTTTATATATAAAAAATATTACTTTTTATTATTAATCTTATATCAAAATAGGCGCACATCTTATTGTTTTGTTAGATAATATAAAGGTTACAAGAAGATTCCTTAATTCATTGATTGCGGGCGATCTAAATTCATAGCCCAGCATTTAGAAATTGTATACTTTGACATGTATTAGCTCAACATACAGGGCTGACTCAACATAAATGGGCTAACTGCCCAATAAATGTCTACCAATCCAATCCGATGGTGAGAAAATAAAATAAGCATAACTTTTGTTTCACCCTACATCTAAAATACGAACTAAGTTTAGAGTATGCCAGGTCTGCAATTTATAAGTGGCTGTGCATCTTCCGTCACACTCTCTTAGAGTATCAAATTTTTACAATTCAAAAATTCTCCTCGTAATGCACGTGGCAGGGATGGGTAATGATGGTTTGTTGGGCTACCCCCGCCCGCGGATCAGCTGCTGATGGTTTTTATAAGGAGACAGCTGGCTGCTGAAGAAACCTCATCGAGTTCTGTAGGCCCCACCATGATGTATCCTCTGCGTACACCGTTCATATATCTGGAGAAATCATTTTAGAATATGAGAAAATAAAAAAAGGAACCAGATCCAAAGCTAGAGTATATCCGCACATAAAACAACAGAGAGGGTGATCGCCACCATTAAAAGATTTTAATGATTACAAAAGTCTCGAGATGATATTTGTATTTTTCCTCCCATCAGGTATTTGTTTACTCGTGAACAGGTTAGTTCTCAGATAAAAATGACGGTGAACCCTAAAAAGGTTTCAACGGTGGCTTAAAATGATCATCTCTCCACTGTTTTCCCCCGCTGCTTTTTGTGGTGGGCTTTGCTCGTGGATCAGCTCAGTCTCCGGCTCATGATATAAAATGATCTTTTTAAATGTATGATCATATGATGCAACACATACACCATGGTAGGCCCGTACTACTTGATGACGTCACTTTGACAGGGAGTCTATCTGTCAGAGCCAATCCGCATCCTACCGCCCCATAGGTGTAATCATCTGCAGCTGGACAGCTTCCACCGCCCAATCGTCGTGACCGTCTACGATGAAATAAATTTCCCTTGAATTTCGGGACACCGTCCTATCGTAACAGTTTGAATCTCCACGGTTTTAACGGGGACGCGGATCAGCCACTGGAAGGTTGAGCATCAAAATTCGCTATCCCACCATGATGTATATTTTATATTCACGCTGTTCATTGCCATAGGAAACAGTGAGAGTGTAACTATGACCACTAAAAACTCTAAAGGCCACGAATGCTTTCGATCAAGTTAATATTTGTGTTTTCTCTTCTTTCATGCCAGTGTTAAATTGTGAACAGGTTGGATTTCATATAAACATCATGGTGGGGTCTACTAATGATTTGAATGTGACTCATTCTTTGGCTTATGCCCTAAAATAAGATTGCCAAATAGATTGACGGCGTGGATACGATATATACATCATAGTGGGGCTCACAGAACTTGGTGACATCACATCGGTAGCAAGTCCTGCTACTCAACCTGTCGTAGCTAATCCCCATCCTTTTTAATGGATGCTGATTGCCTGTTAAAGCCTTTCGTATCAAGTTCACACGAAAGGCTACCATGATGTTTGACAGAAATTCTACCTGTCCCTCCATTTTTCGAGCTCATCTTAAGACATGAGACTAAAATTGAGGAGGATCCAAAACTCAAGTAAGCCATACAAGATGAAACATTGGGAAAGGAATATCTACCATTAAAACATTCATGGGCTCCACCTTGATATTTATATGTCATCTAGACTGTTTATAAGGTCATTTTCGCTGGGATGAGGTGAAAACACCAAAATCTTAGACCGATGCAAAACTTTTGTGATCATATAAATATCTCAAAGGTGGTCACTAAATCCTCATCGTTTCCTCTCACGTGGCTCATTTGAGTTTTGGATTTACCTTATGTTAAGTCTCATGTCCTAAAATGAGCTCTAAAATCGGATGGACAGGTTTGTTTTATTGGAAGTAGGCCCCACTCATAATTCTTGCACAAAAACTTACTGTAAAAGGCTTTTGCAGGAAATCCACATTAGGGATTGTGCCTTTTAAAATCCGTGTCCCGTGTTGCCTACTGACGCTACGAGTAGTTAGTAGCGACTAGACAGTGCTCTTTGCTCCACTCCGTCAATTCATCTTTTTAGTTCATTTGACACAAGCTGTTGTAAAAATATTGATTTTAATATATTTTATTAACAAAAATTATATACAAATAATATAAAGTTGTTTTTGCAAAAAACCTACTTTTTGGTGTTTTGATAATAGTCCCATGTTGGAAAAGAGGAAGTAAAAGTTTGGCTTTATATGAGAAAGGTGGAGTACCTTTATGTTTTATATGCTTGGTCGTGGTGTATTGGGCTTGCGTGTTCCAGTGTGCACGTGCTCGAGCTCGATTAGAGTCACGGGCTCGGTGTGAGGGCGTGAGCATGTGAGGCAGCGTGGCTGTAGAGGCGCTAGCGGCGCACCATCCTAGACTATATAAACAGTGCCTAGATGGTTTTACAATCTATCACAAACGCATTCCAAGCATACGAATCTAGTAAGAATTACAAATAGTGTACTCCAACAAGCCAGCAAGGTTCAACCGAACCATTGCTTGAAAAACAGACCAATGTTGTGGTCTAAAATGGTTCATCCAAACCATTGCCTAAAGATCAGACCAGTGTTGTGGTCTAACACTCGCCTTCTCTCTCTCTCTCTCTCTCTCTCTCTCTCTCTCTCTCTCTCTCTCTCTCTCTCTCTCTCTCTAATTTTGGGATTTTTCCTTTTATTATTTCTGCCAGAAATTTGTGTACAAGAGTTCCATTGGTGGATCCTTGTATTTGCTGAACGCATATCCACACCAAGCTCATCGCATCTTAGAAGCCATTTGCTTGGAACCTTTCAACATACTCAATCTATTTGAGTAGGGGCAAATAACGTTTTAAGGACAACGTTCTTATACGTGCTTCAGCCTATCCTGATTATTTTCGGTTTACCAATTTATGGAAAATATTTTTTTTTGTATTATTTATCTGAACAATCTTAAAGTGTTATTTTGAGATTGAAGCCGAAAGTGTATCATCCATCAAACTGATGAATCGGGATCTGATTCATCTTGATCAGTTCGATGGAACCAACTTTACAAGGTGGCAATACAAGATCAAGTTCCTTCTGACGGTGCTAAAGATTTATTACATTTTACATCCAAAACTACAACCGCTGCCTGAAACTGTCGATGAAGACACACATGAACAGATCACTGCCCGTAACAAACGAGCTGAAAACGAACTTTTGTGCTATGAACACATTCTAAATGCTCTCTCCGACCGTCTATACAATCTGTACACACAAACATCATCTATAAAAGAAATATAGACTGGCCTAGAGTTCAAATACAAGTTGAAGAAGAAGGTATCAACAAGCTCCTGATAGCTAGGTACTTCGACTATAACATGGTAGATAACAAATCATTGTTGTCTCAAATCCAAGAATTGTAGTTAATAGTGAATAAAATAAAAGCCATTAAAATTGATTTTCCTGAGTTATTCCAAGTCGGGGCTATTATCGCAAAGTTGCCCCCGATGTGGAAAGACTATAGAAAGAAGTTGTTGCATAAGACTAAGAACTATACGCTAGAACAAATCTAGAAACATCTACGAATTAAGGAAGAATCTCATAACCGCGATAAAAAGAATAAAAATGGGAATTCCTTGTCCAAAGTGCATGCTGTAGAGAATACAAATAACAAGAATATCAAGAATGACGATTCCCTGAAACCCAATAAAGGGAAATTTAAGAAAACTTAGAAGAAGAACGGAAAGTTCAAAGGCCTTTGCCATGTCTGTGGAAAAATCAGGCATTATGCTGGAGTTTGTCGATATCGAAAATCGAAAAAAAAGTTAATACATAGAAGGTGATATAGTGGTAATGATTACTAAAGTGAACACAATCCAAGAAAAAGTTCCTAGTTGGTGGTACGATACTACTACTACCGTACATGTCTGCTACAACATATCAGCCTTCAAAACCAATGAGGAATTGACCATTGGTCAAGAAGTCCAAATGGGTAATGAAGTCTGATCGAAGGTTGTCGGCAAAGGAACCGTTGAACTAGTGTTTACTTTTGAGAAGAAAGTGATTCTGAAAAATGTGTTACACGTCCCAAACATAAGGCGAAACCTAGTTTCTGGGGATATTTTGGGTAAACCTAGAATAAGGGTTGTGTACGAATAAAGAAAACTGATTCTGACCAAGAATGTGAACTTTGTCGGAAAGGGATATGCTTGTAATAGTATGATCAAATTTTCTCTGAATGAAAGTTGAACTTCTATGTATATGGTTGAATCTAAAGGATTATGGCATGATAGACTAGCCCATATAGGATATAGTACCTTAAAATTCATGACTAGGAATGCTTTAATCTCATACACAGATAATGAAACTGATAAATGTGAAGTGTGCATACGATCCAAAATGATAAAGAAATATTTTCCTAGTATCTAGAGATCATTTCAAGTATTGGATCTTGTGCATAGTGATATCTGTGAGTTAAACGACATTCTTACTCGTGGAGAAAAAATGTATTTTATAACATTTATTGATGATTGCTCTAAATATGTGTATGTACACCTATTAAAGAGCAAAACACTAAACATGTTTAAAGTATATAAAGCAGAAGTAGAAAATCAATTAAATAATAAAATAAAGGTTTTTCACAGTAATAAAGGGGGAGAATACTTTTCAAATGAATTCGCTAACTTTTATGAAGAACATGGACTAATACACCAATGTTCTACACCATACACACTGCAACAGAATGATATAACAGAAATGAAGAATAGAACGCTAGTGGAAATGGTCAACTCAATGCTAATACGAGCAAAGTTGTCACTCAGTCTATTGGGTGAGGCACTGCTTGCAGCATGTCACATATTAAATAAAATTCTATCTAAGAAATATAAAACATCTCCATATGAAACATGAAAAGGTAAAAAACCTAACCTAGGATATCTTAAAGTATGGGGGTGTCTTGCATATTGTAAAACTCCTTTTAAAAAAAATCAAGTTAGGACCCAGAGCTATTAATTACACCTTTGTAGGGTATGCATAAAATAATAAAGCTTATAGACTTCTAAATCTAGAATCTAATACCATTATGGAATCAAGAGACATTAATTTCTTTGAGAATTAACTGTCCTTGAAGTCAAAGGATAATGAAGTCTAAACTTTTAATAAAGAACCAAATAATATAGCTCCACTGGTAGTGGAAGCTCCAAACGAACCTCGTAGGAGTTAAATGATAAGAGTAGAGAGGAGTTTAGATGATGATCATATAGACTCTCAGCGTATTTTTTCATCTTATATAAGGAGATAAAGATAATGTTATAAAAAAAATACTTAGAGTAATGACTATAGAAAATGACCCTAAAACATATAATGATGCTATGTCTTCTAGAGACTCGGCTTTCTGGAAAGAAACTATTAATGATGAAATGGAATATATAGTGTCAAATTAAACACGGGAACTAGTTAACTTACCTCTAGGTTCTAGACCCATAGATTGTAAGTGGATATTTAGGAAGAAATATCACACTGATAGGACTATCCAAACTTTTAAAGATGAACTAGTAGCTAAGAGTTTTAGACAAAAAGTAGGGATTGATTATTTTGACACATATTCTCTTATAATTAGAATAACATCTATTAGGATTTTATTTATGCTAGCTTCCATACATCATCTTCACATCCACCAAATGGATGTAAAGACTACATTCCTAAATGGTGACCTCAACGAGGAGATATATATGGAACAACATGAAGGATTCATTCTACTAGGAAATTAGAATAAAATTTGTAAATTAATTAAATCTTTGTATGGATTAAAACGAGCACCAAAATAATGACATAAAAATTTTGATTAAAAAATACTATCTTATAATTTCATGCATAACATTGCTAATAAATGCATATATTTTAAAGTTGATGGTAGTTGTATAATTATTATTTGTCTATTGTTGATGATATGTTAATAATTAGTAATAAGATAAAAGGTGTAACTGAAACAAAGAGATTTGTATCTTCCATATTTAAAATGAAGGATCTTGGACATGTGGATACCATCGTAGGTATTAAAACTAAAAAATATTGTGGGGGTTATGCTTTATGTCAATATTATTATATTGGGAAGATACTAAATAAGTTTAACCATCTAAATATAAAAGAAACAAAAAACCCATTTGATCCAAATATCAAGTTAAAAAATAATAACGGAAAAATAGTTGCACAACTAGAGTATGCGAGTGCGATAAAGAGTCTTATGTATGTTATGTAATGCACTAGAACAGACATCGCATATGCTATGAGTAAACTTATTAGGTTTACTAATAACCTCAGTACTGAATACTGGAATGTTATTAGTAAAGTCTTTGGTTACATAAAAGCAACCAAAGACTTAGGGCTATTTTATTTAGAATTTCCTACCGTATTGGAAGGATATACTGATGCAATTTGGATATTGAGTGTAGAGGGTAACAAGTGTACTACAGGATGAGTATTCACCTTAGGAGGTGTAGCTGTATCATGGGGATCTGAAAGGGCCTATATGCCTTAGAGGGGGGGTGAATAGGGCAATGCCAAATAAAACTTTAAATAGCTGAATAATAAAAGAAATAAAGCACAATGCTAAATTAAAAATCAATCTCAATAAACTAGATTTAAGAGAATGATATTATATCAGTTCTAAGGACAACCTTACACCAAAAATCAAAGGTCAAACATATAGGACCCCCAGTTTAGTTGCTAGAGTTTGAGTCGTAGGGCTAAGACTGGTCGAAGGACGAGTCGTACAGCTCACAGGACTGGTCGTAGGATGTCCAGGACTGGTCGTAGGACAACCAGAAAATTTTAAAAATCTTCAACAACCTATGACTGGTCTTGAAAAACTTAAAACTGGTCGTAGCAGAGGTAGGACTGGTCTTGAAGTCCCTAGGACTGGTCTTAGAACAGCCCGAACAAGCATATTAAAATATACGAATTATGTATCCAGAATGACCTACAGTAAAGTCCATCCTAAGGTCAATCTAAGGTCAAACAAACCTTAAAAGTGAGGTGGACATTGAAAGTCTGTACACTCAAATGACCCTTAAGAGAAGCTTGAGAATTTACGAATCTAGTTGTAGGCCTTCTCGAGCTTAATCATTTCTTAAGTTGACAAAGTCTTCTTCTATAATTGTACTTGTTTGAATCTTGAACATGCATACTTGGAGACTTCTATACTTGAATTCTTCATCCATGACTTGGAACTTTCTTCATTTAAGTTCTTGTCTTGAAATACAATGTCTTGAAGCAATGAATAGTCATGAAACACAAGATATACAAGACATAGATATAGGTTTTGGCACCATAAAATTTGACAACCAAAGGGATATGAAATCATAGCACTTACAGGATCAAAGAAACAAACCTGCATAACACACTCGACTATAGAGTATAAATTTATAGTCTTAGCTGCGACAAGCAAGGAGTTTGAGTGGCTTAAGGATCTTTTATTAAAAATCTCTTTTTGTGTAAATCCTATATCTACTGTATCACTACATTATGATAGCGAAGCCACATTAACTAAAGCCTATAGCGATACTTATAATGATAAGTCTACACATATCAGTATATGACATGATTATGTGAGACAATTGATTAGAGATGGAATCATTGCAATTTCCTATGTGAAATCAAGTAATAACTTAGTTGACCTTTTTACTAAACTTCTAACGAAAGAGGTAGTAAAGACAACATCTAGAGGGATGGGGTTAAAACTCTTCAACCAAAGTTCCACCATTGATAGTAACCCAACCTAAAATCAGAAAATATCTAGTTTCGAGTTTAATGGATAAAAATAAGTTACTGATATGTGAAAAGTTTTTAGTACTAAAATTATATACGACCTCATCCACAATAGATAAGTATTGAGTGTTACGAAAGAGGGTTGAGTTTTAGAACTTTTAATAAAATCCAGTCTAAAGGATAAGTTCTTAATAGTAATGAAGACAATAGAAGGATTTTACCTATGTGGAAGTTGAGATGGTGTAATCTCTCATAAGAGTTAGAGTTTCTCTCGGGATCGTTCATGAAATAGGATGAGCACATGGTCATTAATTGTGCTAAGTAAGATTGCGAGAACTCTAAAATACATAATAGTGAATATATGTGTAGTTTCTCTGGCTCTGTTATCTACGAATAACTGGTTCTATGCTGCGGCTACCAGTCATTTCGATAGAGCTTTGAGATACTTACAATAAGGAAAGATTCAAATTAAAAGATATCTTTTTTATGAATATAAGTTGTTTCTGTAAGGCCTGTATCGTAGCCCGTACCATTTCGTAGATTTTCACAATCCTCCCCAACGAATTTTGATGACCCCCAACTTCTAACAGACACTTGCACGTGACCCTGAGTCACATCCCATATATCTGAGTCGACTCGACCCGAGACTTATACCGTCGCGACGCACCTTCGCCGTGATTCGAATGCCACGTCTTGGCTCCTATGCAATACTCAGGCCAGGAGTTATGAGCCTGTGTTTATTTTAAGAAAATGCCACGCATTGTAAATCTCAAGAAGAAAATATTTATAATCTATCAAATTAATCTCATCAATCAATTAAGTACAACACTCATACCTCTCTCTTCACCAAGTCAAATGAACCCATACCTAGCCATTCCGTTCTTATTAACAAGTCAACAAGCACCATACCCTCCATGTCATCTGTCCTTACAACACCACTCCTCTCTATCTCATTTCTCACTCCATTCCAAGCTACTAAAGAGAGGAAACGTCCAAGCAAATCCTAAGAAGGGGAGAAGCCTAGTGTGGCCCACTCCCTACCACCCAATCTCCTATCTTAGCCATCCAACCTTCATTAACTTCCATCAAAGAGAGAGCTTAAGAGCTTAGCATTCTAAGGAGCCAAGAAGGAGCGAAATCGGTGGGTGTTTTGTAGGGTTAGGATTTCATTTTTAATGTATGTATTGTATTTACATGGCCCACCTAGGGAGGGTTCATAATGGCGGAGCCTCTCCCCTCCATCGTCGTTTCTCTCTCTCTCTCTCTCCCTCCCTCCCTCCCTCCCTCCCTCCCTCCCTCTTCCCTATTTTTGCAACCCACCATGATGAATGTATTTTTTCCCGACCGTTGTCCATCCGGGGGCCCACCTTACTGCTCATTTTCAGGTGGGCCTAGACAAAGAGACAACATAAATTTCATCCTGCTCCAAGGCTGGTAGGCCACGTTAACATGGACCCCACTGATGATTGTATGGAGTCTACCGTCCGGCTATGGATGATGGGGATCCACCTTGATTTTTTTATGTGCTTGATCCTGGTCGTCCATACTGGATGGGCTTAGATGAAGGAATCCGTAAATACCAGCTTCGTACAAAGCAGGTAAGCTACACGTGGGACCCACCATGCGTTAGAAGAAGATTGGCTGATGTGCCTTACAATAATTGTATAGCTGCTGTATTGATGTGCGTGAGGCATGGGACCCACCTACCGTGCGTGCACCATCCAGCACATGGGACGATGTTGGACGCACCTTGATGTATTTGTATCCAAACCGTCCAGCAGTGGGTCCCATTGCATGATGTCAGCAAGTTTTAAGCGTCTGATCATGTGGTATGTGTTATATCGAAATCGTCCATCTCTCTGGCGCACATGAGATATGGGTTTTATCTGCACCGTCCGTGCAGTGGACACCACCATGATATAAGTGTTTTATCCCAACCGTCTGTCCTCGTGGGACCACCTGACGGATGTGATGTATACACGTCGTCCATCTGTGGGGCCCACACGTGCTGTATATTCTTTATTAGCACCGTCCGTCCATGGAAGGTGGGTCACGAACATGATATATGTGATTTATTCCACGCTATCCACATCTAGACTATGGGGCCCACCCTACTTGTGGGGCCCCTGCATGATGTAAGTGTTGTATCCGCATCGTCCACATGGACGGTGGGGATTGCCATGATGTATGTGTTATATCCTAAATGTCCATCTGTTTGGACGTGGGCCCACCCCACACGTGTGACACGTGTGGGCAGGTGGGACCCACCTTGATGTATATATTTTATATCTGCACCATCCATTTGGATGCTGTTGTGTGGCACGTACCATGATGTATGTATTTCTCCATGCTGCCCATCTGTTTTGGGAGGACGTGGGGCCCACCCCACACGTTTTGTACGTGTGGGGGTGGGCCCACACTGATTTATGTGTTTTATATCTACACCATCCATTCCTGGACGGCGCCATGTGGGACCTACCTTAATGTATTTCTTGGTTGTCCGTCTAGGGCTGGACATGAGGCCAGCCACATGTGTGGATGTCCATATCATCCACATGGGGCGTGGACCCCATGATGATGTATGTGTTGTATAATCCACACCATCCGGCCATGATTGGTGGGCCCACTTGTTATGTAATCGCAAGGCCCACCATGTTGTACATGTTTCATCTATGTCATCAACTTATGCGGCCCACCTTGTGTTGTGTTGTATATTCATACTGTCCATCCACATGGCCCCCATGTGGTGCATGTATTTAATCCAAGTTGTCCATCAGGTGGGGCCCATTATGATGTTTATGTGGCCCATGAGTGAGGCCCGTTGTGCTATATATGAGGCCCATATGATGAGGCCCATTGTGATGTATTTAAGGCCCAGATATGAGGCCCATTGTGATGTGTTTGAGGCTCTGGGTTGTGGCCCATTGTGATGTGTTTGAGGCCCATGAGTTATGGCCATTGTGATGTATTCAAGGCCCATTGGACGTAGCCCATTGTGATGTATTTGAGGCCTAGATATGAGGCCCATTGTGATGTGTTTGAGGCCAATGGGTTGTGGCCCATTGTGATGTATTCGAGGCCCATGAGATGTGGCCCAATATGATGTATATATGGTCCATATGATGAGGCACATTATGATATGTATGTGGCCCATGAGCGAGGCCCGATGTGATATATATTAGCTCATATGATGAGGCCCAATGTGATGTATGCAATGCCCATATGATGAGGCCCGATGTGATGTATATTAGGCCCTTATGTGAGGCCATGGGCCCCACTATATTTTAGGCTTTATGTGAGCCACTCTTTGGGAGCAATGTTGGTTAAATGTCCACATCGATGGGCAATGATGGTTAAATGTCCACATTGTGACCTTCTCTTAGGCCCTTATTAAGCCAATTATCAATACCGATTATGAGTACGTGATAGTATAGCATTATGAGACATGCCCATGCGCATCATCTACATGCTTGATATGAGATGTGGTAAACCATTACATATGTCATTGGATAGGTTGTTATGGGGCTCAATGATAGGAAAAGTTATCCCACATGAGTGCACGGTATGCGCATAATTGATGTATGACTCATATATCTTGCATTGTGTGTTGTGAGTGATGTATGCCCTAGTAACATCAGGATTATCTCCATAGGCATATCGTGGATGGCCAAATAGGATAGCGGAAATCTTTTTCTACATGGAGTGTTATAGATGTCCCTAGATGAAAGTCCCTAAACCTCTATGGCCAAGAAACACTCCAGCATCTAGCCCAAGTGGATATATGAGCGCCTGAGTGCCGAATACTAGTAGGTCGCATCTCTCACAATGTCGTAGTCGGTTAGAATGGGGTGTACCCTTACCTGCCCGAGGGTAGGGGCATAGTTAGGATGAGTTTAACCAGCTTATAAATGGGTCTGTTATTGATGTGTCGAGTAAATATTGGCTTACTACTGGTCAGGCAGATAGTGAGGTCTCTTCCACTTAAATGGTTGCACGTCCAGTGGGAAGCGATTTGTGTAGTGTACTAGACTCCGATGATGATCCTAGAGATGTACAGTACTGGTCATGATGCCATCTGAGTTATTATGGACCGTCTGACAAAGTCGGCACATTTTCTTACGATTTGTGAGACCTGGCATGCGGACCGGCTCGCCAAGCTGTTTGTTGATGAGATCGTGAGAGTACACGGTGTTCCTGTCTCGATCATTTCAGACTGAGACCCGAAGTTCATGTCTTAATTTTAGAGGAGCTTTTAGAGAGCGATGGGGACTGATTTGTACCTCAGCACCGCGTACCATCTGCAGACTGATGGCCAGACCGAGAAGGTCAACCAGATCCTTGAGGATATGCTTCGAGTCTACGTGATTGATTTCTCGAGTAGCTGGGACAAGCATATGCGATTGGCTGAGTTCGTGTACAACAACAACCATTAGGCGACCATTGGCATGGCTCCTTTTAAGGCATTATATGGCAGACCATGTAGATCTCCTAGGTCCCGAGCTTATGCAGAAGACGTTAGAGGCTATCAATGTCATCAGGCAGAGGATGTGCATAACTTAGAGCCGGCAGAAAAGTTTTACTGACCGTTGGAGTCATCTCTTGGAATTCAATGTTGGGGACAGAGTGTATCTCAAGGTCTCGCCCATGAAGAGCGTAGTTCGATTCAGAGCAAAGGGCAAGCTTTTCCTAAAATTCATAGGACCTTTCGAGATCACCGGACGCATTGGCGCCGTGGCCTATCGGCTTGCCTTGCCATCTTAATTGTCTAGCGTCCATAATATTTTTTAAGTTTCTATGTTGAGGAAGTGTAGGTTAGACATCGTTCCCATTATTGATTGGTAACCATTGGAGGTTCATGAGGATGCTTCTTATATTAAGCAACCAGTTCATATCCTTGATCGGAAGGAGCAGGTCCTCCGAACCAAGGTTATTCCCATGGTGAAGGTGCAATGGGGCCATCGTAGTGTGGATGAGGCACCTTTGGAGCGTGAGGCAGAGATTCGAGAGCACTATCCCCATCTTTTCAATGTTTGATTATATGTTGTATTATGTTTTGATTATATATTGTGTAATATTTCATGTTCCCTCATGAGTTATGATTAGTAGTGATGGCAGTATAAATTTTGAGGATGAAATTTTTATAAGGTGGGGAGAGCTATAAGGCCTGTATCCTAGTCCGTACTGTTCTGTCGACTCCCACGATCCTTTCCGATGAATTCTGGCAACCCTCTCCCTATAATCGATGTTTGCGCGCGACCCTAAGTCATATCCCGTAGATTTGAGTCAACTCAATCCGAGACTTATACCATTGCGACTGCACCGTTGTCATAGTTCCAATGCCGTGTCTTGCATACCGAATCGATATCCTGGCCAAGAGATGTGGGCTCACGTTCAGTTTGAGGAAAACACTGCGCTTTTGCAATCCCAAGAGAATCTCTACAACCTATCCCATCACATCAATCAATCAATCAATCAATTAAAGTACAGAACCCATACTTTATTTCTCCCCAAGTCAATCAACCTACCCCAACTCTCTCCCTATACCTCTCTCTTACACACCCATACATGTCAAGTACAACTATCACCTCACATCCATCACCTCACTTACAATCACCCCTTCTCTCTCTCTTTCTCAACACACTTTCTAAGAAACACCAAAGTAGTGGACGTCTAAGCTATTCCAGGAGAGAAAAAAGTGGTGTTGTGTGGCCCACTTTCCACCCCAAGATCCATCTCCTAGCCCTTCTTTTTTTATCATCTTCCAATAAAGTGAAACACAAGGAGCTCGGCGTTCCATCGGACCAAGAAGGTCGAACGGTGGGTGCTTCTATAGGCTTATATTTCATTCTTTTGATGATGGGCCAAGTGGGGCCTAATGATTGATAGTATGGATCTCACTTTGGACCCTAGATGTGGCCGATGGCTCATTATGATTCACATGATCATTCCATGACAGGGCCATTCTCCATGGACCCCATCATGATGTTTACTTTCTAGTATGATAAGAATCATCTAGACCTTCTATTTTGGTAGAGAAGTAATCTCCATCATTGATTTTTGATTTGGTAGGCCTATATGTATTGGGACTCACTTGATGTACGATTGAATGTATGGAAGGGAGGGCCCATACTATCATGGTCCCTCCATCGCACGTGTGTGTCTCTCTCTCTCCCTCTCTTTTTCATTTTTTTCATGTGATGATGTGGCTGTGTGGCCCACTCGGATGGACCCCACCTTAATGTATGTCTTATCCACACCATCCATGTATATGGTGGCCCACCTGGATAGCACGTCTAAAGGTGGGGCCCACATTAATATGTGTTGTATCCAAAACCGTCCAGCATCCTTAGACGCTGGACGTCAGTGAAGTATGAACTAAAGGTGTGGTGTACCATCCAGTGAAACAAAAATACCAGCTTAATTCCAAGACTTGGGTGGACTACTCATGCAGGCCCCACCTTGATGCATGAGTCTGATCCATACCTTTCATCCCATTCCCCTGTACATTTTAGGCGTTGAACCAAAAATGAAGCAAATCTGATTATCTGGCGGGCCATAGCATAGAAAATAGTATTTTATACCATTGAAATTCACCCTGATGTTTCTATACACTAAAATACCTCAAATATTGGGCTCATTTAGCCTGTCATGAGCCATAGAATCTAATGGTTGGAGTGGATTCTCCTGATGCAGGCCCCACCCAGTAAAAACCTTCGAAAAATAAAAAAAATGCAGGCAGCAAGCACTGCCGCTGACGCCAAAGGACGCACACAGCGTCCTGCTGCTGCGTGTTGGAGAGGCATGGACCGTTGGGTCTCAGCCTTGGGCCCCACCATGAGGTGTGTTCAACATCAACACTGTGCATTTGGTAGGCCCCTTAGGGCAGTGGGCCACCCCAATAATCAACCGTATGCACGGCAAGAAACAGTGGGATTGAGGGTCTGCCATTAAAACCCTTTTGGGTTGTCACAGAAGTTTTAGGTCATTATGAAATCTGTTTTTCCTCTTTATCCAGGTCTTGGTAACCTTGTTAATAGATTGGATGGAAGATAAATGTTATGGTGGGCCCCATGCGGGACCCACTAATGTAAGTTTTTTACCCACACTGGCCCTGCGTGTGGAGGTGGGATGGTTGGTGTACCTCACTCCAACTACATGGCTGCTGTAGTGACATCACCAAGTTTTGTAAGACCCACCTACTTCATCCACGCCGTCCATCTATGGGACCCACCATGATGCATGTGTTGTATCCATACTGTCCAAGCATTTGGTAAGCTCATCTTAAGGCTTGAGGTTAAAAATGAGACAAATCAAGAATCACGTGGACCACATTACCGAAAATAGTGGGATTTGAACGTCTATCATTGAAACCCAATTGGGTTACAGAAGTTATGGATCAATAGGGAATTTATTTTCCCTCTTAATCCCGGTCTTTAAGACCTTATAATTAGATTGGGTGGGAAATAATAAACTTGACGGTGGGCCCTGTGATTTGTTTATCAGTGAGAATTATTATCTCCACTACTATTTGTGATATGGTCCAAACGATCCTTCAATGTGACTCATTTTTGAGAATTTATAAGGCCCATTATTGAGGCCCATCATGATGTATTTGTGGTCCAATGGGATGCAGCCCCTCATATATGCCCGTTCGTTGAGGCCCACCCTGACATATATAAGGCCCAGATGATGCAACCCATTTGATGTATCCAAGGCCATGGGTTGAAGCCCAATGGGATGTATATAAGGTCCATTGCAACTATTATCCTACTATGGTTTATGTAATGATATTTATGGCGGGTCATGCCTTAGGAGCAATGATGGTTTGACGTCCACATTGTAAGAATAATGTTGGTTAAATATCTGTATTATAACTCTCCCTACAGCCCATTGATTGGCCCATACTTGTTGTATGTAGGCCATTTAGGCCCATACTTGTTGTATGTAGGCCATTTAGGCCCATCCTTGTTGGAAGGATCGTTCATCACCATATAACATGCTTAGTATAACTCCGTGATTCATGCCCATACGCATCATATGTATGCTTGATATAAGGAATGTTTAATCATAGCATAAGCCGTTGGGCTCAGACATTTATGAGACTCTTTATGAGACGGAGTACCCTACATGATCACGCGGTACACGCAGGATTGCTACATGACTGGTCGGTGTGACTCATGCATCTCACATATGTGTGACATGATCATTGTACGCCCTAGCGGCATTAGGGCTGTAGCCTCCACATACACATTGTGGATGACTGAATTGTATACCAGAAATATTGGCTCTAGCACTGTGGGCATGTACGATGTCCTTGGGTGAAAGTCTCAGAACCTTTTTGGTATCAGGAGATGCTCCAAAGTCTAAATTGAGTGGATACACAAGCGCATGAGTGCCGAATACTAGTAGGTCGCATCTCTCACTGTGTCATGGTCAGTTAGAAGGGGGTGTGGCCTTATCCACACGAGTGAGGGGGTTGTAAGCTAGGCTGAGTTTGACTAGCTCGCAAATGAGTCCGCTATCGATGAGCTGGGTAGGTATTGACAGACTACTAGTCAGGTGGACAATGTGGTCTCTTCCACTCACTGGCTGTATGGTTAGGGAGGCAGCAGTTAGTGTGGAGTGTACTAGACCCCGATGATATCGCAGAGAGGAACTGTACTAATATATATACTTGATGAGGACTGATATGCTTACTTTGCATCTCACATATGACATTTGGTTACATAGTCCTCACATCGCATGGCCTTGGTATGGCCGATAACATTCATGCCTTACATCACATAGCTTTGGTACAACTGAGAGCATTCATGGACTTATCCGCATATTTTTGCATCACTCTAATATTGTAGCTTTGGTGCTTGCCTCGTGCACACACTAACACCACCCTCTAAGCTTTATTAAGCTTATGCACGATCGTTGTATGCAAGTGTCGTTGGATCGCAACAGCACTGAGGCAGGAGCGCGTATCAGATTATTTTGAAGCCTTTTGATCATCTTGTATTTTCCTTTTCAAATTGTACTTAAAATTTTTGATATAGTGGATATGTGGTGATATTGTTTTGTGACTTGGTTATGCTCCATTATAAAAAAAATCATACTAAAAATCCTCCTTGTAGGATCCCAAGATCGAAATCTGGCAAATGGGTGTTAGAAGCCGAGAATGGGATACTACGGAGGCTGTCAGCATCGGATTCAGCGATTAAAAATTTTATGAGTCTATTTTTTGAGTTTGAGGGGTGACACAAAAGGAAGTTGAAACGAGTTGAGTAACTAGACGTAAAGGCGATTCGATGCGTGGAGTGGCAGAACAAAAGTACTGCAACAAACTCTAAGGATCTCCCTTCAATCTCCACTCTTTTCTCTTCTTTTCTCTCTTCTCACTCCTAGGGTTAAAGAAAATTCCCTCCAAAGATCAGCGGCATCCAAAGCTCAGATGGTCCACAACACAGGAAATAGTGGTGATTGAGTGGCTGCCCTTGAAATTCTTTTTGGGTCCACAGAAGTTTCAGATCAAGATGAAATTTAATTTTTTCCTTTCATTAAGGGTCGTGTAACCTTACCAACGGGTTGGATTGCAAATAAATGATATGGTGGGCCCCACGTGGAGCCCACAGTAATGTATATGTTTTATTCCCCACCGTCCACGGATGGTGGAGCCCACCTTGGGTTGCGTTTATGCATGCCGTCCACCCATTCTGCATGACTGTGGGTCCCACTATCATTGGCATCAGCAGGGTATGTGGGACCCACCATGATGTATGTGTTGTATCCATACATCCCACCATTTTGAAAGATCATGTTACCACAAAAATGAGTCAGATCCATAGTTCATGTGGGCCCCCACCATGATGCATGGGCTGCATCTAATCCATCCATCCATTTGGAAAGCCCATTTTATGGCATGGGCATAAAGAATGGGCTAGATCCATAGTCTAAGTGGACCCCACCTTAGCATGTTATAAGGTCATTCAATGTATTAGTGGCCCATGGTTGAGGCCCATTTGATATATATAAGGCTCATGGGTTAAGGCCCATTGTGATGTACTGGGGCCTATGGGTTGAGGCCCATTTGATGTACATATGGGGCCCAATTGGTGTGGCCCATTTGTTACATATAAGACCCATGAGATTAGGCCCATTTGATGCAATCTAAGGCCCATGGGTTATGACCCATTGCAATGTGCATAAGGCCCATTGGTGCGGCCCATTGATGTGGCCTACTTGACAAATAAAAGGCCCATATGATATAACCCATTTGATATATTTAAGGCCGAATGGGATGTACCTAAGGTCCATTGCAATGTGTGATCCCAACCTGGTTTATGTAATGATATTCACTATGGGCTACGCCTTGGGAGCAATGTTGGTTTGACGTCTACATTGCAAGTATAGTGTTGGTTAAATGTCCGCATTACGACTCTCCCTAGGGTCCATTGAAAGACCCGTACTTATTTTGTGTAGGCCTTTTAGGCCCATTTGCGTTATAAGGATAGTTCATTACTTTATTACATGTTTAGTATAGTTCTATGACTCATGATCATACGCATCATATGTATACTTGATATGAGAAGTGACTGATCATAGAATATGCCTTCGGACAGATTGTTATGGGCTCCCGGTTAGGCGATGTTGCCCTACATGAGCGCATATTACGTGCAGGATTGCTGCATGACTGGATAGTGTGATTCATGCATTCGCATTGTGTGATATGATATTATACGCCCTAGCGACATCAGGGTCGTAGCCTCCACAGGCATATCATAGTTAGCAGGATTAGATACTGAAAAATTTATTCTACATGGGGTGCTATAGATATCCCTGGGTGAAAGTCCCTAAACCCTTATGGTACTAAGAGGTTGCTCCAACGTCTAGACCGAGTGGGTATAGGAGAGACGAGTGCCGATTACCAAACGGTCACGCTTTCCATTGTGTCGTGGTTGGTTGGAAGGGGGTGCGGCCTTACCTGCCCAAGAGCAGGGGACAAAGCTATGCTGAGTTTGACCAGCTCGAGGAATGGGTCCGCGATCGACGAGTTGAGCCCGATATTAGCAGACAGATAGTGAGGTCTCTTTCACTTACCTTATTGCATGTGATGGGGTGACGATCTGGTTTAGAGTGTACTAGACCCCGGTGATATCCCAGAGTTGAGCTGTATTGATATGTAGACTTAGATGAGGATTGTATACTTGAGTTGTATTTCGCATCGCATGGCCTTGGTATGGCTGACATCATTTATGCTTTACACCGCATGGCCTTGGTATGGTTAATGGTATTCTTAGCTTTCATCAGCATGTTCTACATTACTCTGATACTGCATATCTGCATTACCACTTGTGCACACACTTTCACCACCCTCTAAGCTTTTTATAAGCTTATGCATGACTGTTGCGTGCAGGTGACGTTGGATTGCAGCATCACTGAGGCTTGAGTACGTGGCAGATTATTTTGGAGCTTTTGGTCTATCATCATTGTATTTCCCTTTATGCTCATTGTACTTGTAAAGTTTTTTATCATAGTGAAAATGTAATAGAGTTTTTGGTTGTTATTTGTAGGTTATGCCTTTGGTTATGCTTATTATGAATCAAACTGTCATTGAAAATTCTCCTCGTAGCATCCCAGGATCGGAACCTGGCGAATGGACGTTGGGAGCTGAAAATGAGATTCTACGGAGGCTGTCGGTGCCAGATTCGACAATCAGAAATTTTGTGAGCCCGGTTTTAAAGTTTAGGGCGTGACACTAAACTAAACCTTAACTAAAACCTATATCCTAAACCTTAACATATAACCTAAATTTATAACCAAAAACCAAACCTTAACCTAAACCTAAAACCTAAGCCTAAACCTAAAACCTAAATGTATTCTCAAATCCTTAAACCCAAACCTACACCTAATCCTAATCTCAACTCCCTAACCTAAACCTAAACCTAAACTTAAAAATCCAAACTTAAACCCAATCCCGAACCTAAACCCGATTTCCTAAACCTAAACCTAAACCTATACTTATAACCTAGAACCAAAACCTTAACCTATAACCCAAACCCTAACCTATAACCTATAACCTAAAACCTAAACACAAACCGAAACTCGATCCCGAACCCAAACCTGATTTCCTAAACCTTTACCTTTACCTATAACCTATACTTATAACCATAACCTAAACCTATTCTCAAATCTCAAAACCTATACCTATAACCTAAAGCTAGACCTTAATCTAAACATAAACCTATACGTATAACCTATAACCAAAACCTTAAACTATAACCCAACATAAACCTATTCTCAAATCCCAAAACCCATAACCTAAACCTATAACCTATAACCTAAACCAAAACTAATAACATAAGCCCGAACCCAAACTCGAATCCCTAAACCTTAACCTAAACATATAACCTATAACCTATAACCTAAGCCTATACCTAAACCTAAAACCTAAACCGAAACCTAAACCTATAACTTAAACCTAAACCCCTATAACCTAAACCTATAACTTAAACCTAAACCCCTATAACCTAAACCTATAACCTAAACCCAATAACCTTAACCTAAACCTAAACATAAACTTATAACTTAAACCTATTCTCAAATCCCAAAAACTATAACCTAAACCTAAACCTTAACCTATAACCCAATCTAAACCTAAACTTATAACCTAAACCTATTCTTAAATCCCAAAATCTATAACCTAAGCCTAAACCTTAACTTATAACTCAACCTAAACATAAACATATAACATAAACCTATTCTCAAATCCCAAAACCTATAACCTAAACCTAAACCTTAACCTATAACCCAACCTAAACCTAATCTCAAATCCCAAAACCCATAACTCAAACCTTAATCTTAACCAAAACCTATAACCTAAACCTTAACATATAACCTATAACCTATAACCTGAACTTATAACCTATAACCAAAACCTAAAACCTAAACCTAAACCTAAACCTAAACCTATAAACTAAACCTAAAACTTAAATGTATTCTCAAATCCCTAAACCTAAACCTACACCTAATCCTAATCTCAACTCCCTAACCTAAACCTAAACCTAAACATGAAAACCAAAACTTAGACCCAATCCAGAACCCGACCCCGATTTCCTAAACCTAAACCTAAACCTATACTTATAACCTATAACCTATAACCTAAACCTTAACCTATAACCTAACCTAAACCTATTCTCAAATCCCAAAACCCATAACCTAAACCTAAACCTTTACTAAAAACTATAACCACAACCTTAACATATAACTTATAACTTATAACCTATAACCAAACCTTAACCTAAACCTAAAACCTAAATCTAAACCTAAACTTAAAACCTAAACCTATAACCTAAATATATTCTCAAATCCCTAAACCTAAACCTACACCTAATCCTAATCTCAACTCCCTAACCTAAACCTAAACCTAAACTTGAAAACCCAAACTTAAACCCAATCTCGAACCCTAACCCGATTTCTTAAACCTAAACCTAAACCTATACTTATAACCTATAAACTTAACCTTAACCTATAAGTCAAACCTTAACGTATAAACTAAACCTATAACTTATAACTTAAACCCGACCATGAACCCGAACCCGATTTCCTAAATCTAAACCTTAACCTATAACCTATACTTATAACCTTAACCTAAACCTATTCTCAAATCTCAAAACCTATATCTATAACCTAAACATAGACCTTAATCTAAACATAAACCTATACTTATAACCTATAACCCAACCTAAACCTATACTTATAACTTAAACCTATTCTCAAATCCCAAAACCCATAACCTATAACCTAAACCAAAACCAATAACAAAAACCTGAACCTGAACCCAAATCCCAAAACCTTAACCTAAACGTATAACATATAACTTATAACCTAAACTTATACCTAAACCTAAAATCTAAAACTAAACCTAAACCTATAACTTAAACCTAAACCTATAAACTATAACCTAAACCCTATAACCTTAACCTAAACCTAAACCTAAACTTATAACCTAAACCTATTCTCAAATCCCAAAAACTATAACCTAAACCTAAACCTTAACCTATAACCCAACCTAAACCTATTCTCAAATCCCAAAACCTATAACCTAAACCTAAACCTTAACCTATAACCCAACTTAAACCTAAACTTATAACCTAAACCTATTCTCAAATCCCAAAACCTATAACCTAAACCTAAACCTTAACTTATAACTCAACCTAAACATAAACTTATAACCTAAACCTATTCTCAAATCCCAAAACCTATAACCTAAACCTAAACCTTAACCTATAACCCAACCTAAACCTATTCTCAAATCCCAAAACCCATAACTTAAACCTTAACCTTAACCAAAACCTATAACCTAAACCTTAACATGTAACCTATAACCTATAACCAAACCTTAACCTAAACCTAAAACCTAAATGTAATGTCAAATCCCTAAACCTAAACCTACACCTAATCCTAATCTCAACTCCCTAACCTAAAATTGAAAACCCAAACTTAAACCCAATCCCGAACCCAAACCCGATTTCCTTAACCTAAACCTAAACCTATACTTATAACATGTAACCTATAACATAAACCTTAACCTATAACCCAACCTAAACCTATTCTCAAATTTGAAAACCCATAACATAAACCTTAACATATAAACAATAACCTAAAACCTATAATCTAAACTTATAACCTATAACCAAACCTTAACCTAAACCTAAAACTAAACCTATAACCTAAACCTAAAACTTAAATGTATTCTCAAGTCCCTAAACCTAAACCTACACCTAATCCTAATCTTCACTCCCTAACCTAAACCTAAACCTAAACTTGAAAACTCAAACTTAGACCCAATCCCGAACCCGAACCCGATTTTTTAAACTTAAACCTAAACTTATACTTATAACCTATAACCTATAACCTATAACCTAAACCTTAACCTATAACCCAACCTAAACCTATTCTCAAATCCCAAAACCCATAACCTAAACCTAAATATTAACCTAAACTTGTAACCTAAACCTTAACATATAACCTATAGCACATAACTGATGACCTAAACATATAACCTATAACCAAACCTTAAGCTAAACCTAAAACCTAAACCTAAACCTAAACGTATAACCTAAACCTAAAACTTAAATGTATTCTCAAATCCCTAAATCTAAACCTACACCTAATCCTAATCTCAACTCCCTAACATAAATCTAAACCTAAACTTGAAAACCCAAACTTGAACCCAATCTCAAACCCAAACCCGATTTCCTAAACCTAAACCTAAACCTATACTTATAACCTATAACCTAAACCTTAACCTATAACTCAAACCTTAACCTATAACCTTAAACCTAAACCCGATCCCAAATCCGAATACGAATTCATAAACCTAAACCTTAACCTATAACCTATACTTATAACCTTAACCTAAATCTATTCTCAAATCCCAAAACCTATACCTATAACCTAAACCTAGACCTCAATCTAAACATAAACCTATACTTATAACCTATAACCAAAACCTTAACATATAACCCAACCTAAACCTATACTTATAACCTAAACCTATTCTCAAATCCCAAAACACATAACGTAAACCTATAACCAAAACCAAAACCAATAACATAAGCCCGAACATGAATCCCCAAACCTTAACCTAAACATATAACCTATAACCTATAACCTATAACCTAAGCCTATACCTAAACTTAAAACCTAAACCTAAAACTCAAACCTAAACCTAAAACCTAAAACCTAAACCTATAACCAAAAACCTAACCTAAACCTTATAACCTTAACCTAAACCTAAACCTAAACCTATTCTCAAATCCCAAAAACTATAACCTAAACCTAAACCTTAACCTATAACCCAACCTAAACCTAAACTTATTCTCAAATACCAAAACCTATAACCTTAACCTAAACCTTAACCTATAACCTAACCTAAACCTAAACCTAAACCTATTCTCAAATCCCAAAACCTATAACCTAAACCTAAACCTTAACTTATAACTCAACCTAAACCTAAACTTATAACCTAAACCTATTCTCAAATCCCAAAACCTATAACCTAAAGCTAAACCTTAACTTATAACCTAACATAAACCGATTCTCAAATCCCAAAACCCATAACTTAAACCGTAACCTTAACCAAAACCTATAACCTAAACCTTAACATATAACCTATATCCTATAACCTAAACTTATAACCTATAACCAAACCTTAACCTAAATCTAAAACCTAAACTTAAACCTAAAACCTAAATGTATTCTTCAATCCTTAAACCTAAACCTACACCTAATCTAATCTCAACTCCCTAAACTAAACTTAAACCGAAACTTGAAAATTCAAACTTAACCCCAATTCTGAACCCGAACTCGATTTCCTAAACCTAAACCTAAACCTATACTTATAACCTATAACCTATAACTTAAACCATAATCTATAACCTAACCTAAACCTATTCTCAAATCCCAAAACCCATAACCTAAACTAAACCTTAACCAAAACTTATAACCTAAACCATAATCTATAACCTAACCTAAACCTATTCTCAAATCCCAAAACCCATAACCTAAACTAAACCTTAACCAAAACTTATAACCTAAACCTTAACATATAACCTATAACCTATAATCAAACCTTAACTTAAACCTAAAACATAAACCTTTACCTAAACTTATAACCTAAACCTATAACCTAAACCTAAAAACTAAATGTTTTCTCAAATCCCTAAACCTAAACCTACACCTAAGCTTAATCTTAACTCCCTAACCTAAATCTAAACTAAACTTGAAAACCCAAACTTAAACCCAATCCCAAACCCAAATCCGATTTCCTAGACCTAAACCTAAACCTATACTTATAACCTATAACCTATAACCTAAACCTTAACCTATAACCCAACCTAAACGTATTCTCAAATTCCAAAACCCATGACCTAAACCTAATCCTTAACCAAAATCTATAACTTAAACCTTAACATATAACCTATAACCTATAACCTATAACCTAAACTTATGACCTAAAACTATAACCTTAACCTAAACCTAAACCTAAACCTATAAACTAAACCTATAACTTAAACCTAAAATATAAACCTATACCTAAACTTATAACCTAAACCTATAACCTAAATATAAAATCTAAATGTATTCTCAAATCCCTAAACCTAAACTTACACCTAATCCTAATCTCAACTCTCTAACCTAAACCTAAACTTAAACATGAAAACCTAAACTTAAACCCAATCCCGAACCACACCCGATTTCCTAAACCTAAACCTAAACTTATACTTATAACCTATAACCAAACCTTAACCTATAACCCAAACGTTAACCTATAAACTAAACCTATAACATATAACCTAAAACCTAAACCCAAACCTAAACCCGATCCCCAACCTGAACCCGATTTCCTAAACCTAAACCTTAACCTATAACCTATACTTATAACCTTAACCTCGACCTATTCTCAAATCCCAAAACCTATACCTATAACCTAAACCTAGACCTTAACCTAAACATAAACCTATACTTATAACCTATAACCTATAACATAACCTAAACCTATAATTATAACATAAACCTATTCTCAAATTTCAAAACCCATAACCTAAACCTTAACCTTAACCTAAACCTATAACCTATAACCTATAACCTAAACTAAAACCTACAACCTAAACCCGAACCCGAATCCCTAAACCCTAACCTATACATATAACTTATAACCTATAACTTAAGCTTATACCTAAACCTATAACTTAAACCTAAACCTATAACCTATAACCTAAACCCTATAACCTTAACCTAAACTTATAACCTAAACTTAAACCCAAACTTATAACCTAAACCTATTCTCAAATTCCAAAAACTATAACCTAAACCTAAACCTTAACCTATAACCCAACCTAAACCTAAACTTATAACCTAAACTTAATCTCAAATCCCAAAACCTATAACCTTAACCTAAACCTTAACCTATAATTCATCCTAAACTTAAACTTATAACCTAAACCTATTCTCAAATCCAAAACACTATAACCTAAACCTAAACCTTAACCTATAGCTCAACCTAAACCTAAACTTATCACCTAAACCTATTCTAAAATTCCAAAACCTATAACCTAAACCTAAACCTTAACCTATAACCCAACCTAAACCTATTCTCAAATCCCAAAACCCATAACTTAAACCTAAACCTTAACCAAAACATATAACCTAAACCTTAATATATAACCTATAATCTATAACCTATAACCTAAACTTATAACTTATCACCAAACCTTAACCTAAACTTAAACCTATAACTTATAACCTAAACCTAAAACCAAAATGTATTCTCAAATCCCTAAACCTAAACCTACACCTAATCCTAATCTCAAATCCCTAACCTAAACCTAAACCTAAACTTGAAAACCCAAACTTAAACTCAATCCCGAACCCGAACCCGAACCCGATTTCCTAAACCTAAACCTATAGTTATAACCTAAAACCTATAACCTAAACCTTAACTTATAACCCAACCTAAACCTATTCTCAAATCCCAAAACCTATAACCTAAACCTAAACCTAAACCAAAACCTATAACTTAAACCTTAACATATAACCTAAACTTATAACCTATAACCAAACCTTAACCTAAACCTAAAACCTAAACCTAAACCTAAACTTAAAACCTAAACCTAAAACCTAAATTTATTCTCAAATCCCTAAACCTAAACCTACACCTAATCCTAATCTCAACTCTCTAACCTAAACCTAAACCTAAACTTGAAAACCCAAACTTAAACTCAATCCCGAACCCGAACCCGAACCCGATTTCCTAAACCTAAACCTATAGTTATAACCTATAACCTATAACCTAAACCTTACCCTACAACCCAACTTAAACCTATTCTCAAATCCTAAAACCCATAACCTAAACCTAAACCTGAACCAAAATGTATAACCTAAACCTTAACATATAACCTATAACTTATAACCTAAACTTATAACCTATACCCAAACCTTAACCTAAACCTTAACCTTAACCTAAACCTATAACATATAACCTAAACTAAAACCTATAACATAAACCCGAACCTGAACCCGAATCCCTAAATCTTAACCTATAACCTATAACCTAAGCCTTTACCTAAACCTAAAACCTAAACCTAAACCTAAACCTATAACTTAAACCTAAACCTATAACCTATAACCTAAACCCTATAACCTTAATCTAAACCTATAACCTAAACCTAAATCTAAACTTATAACCTAAACCTATTTTCAAATCCCAAAACCTATAACCTAAACCTAAACCTTAACCTATAACTCAACCTAAGCCTAAACTTATAACCTAAACCTATTTTCAAATCCCAAAACCTATAACCTAAACCTAAACCTTAACCTATAACCCAACCTAAACCTAAACTTATAACCTAAACCTGTTCTCAAATCCCAAAACCTATAACCTAAACCTAAACCTTAACCTATAACCCAACCTAAACCTAAACTTATAACCTAAACCTATTCTCAAATCCCAAAACCCATAACTTAAAACTAAACCTATAACCTATAATCTAAACCAAAACCTATAACCTGAACTCGAACCCAAACCTGAACCCGAACCCAAATCCGTAAACCTTAACCTAAACATATAACCTATAACCTATAACCTAAACCTAAACCTAACCTAAACCTATAACCTAAACCTAAACCTAAACTTATAACATTAACCTAAACCAAAACCTATAACCTAAACCTTAACATATAACCTATAACCTATAACCAAACCTTAACCTAAACCTAAAACCTAAACCTAAACCTTAAACATAAATGTATTCTCAAATACCTAAACTTAAACCTACACCTAATCCTAATCTCAATCCCTCACCTAAACCTAAACTTGAAAACCCAAACTTAAACCCAATCCCGAACCCGAACCCGATTTTCTAAACCTAAACTTAAACCTATACTTATAACCTATAACCTATAACATGAACCTTAACCTATAAACTAAACCTAAAAAAAATAAAAAATTGGTTATACATGATGTGCTTCTTTCACTTTATTTTTCTTTCCTCCAATGGTCATTCTGATTTATGAATGTCATGACTATTTGTAGGATGATGGAATATACGAAGTTGTTGCAGGAAGTGACTTTGTCATTACTAGAGTTGCATTTCGAGACAACTCTTTAAAGTACTACATAAATGACCGTGGAAGTAATTTTACAGAGGTCACTAAGAAATTGAAAGGAAAAGGAGTGGACTTGGACAACAATCGGTTTTTAATTCTTCAGGTGGGTGATGGTTGAAAAAGGCCTATTTACTTCTAAACAAAATATCATACCGTCAAAATATATCTTCTCTTTCAATTCTTTATCATTGAAATTTCAGGGTGAAGTCGAGCAAATTTCTCTAATGAAGCCAAAGATTTGTATTTTCAGCATTATTGTAATTGTAATTGTAATTGATTGAATGAAGGATTGTAATTATAATTGATTGAATGAAGGATTGTAATTGAATGAATGAATGATTGTAATTGATTGTAATGGAATGAATGAATGATTATGCAGGTGGTAATTGAATGAACGAATGATTATATATATTTTTTAATGTACGAAATAGCTACGGATATTGACCGTAGCCGGTAATCCAACAACTATAGCCATTATTAAATTTGGCATATTGCTACGGACTTTTAGCTATAAATAATATCTGTAGCGGTTTATACTTATTACTACAGATATAATTGCTACGGATTATATCCGTAGCTGTTGTAACCTATAGCTACGGATTAAATCCGTAGCTATAGGTTCCAGACCTATTGTTATGACACCTACGACTACGGTCGTGCTACGGACTAAAACCGTAGCCATAAGTCTATGGCTACGAATTTTATCCATAGCCTTTGCCTGTTTTTCTGGTAGTGGATTCACATGATCATTCCATGATGGGGCCATTCCCCATGGACTCCATCATGATGTTTATTTTCTTTGCATGGCTAGAGGTTATCTAGATCTTCCATTTTGATGGAGAAGGAATCTCCACCATTGATCTTTGACTTGATAGGCCCACATGTAATGAGACTCACTTGATGTATGATTGATTGCAAAGGAGGGCCCATAGTGTCAGGGTCCCTCCATCACACGTATGTCTCTCTCTCTCTCTCTCTCTCTCTCTCTCTCTCTCCCTCCCTCCCTCTCTCTTTCATTTTTTTTTGTTGTTGTATATGATGATGTGGCCGTGTGGCCTATCCGGATGGACCCCACCATAAGGCATGTATTTTATCCAAGTCATCCATAGGTGGGGCCCACTTTATAAGTGTTGTATCCACCCCATCCCTCATTTGGTGGCCCACATGGGCAACCCACTTGAAATGCACAACCGTCCAGCATTCAGCGTCCCTGAACGCTGGACGTTGAATGGAAAACACAAATATTAGCCTTAGTTTAAGGCTATTTGGGTGAGCCACTTGTATAGGCCCCACATTGACTTATGGATTCAATCCAAGCCGTCCATCCTTTTCCCCAACTCATTTTTGGCGTTGAGCCGAAAAATGAAGCTGATCCGACTAACTGGTAGCTCATACCTTAGCAAACAGTGATTTTCACTGTTTAAATTCACTTAAAATTTTCTACACTTCAAAACATGCCCAATATTGGGCTTGATGGATTTGTTATGGACTGTAGAAACCAGTGTATGGGTGGATTCTTCCGATGCAGGCCCCACGCATGAAAAACTGTGAAAAAATAGGATTTAAAAAAAATTACATATGCAGCAGACGCTGCTGCTGCCAGCAGGCGCAGGTAGCGCCTACTGTGTGTAGGCGGGCCGACAGAGGACCCACGGTCCAGCTGTGGGCCCCACCATGATGTGTGTTATTTATTCACACCTTTTATTGGGTGGGCCCCTTCTTGAAGTGGGCCACCTCCAAAAATCGGCCCTATCTAGAGCTCAGGTGGCCCACATCATAGGAAACATCGGTGATTGAACGACTACCATTGAACCCTCTTAGGTATCCTAGAAGTTTTGGATCATTATGAAATTTGTTCTTCCTTTTCATCCAGGTCCACGTGACCTTATCAATAGATTGGATGGAAAATGAATATTATGGTGGGCCCCACGTGGGACCCACATGTGTAGAGGATTGGCTGGTGAACGTTTACACGAGCTATATACCTGCTGTATTGACGTCCCAAGTTAAGTGGGTCGAATCATGAGGTATGTGTTCATCTAGGCCGTTCAGCCACGGACCCCACCTGATGTGTGCGCAGTCCACACACGTGGGTCCCATATATGATATATATGTTTCATATCCACCGTCCACCATCCAGCCATGGACGGTGGAGCCCACTGATGCAAGTGTTTTACCCCTCACGCGTCCACCTATTTTCTCATCTACGTTGACCGTCCATCTGGATTGTGGATCACACCATGATATATGTGTTTCATCTAAGCCGTCCGTCTGGTGGGACCCACCTCAATGTATTTATTTTGCATCCACACTGTCCATTCAGACATGCTGTGGACTGACCATGATGTATGCATTTTATGTCCACCTTGTTCATCTGGTGGGTCCATTTGGAGGTACAAACCCACCTGCCATCTATGAGGCCCATCTTGATGTATTGGGGCCCATGGGTTGAGGCCTATTGTGATGTATTAGGGCCCGTGGGTTGATACCCATTGTGATGTATTTGGAGCTCATGGGTTGAGGCTCATTGTGATGTATTTCTGACCCATTTGGCAAAACCCATTGTGATGTATTTGGAGCCCATGGGTTAAGGCCCATTGTGATGTATTAGGGCCCATGGGTTGAGGCCCATTGTTATGTATTTGGGGCCCGTGGGTTGAGGCCCATTGTGATGTATTAGGGCCCGTGGGTTGAGGCCCATAAAATGCTTAATATAACTCCATGATTCATGCCTATATGCATCATATGTATGCCTGATATGAGGAATATTTGATCATAGCATATGCTATTGGGCAGACTATTTACGGGACTCTTTATGAGATGGAGTGCCCACATTATTGCGTCGTACGCGCAGGATTGTTGTATGACTGGATAATGCAACTCATGCATCTCACATATATGTGATTGATCATTGTACGCCCTAGCGACATCAGGGCCGTGGCCTCCACAAGCACATCGTGGATGGCTAAATGGGACACCGAAAATACTTGGTTCTATGACTGTGGGCACTTAGGATGTCCTTAGGTGAAAATCTCAGAATCTCTGAGGCAAGGAGGTACCCCAACGTCTAGAATGAGTGGAAATGAGCACCCGAGTGCTGAATACCAGTAGGCCGCGTCTTCCACTATGTCGTGGTCAGTTGTGAGGGGGTATGGCCTTATCCACCCTAATGAGGGGGCTATAAGCTAGGCTGAGTATGACCAGCTCGTAAATGGGTTCGCTATTGACGAGCCGAGTAGGTATTGACAGACTGCTAGCTAGGCAGATAGTGAGATCTCTTCCACTCGCTAGGCTGTGCAACTAGAGAGGAGGCAGTCGGTGTGGAGTGAATAGACCCTAGTGATTTCTCTAGAGAGCAACCGTACTGATATGTGGACTTATTGAGAAGAAATTGCATATCCATTCATTCATTCACTCACCATCCACTCGGGCTAGTGGTGCGTAACTATTTACTACGTGTACCATCACATGGCCATGATTTCATTTAGGCGCATAACTAACCTGAGATCAAGAGTTTTTCACATTGAATCTGACTATTCAAATTTAGGTATGGGGCTGGTTTGGATAGAAGTCTCTTATGGTGGACCCCGTAGCCTGTGATACTACATACTATCATCCCGACTTCACATTCTAGTATGGTCATTTCATTCGCACCGCATATTACATTGCATCCGCAGTACTTAACATTTTGGGTTACTATGTTTTTGCACTTATATGGTCTAGATGAGATTAATGGTATTCGTGGCTTATCAGGATTTACATATTACATTTCATCCTCAACATTTGTTATTGTCTTATTATGTTTTATATTGCATAGCCTTGGTACGGCTAATAGTACTCATGGACTTACTAGTATATTTCTGCTTACTCTGATATCGTATGATTCATGATCTTGTCAGTATTTCTGCTTATTCCGATGATGTATGATTTATGGGCTTTATGGTATACTTAGCACACGTATCTTTTGTACACACTTTCACCACCTTTTAAGTTGTTATAAGCTTATGCATGATAGATACGTGCAGGTGGCGTTAAGTTGCAGCAGCGTTGAGCTTGGAGCGTGCAGATGTCCTTTGGAGATTTGATTTCGATATATGTGTTTCCCTTTCAGCATTGTATTCAAATGATTATATTAGTGATTCAAATGATTATATTAGTGGATATGTGATGATAATGTTGCCTTTATGATTTGAGTATACTTGTGGTTATACTTCTTATAAGACAAATGTATGTTGAAAAATCCTCCTTGTAAGATCCCAGGATCGGAACCTGGCGTATGTACGTTGGGGGCCGAGAACGGGGTACTACGGAGGCTGTCGGTCCCGGGTTCGGCAATCGGGATTCCTGTGAATCGAATTTTCAGGTTTGGGGCGTGACACTCTACGCCAGCTTGCCGCCCCTATCCGAGAGCACAACTGGGTAAGTGGAAGAAACCTCACTATCCGCCTGCTAATGTCAGGCCTGGCTTGTTGATAGCGTACCCATTCCTCAAGCTGGTCAGACTCAACCTAGATATTTCCCTTTCATTCAGGTGGGTAAGGTCGCACCCCTTTCCAACTGACCACGGCACAGTGTAAGATGTGACCTCCTAGTATTAGGCCCTCATGCGCTCAAACATCCACTCAGTCTAGGCATTGCAGCATCCTCCATGGTACCATAAGGGTTTAGGGACTTTTATCCTGGGACATCCTACGTGCCCTCGTGCTTAAATAGAATTTTAAGTATCCAATCCTACTGTCCGCGCTATAACTGTGGAGGTTACAGCCATGATGTCGCTAGAGTGAATAGTAATCACAATCACACAATGTAAGATGCATGAGTCACACAGTTCAGTCATGCATCAATCTTGCGCATGCCGTGCACTAATGTGGGATAACTCCGCCTAGTGTGAGATGTGACCTCCTAGTATTCGGCCCTCATGCGCTCAAACATCCACTCGGTCTAGGCATTGTAGCATCCTCCATGGTACCATAAGGGTTTGTGAACTTTTATCTTGGGACATCCTATGTGCCCTCGTGCTTAAATAAAATTTTAAGTATCCAATCCTACTGTCCGCGCTATAACTGTGGAGGCTACAACCATGATGTCGCTAGAGTAAATAGTAATCACAATCACACAATGTAAGATGCATGAGTTACACAGTTCAGTCATGCATCAATCTTGCTCATGCCGTGCGCTAATGTGGGATAACTCCGCCTATCAGGGAGTCCCATGAACAACCTGCCCAATGTCATATACAATGATCAACCACATCTCATATCAAGCATACAGATGATGCGTATGGACATGTATCATGATGTTGTGCTTCTACATACTCATATCAACCTAATACATACTCATAATTGACATCGATGATCGGTGTCGATAATCGGCATCAATAATCGGCCTAAATGCAAGGCGGGATCCATAGATGAACCACCGATCTAAACCATAATATAAAGATTGGCCATTGACCGTGGATATACCAAATCCAATAGTACGGATCCATCCATTTAAGGTGATGATGGACTATGCAACATCGATGGGGCCCAATGATTTAGGTTAACCCACTAAGAGAATGATCAGCATGGGCCTAAGAAGGCCTGAAGAAAGGTCACAATGTGAACATTTTACCATCATTGCCCATTAATGTGGACATTTAACCAACATTGTTCCTTGAAAGTGGCCCACATAGAGCCTAACATATAGTGGGCCCATGGCCTCACATAAGAGCCTAATGCACATCATAATGGGCCTCACAAAAGAGCCCAATATACATCACATCAGGCTTCACCATATGGACTGCATAAACATCATAATGGACCTTACAAAAGGGCCACCAATACATTATAGGTAGGCTCCACGCAGCACACTGTCCAGATGGACAGTGTTGATACAAAATACATATATTAAGGTGGGTCGCACAACGTGCAGTCCACAACCATGATCATGTGCGGCCCATATCTCATGATCTACACGTCGGATCAGTGCACGAGACGCGACGGCGCGGTCGCAATGGCGTAGGTCTCGGGTCGAGCCAACTTAGGTTTACAGGATGAGACTTAGGGTCGAGCGCAAATGAAATCTATTGGTCGCGGGTCATCGGAATTTGACTGAGAGTACCGTGAGATCTTACGGAACGGAACGGACATTAGGAAATGGACCTGACAAACATCCATAGTAACTTTGGACTATCTTTCGAGAAATAAAATTATGTACAAATGATGTGATTCTAAATTTATTTAAAATTTTATCAAATTATATTTCAAACGACTACAAGATCACGTAAATCGAACATATAAGAAGGGAGTTATGGTTATTTTTTGGGACCGTCGATCCATAGTGAGTACTAACGATCCACGGTGGCTATCGAAAATTCATAATAAGTTCGGACAATTAAATGTTATCCAAATGAAGTGAGTCCAAAGTCATTTGAAGTTTCATAAAATTACATTTTCAATAAGTATAAGATCACCCAAATTAGACATGTAATAGAGGAGTTATGACCGTTTTCGTGGGATTGGTGATCCACAGTGAGTACCGCACGATCCATGATAACTTTGTGCTCATTTTTAGGCAATCAAATGGCGTCCAAATGAGTTGATTAGAAAACCATTTGATAGTTCATCAAATTGCCTTCTCAGCGAGTATAAGATCACCCAAATCGAATATGTAATGAGGGAATTATGACTATTTTTGTGGGATCTGCGACCTCAAGGGAGTTATGATTGTTCATCCATTTCAACATTCTTCCACTAGAACATCAATCCATTATAGCATTCTTCTATTATAAAATTCATCCATTTCGGAAACTCTCGTCAATTATGTTGATGCAGAAATCTGGACATCCTCCTTAAATTGCTTGAGACCTGCAAAAGAAGACAAAGATGGAGACCCTGACAACTGTAGGAGACCCTCCGATGCCAAAGTCATACAGGCAAGTTAGGTCTAGTAGAACGTAGGGTTTTTAAGTTTGATTTATGCATCAAGTTCTGTACCTTTCACCGTTGGGAGTGCTCTTATTTATAAGTGAATGTGGATGGTGGCGTAGATGGGGATTCCTTATTTAGCATGAGTGTATTGTAGAGGGATTAGTATCCTGAACGTGTCACAAGTATCTCCTAAGATCCTCAGCGGAGATCTCGGGTAAATTCGTATTGCAATCATCTCCCGAGATCCTCAGCTGGGATCTCGAGCAATTATAGTCAGAACAAGGTCAGGATTAGTAGAAGCGCGTGGTAGGAGTTCGAAGTGGATGGTCGGTCTGTAGAAGGCCTTGTCGACCTAGGTTTTTAGTGAGTTGTGGTCGAGTTTTCCTGTGGTATTGAGCAGATATCCGACCTGCTGACTTGCCCTTGGAAGTCATGTCAGGGGGTGGAGATTGAGCTCTTTTCCTTAATATAATGTAGGCGAGACATCGGGGATGACAAAAATTGGTCTTGAGACATGATCCAAGTGATAGCTCGAAAATGTACAGCATCGTGGAGGAGCTCGATGTTTGAGTGGGTACTTCTGGCGGTTGAGCTCATGATGCACATGGATGTCCGACCTGACCTCGTCCCATTGGACAATTCGTTTTTAACCATAACAAGTTACATCTATATAAAAAAATAATAATTATAAAGGGAACCACCACACCCTCATCTCTTTCACAAACTCCAATTATTGATACTCCCTCTAAATAAAATTTAAAAAAAAAAAACTCAAAAGCCACTAATATGCCAACCTAAACCCATCTTTAATCATCATAGCCTTTATGTTGGAAAGTGTAGTCGGAAATATAAATATATATATATATATATATATATATATATATATATATAAAATACTCAGAAGCTCGCTAGAATGGAGGAAATGACATGGGAAGCTCAATGGCGTGGGTCACATGGAGGTGGCAATGGTTATAACCACCAAATAGTCCCATCTTGTGACAAAAAACATTAAAGGAGAAAGAGAAAAAACTAGACCAATTCGAAAGATCGTTCGATGTGAACCCATCTCACATTTTGTATGAGGCTTATTGGATTGTCTTCTAGCAAATCTAAGCCTTCCACATTAAAAGAGTTTTAATTTTGTACTATCTACTCAATTTTAAGGGCAAAACACATTACAGATAGTCCATACTATAAGAAATGGTTTAGGATTAACTCACAATGTTAATACAATTTTGGATCATAAACAACTCTCAAATTTTTTGAAATGACTTTACTATAGATTCACGATTATTCAATTAGAGTGAACGGATTGAATCCACCGAGGGATGACTCCATTGATTAATTTAGTGGGCTCAAACCCCATTCTCAAAATGCCATCATAAAAAAGCAACTACTGTATGAGCCGCCTGTTAAGGGGCATTTTAGTCTGAAAAAGAGTAAAAAAGTCGGGGAAGGGGGGCAGGGGGAGGGGCGTGGTAGTTAAAAAATCATAAATTTAAAATATGGTGTTATTGCATTTCTTATCTCATAATTAGGCTTATTTTTATTAATAGAAGCAGAGTTAGTGATGCTCCCACGTGGACAGAATCGGTCCAGGCAGGGCCATGTGATCCCCATCATAATGTGTAGTTTTATCCATGTTGTTCATCAATTTTTTCATACATTTTAGGGTATGAACCCAAGAATGATGAAGACCTTAAGGTTCAAGTGGATCACATTATGGGGATTGAACACATCACATGGTGAGGATTGAACGCTTATCATTAAGAACTTGAACGCCTATCATTAAGAACTTGTTAAGGACCACGAAGGTTTTGGACCAAGCTGAAGTTTGTTTTTACCTTCAACCTCGTCTACATGACCTTATGACAAGTTGGATGGCACGTAAATACCATGGTGGGCCCTACGAAGGATTCAACAGTAAGCATCATCACCACCACTTCTTCATGTGGTGTGGTACACTCGAGCCTTTCATCTGCCTCAGTTTTGGATTCATAATCTAAAGTGACATGGAAAAAGGGTTGAACGGCGTGGATAAAATCCACACATCACAGTGGGTCCCACAGATCCCCTGCCTGGACCGATTCACGTCCGGCAGTGGCAGGACGCAATCCGCTTCCGCATATTCATCATCCCTCTCCCCTCCCATCTTCTCTCTCTCTCTCTCTCTCTCTCTCTCTCTCTCTCATATTTTCCAGGCCCTTTCATCCAAACCATGGAATCCTCTGTCCTCAGACTCTCTCTCTCATCTCTACCATCTCTCTCCAAAAGAAGAAGGACAATTCAACCTAACCTCACTCTCCATTCCCACCTCAAACTCCCCTTATCTTCTCTTTCCTTCCCTCACTCCTACTCATCTTTTCCTACTTCCAATCCCACCATACTCCCCAAAACTCCATTTCTCCACCACCGAAAGCCCGCCGCAGCGTTGTCGCCATCGCCCGCAGCTCCCGATCAAATTCCCCAAACAAACACTCCCAAATTCCTCGGCGTCGAGCTACCCACACTCAAGAAAGTGGTCCCACTAGGCCTCATGTTCTTCTGCATCCTCTTCAACTACACCATCCTACGGGACACCAAGGACGTGCTTGTCATCACTGCCAAAGGCTCCAGTGCCGAGATCATCCCCTTCTTGAAGACTTGGGTCAACCTACCAATGGCCATCGGCTTCATGCTTGTATACACCAAGCTCTCCAACGTCCTATCCAGAGAGGCTCTCTTCTACACTTGTATGTTCCCGTTCATTGCCTTCTTTGGCGTGTTCGCCTTCTTGCTGTATCCGAACAGCGCTCTCATTCATCCGACTGGGCTGGCCGATCGCCTCCTGGAAATTCTTGGGTCCAACTTCATGGGTCCCATTGCAATTCTGCGGATTTGGAGCTTCTGTCTGTTCTATGTCATGGCGGAGCTCTGGGGGAGCGTTGTCGTGTCATTACTCTTTTGGGGGTTTGCGAATCAGGTGATGAATGAATATGGTCTCTGTTGTGTTTGTGATTTTGATGAATTCTGTGTTAAAATCTGTTTCTTTTTTGTTTTTTAACTGCATTGCGAAATTGTGATTGGTTTTTAGATATCGATGTAGTGTCTGGATGTGTGGCATTTATCATGATAAAGTTGTGAAAGTAATACCTGTTTATCGCATATTGAGTTTTTTTGGGTGTTTGGTGCACCGGTATTACAACAGAAATACTGTGATTTCAGTGTTTGTTGTGGGCTGAAGCTATTCCTATAAAGCCAATGAATATCAGATTATCCACTATTCTGCCAAAGATGTCCTTGCTTGAAGTCAGAATTGAAATTAGGATTGTCTGAGTAGATTCAGTATGGGCGTGATTGAAAAAATAGTCGCTTGGTGATCTATTTTTTTTGGTTTGGTATAAATCGATATGTTACTTCATGAGGTTCGTCTCCTACTGTAAAATTGAGTATGAATTTTGGTCCATTTGATGATACATAGATGTAGTGTAAGGGGGTTTTTGATTTTTTCAAATCTTTCATAAATACCCAAAATGGGTGATTATTACTTCTTTCAAGCGTTTGGCAAAAGAGGGTATTCGTACTCTTGAAAACGGGTCCGAAAATTCACTTGAGCTTTAGATTGTACATGACTTATCCACACTGTCCATCTGTTTTACAAGAAAATTTTAGGGCTAGGGCTTGAGCCAAAAAGTGAAGCAGATCCAAAGTTCAAGTGGACTACACCACAACAAACAATGGTCTGTGTAACATCCACCGTTGAAATATTTTTCATTCCATGGGCCCACATTGATGTTTATTTGTCATCTAATCCATTCATAAGGTCACATAGACATGGATAAAGTGAAAATACGAATATCAGCTTGATCCAAAACTTCTAAAGCCCCCAATAAGTTTTCAACAGTAGACGTTCAATTCCCACTCTTTCCTATGGTATGGTCCACTTGAGCTTTAGATTGTCCTCATTTTTTTAAGCTCATGCCTTAAAACGAGATGGCAGAAGGAATGAACAGAGTGGATAAGTCACATACATCACGGTAGGCTCCACAGTTTTTCTCCTCGGGTTTGGAGACGTTTAAGTCCAAAAAGCACTTATTACCGTCACATTGGGAGTGGGGCGGGAACTCCCATTGAAAATAAGGGCTTGTTTGATTTTGAGGGGATCTGGTAAATGCCACTTTTTAGAGCATTTATTACTTGCATCCGTATTTGGGGGTGAAATGTCAGATGCCATCATCACAAGTTTTCTTTTTTAGATTTCCATAATATTTGTGGAAATAGACAATGATGACTATTTCCCTTGTTTGATCGTAGCCCAACAAAAGTGGTCGGAGTAGAAGGGAGGTGGATTTCAATACATCTCTTTTAAGTTGCGAGACATCAATGTCTTACGTTACTTCACTGGGTACTGTGGGCCCATTTGATGGGGACATCATGCGCACGCGCACGCCCCCCACCATACGCACGTACTCAAGGAGGAAGGCCCCACAATCGATCTGGATCAACGACAACATCTATGGGGGACTTCTTATTTAGGGGGCCGTGCTATGGAGCATTGGAGTGGACTCGATCATCATGTGGATTCTACCATTGGATCTCATGATTGTGGCCCACTACCCTAGATGACCCAGGATTTTGAGTTTTGGTTATTATTGTTATTAGAAACCTCATGAACGGTTTTGATTGTGTTGATTAGTTGCTATTTTTGTTACTTCGTCTATAAGTAATAGTGTGCGCACATGGCGTGGCTTTTGGGGTTTAGGGTTTTCTTATAAATAGGCAACCCCATGCAAGTTTTTTTTCATTAAAGTTTATGAATAAAATTTTACGTTTTTTCTTCTTTATTCCTTGGAGTTGAAGAAGCTAATTGGGTGTGAAACTCTCCCTTCCTCGGAGGACTAACTACCGTGGTGCGAAGCTACAACCATTCCAAATCGTCCTTACCTCCTACACTCCACATCCATCATCTCATACAGCCTTCCTAAATCGTCTCCACCTCTTACACCCCACATCCATCATCTCCCACAACCTTCCCATTTTCAGATTTATCTTTTCTTTGCACCCAAATTCTCCTCAACAGCAAATTTTCAGATTCTGGCTCACCAGGGGGCGGAAACTTCGGCGGAGTACCACGCGCACACCAGACCGCGCATCGACGTGAAACTTGGCGTGAGGGTGGACCTCTCCTGGCCGACCAATTCCTAGTTGGCCGTTTCCAATTTTGTGGGCCCCACACGTGCAAACAGGAACCCACGCACGTGCATCTAGGCTGGGCTGCTGTTCACACGTGTGAACTATCTCAAGTTATTCTCTCTCCCCTTTTTTCACTCCTCTCTTGCCTTAAATCCCTAACCCTAACCCCTAGATAATCCCAAATTCCAAGTTTTTCCAACTTTTGCAAATCCTAGTCTTTCCCTGAATTGAAACATGGTGAATCTCTTGAATTGGGGAACAATCCTTTGCAAGAGTGGATGAATCTTACACTCCTTTGGGCATTGTTTGGTTTATAATTTTATTTGATCCAGCCCTACACATATGTAGGCTTGGACCCCCATAGATTCCCCTTGTTGAATGTTTGATCATATGTGAGATGTGGAATTTTGTGATTGTTTAAAATTAGTATGATCTAAAGCTTTAAATATTGCATGTTATATTTAATTTCATATCCTGCATCAAATTTGATATCAGAGACAAGGGTTTTCATAGGGGAATGTATTGCATGTTTAGGGTTTAGTCTATTCACGTCTATTTTGCATTAAGTCTCATCATATATGGCTGTTTAGGACCTATTATTCACAACATGGACTGTTGAATTTTCTGTTGTAAAAAAATCTCCAATTTTCACAGCTAAATTTTTTGTTAACAAACTATTTGGGTAGTTATGTTGCTGGAATTTTAGTTGCGTTGTGTAGTTTCCCTCATATAGAGTCCTAGAAGATCATTTAATCTCATTTAGACGCATTTAATTGTATTAGAGGGCCTTTGAGTTAAGTGAGTAGTTGTATGCCCACACGTATTGGTCGTGGTTTTGGCTTGCACCCTACACTAAACATGGAGCAATTGCAAGAGTCAATGAACAATATAACTTGTCAGTTCAAGTCTTTGGGTAGGCGCTTAGAACAACGTATTGACCAACGCTTTAAACAACTTAATGTGCACGTTACCCAACTAGAGACCTCTGCCCAGGTAAACCCCATCATTGGGGAAGATGCCTAATCTCAGGTAGGTGGTCAAGAGGATAAACAAAGGAATGGAGGTGTCTAAGGAATTCGTCATGGGTGCGCACCTGTGTACCCACCTCGCGAGGGGCATCATGATCACTATGACCTAGATGCGCGACTCTTCTAGGGAGTTAGATTAGAGGCCCCTACGTTTAATGGCCACTTGGACCTTAAAGCTTTTCTAGATTGGTTGGCGGATCTGGATCAGTATTTTGAGTAGTATGACATGTCGGATGCTCGTCGAGTCTGATTCGCCAAGATAATGCTTGTGGGCCAAGCAAAGAGGTTTTGGGCTGCTGTGGAGCGAAAAAAAGAAAGGTCGAGGGAGCCCCCAATAGTCCATTGAGGAGAAATGAAAGAAATTCTTGAGGAAAAGTACCTCCCTTTCTCTTATCACTTGAGGTTGGTTGAAGAATGGCAGTCTCTTCGACAAGGTTCTATGAGTGTGGCTGAATACATTAAGAAGTTCGAAACCCAGTGTGAAGTTGATGAGGATCCCGTACTCACTCTTGCTCGATTTACGACGGGCCTTCATTCTGACATTAGGAGAGAGTTGCTCATCGAGGACTAGACACCCTTAAACAGATATCAAGTAGTGTTCGAGGTCGAACAATACTTCAAAACACCCGTGGAAAGGCGGTTTGAGCCTCACGATTCTGGTGCTAAACCTAACATCGGATATCAATACAAGCCTTCTAGTAGTGTTCAGTCTGGACCCAAGGATGATAAGGGTAAAGGAGTTGTCGGGTCTAGCTCGCGCAAAAGTGATGCGACTAGGTATTTTAGATGTCAGGGATTTGGTCACTTTGCCTACCAGTGTGGCACCAGAGAAGGCACCAAAGTGTTCCTTATTGATGGGCAAGTAGAAGTACACCCAGAAAGTGACGGTGAGGAGGAAGAATGAGCCAGCAGAAACCCCTAGTGATGATGAAGAGGGAGCGCAAGAGTCTGCGACTCTTGCAGTTGTGCATCACGCCTTTGCACAAGCAAAGAATACCAACGATTGGCACCGCAACACGATCCTCTATACTCACGCAAAATGTGATGATAAGAGCTGAAAGATGATTGTGGATAATGGTAGTTGTACCAACGTGGCATCAATTGGCACTGTGAGCCGTTTGAGCTTGAAGCTTGAAGCCCATCCTCAACCCTATATAGTGTCTTGGGTTGATGAAACTGCTAGTCCAGTCTTGCACCGTTGTCTTGTTCCTATTTAGTTTGGATCATATAAAGCTACACTTTGGTGTGATGTTGTTCCTAGGAAGCCCATTGATCTTGTCCGTCCCTGTCCCATAGGTCATTAGAGTCTGCAGAGTCCTTTGCATATCACATTCATTCATTGCATCAAGAAATCAGGCGAAAGATCAACGCTAGTAATGAACATTACAAAATTTTTGCAGACTAACATAAACGATTCAAGGAATTCAATGTAGGGGACTCTATGATGGTCCGCATCAGGCCAGAGCCGTACCCTCAGGGAGCCGTTCGTAAATTTCACGCGTGTAGCGTGGACCATTCAAAATTATAAAACGAAATGGTCTCAATGCGTATGTGGTAGATCTTCCACCTTCCATGAGAATTAGTTCCACATTCAATGTGGAGGATCTAGTTGCATTTCAGCGGACCACTGATACATTGTCCAGCCTTGCACTGAACCATCCTGATTCCTCAGACCTTTCTCTTGATTCATTGCCTCTAATTGACCCATCTTCTCAGCCTTTACCTCCCATACCTACCCTTCCCACACCCAGAGAAGAGATAAAGGATATTCTGGACCATCAGATAGTATTAACGTCGAACAACGGATTTCAAAAATTTCTGGTCAAGTGGAAGTTACGCCCAACTTCAGACAGTGCGTGACTCACTGAGGAGGAGCTTCAGAGACTTGATCCTGACATTTTGGAGCGGTTCAAGAGTTTTGTTTCGTCAGTAGCGAAATCTTCGCAGTCGGGGAGAGTTGATGGGGACATCATGCGCACGCGCACACGCTCCACCCTATGCACGTACTTAAGGAGGAGGAAGACCCCACTATCGATCTGGATCGACGACGACATCTATGGAGGACCTCTTAGTTAGGGTGCTGTGCTATGGAGCATTGGAGTGAACTCGATCATCATGTGGATTCCACCATTGGATCTCATGATCGTGGCCCACTACCCTAGATGATCTAGGATTTTGAGTTTTGGTTATTATTGTTATTAAAAACCTTATGAACGGTTTTGATTGCGTTGATTAGTTGCTATTTTTGTTACTTCGTTTCTAAGTAATAATGTGAGCACATGGCACAACTTTTGAGGTTTAAGATTTTCTTATAAATAGGCAATCTCATTTAGGTTTTTTTTCATTAAAATTTATGAATAAAATTCTGCGTTTTTTCTTCTCTATTCCTCGAGTTGAAGAAGCTAATTGGGTGCGAAACTCTCCCTTCTTTGAAGGGCTAATTACCGTGGTGAGAAGCCACAACCATCCCAAATCGTCCCCACCTCCTGCACCCCACATCCATTATCTCCCACAGCCTTACCATCTTCAGATTTATCTTTTCTTTGCACCCAAATTCTCCTCTACAGCAGTTTTTCAAATTCTGGCCTACCATGGGGCCAAAACTTCGGCGGAGCACCACACACACACAGGATCGCGGATCAATGTGAAACTTGGCAAGAGGGTGGACCTCCCCTAGCCAACCAACCCCTAGCTGGCCGTTTCCAGTTTTGTGGGTCCCACACACATACGAACAAGAACCCACGCATGCGCGTCTGGGCTGGGCTGCTTTCCACACGTGTGGACTGTCTTTCTCTCTCTCCTATTTCACTCCTATCTCGCCTTAAATCCCTAACCCTAACCCTAGATAATTCCAAATTCCAAATTTTTTCAACTTTTGCAGACCCTAGACTTTCCCCGAATTGAAACATGGTGAATCTCTTGAATTGGGGAACAATCCTTTGCAAGAGTGGATGAATCTTACACTCCTTTGGGCATTGTTTGGTTTATAATTTTATTTGATCCAGCCCTAAACATGTGTAGGCTTGGATCCCTGTAGATTTCCCTTGTTGAATGTTTGATGGCATGTGAGACGTGGAATTTTGTGATTGTTTAAAATTGGTATGATCTAAAGCTTTAAATCTTGCATGTCATATTTAATTTCATGTCCTGCACTACCATCATGGTGTATGCTTTATATTCACACCGACCAACCAGTTGGACATGTCAATTTAAGGATATCCTGGTAATTAATGAGTCTGATCTAAAGTTGTAGTGGACCCTGCCACAGAAAACTGTGGGGAGAGTAACGCTCACAGTGAAATTTCTTTAGTTGTGGGGTCTACTCCAGCTTTTGATCTTCCTCAGCTGCTATCTTGCATTATTGCATCCCAGAGATACGTGCTCACTTAGATGAAGTTCCATGCTATGGAGTCAATATCAGTTTCATGGGTCATATGGTTCAAAACTAATGTATGCTGATCACTAAAAAATATCGGTTAGTTGCCAAAAGTAAATAGCTTGTACATTTCGAAGTCCAAAAAACCATCTGTTCATAATTACACAAGGTCTATGGATCTACCCTATATTGTTAGGCAATACAACCATAAAATTACTAGGATCTATGATGCATCCATGACATATTGGTTCAACGATAGAGCACCAATAGCTGAAAAGTCATAACCATAATAGCAACACCGAATACAATGAACAACAGCAAGGTCGAGTCACGATCAAAGTCACTACAGGCAACCGAATTCCCAGGATGGCCTGTACGTGTTGTTAATGATCCTCTACAAGCTGGTATTTCAAGTGCGTAGTAACCATGGACATGATGATCATCAACAATCGTGCTCATGGGCATTGTCCCGTCAACATCACCACAAGCATGATTTGGTATGACTTCACTGGTGAATGTGTTCCACGCTTTAAACGCATCATCTGCAATGCTTGTCATGGTGTGCCGTAAAGGTTGTTATGTAAAGGTAACAGTGGCAACCATTACACGTTATGGGGTTGTAAAGGTCGTTACGGATAAAATGACTCGTAAAGGCTGTAACAGCCCCCGTAACGGCCCGTTACGTCCCCATATAGGTTGTAATGGCCCCGTAATGGCCCGATATGGGGCTGATACAGGCTTTTAGGGTTTTTCTCAATAGAAAAAAAAAGAAGAGACCGTAACAGCCGTTATGGGGGCTGTAACGGCCGTTACAACCCGTATCGTAAAGGTAACAATGGTGGCCATTACGGCCACCGTTACCGTTACAGAATACCTTGATGCATGTATGACTTGAAATGAGCATGGCTGTACCTGTCAACTTCGGCCTTACATTCCTCCCAAGAGTAATGTATTCTTGGTTTTCTTCCAATGAAGACTACGTACAATTTGCCCATTTGTTCAAAAGAAGAAATCATTAATCAGCGTAAGGTTATCCATAATTACAAGCACATATGTACCAGGTATCATTTGACCAAAACAAGTGTCCAACTTACTTCACGCATATGTTAAACCTACATGTAATTCAAATAGATAACAATGCATGCTCAGGATTAAGCTACACGTATATCAAACCCTTGTTCGTAGTGTTTGTGTTGTGCTCAGATATCTGCGTGGGAAATATATATATATATATATATATATATATATATATATATATATATATTTATTTATTTATTTATAATTTGTAAAAAAAAAAGCCATCTATCCAAAGTTATGCAGTTCCTTAAAACATGTCCAAAATGGTTAAACCAATAAACCAAGTCCTTTTAGATGTCAGGTCCATCCCCATTCAACAACATCCTGACAAATGAAATTCTCCTCTTTAGAGAAGTTAAGAAACGCAGCCCCATACGATTCTTCCTTAGTAACTTCGTCACCCACAATACCTCATCAGCTGTAAGTCCCTCTAATTCTTCAAATGTTGGTATAATCTGTGACATCCGCCCGAAGTCCTTGCTCTTGTTGATTAATATCGCAATTGACTTCATAGCCTAACCTGAGCCATTCCGTTACCTCATACCCTAACTTAACTCAAGCTATCACTTAAGCCAAAGCATACCTAAACCTACCCCCACAATCAATCCATTTTCCGAGCCACTTTTGGGTTATAATTGAGCCAATTTTGAGTAAAATATCCAAAAAGGGGCTTTGGGCCACTCTCCGGGCCCGAAATAGGCACACCGGTCAAACTGCGGGAGCAACTGTACTCGGCGGTAATCGAACTACTGCCCCCTCTCGAAAAATGTGCGCGGAGCCAACTGGCTGAGATTCGGAGTCATCAGAGGCTGGGTGGTAGTTCGACTACCGCCGGCGGTAATCCGATTACCACCCTCTCTCGACAAATGTGCCCTCTGAGCACACAGCTGTTCCTCCCTCCCAAAGTCAACTCCCATACAATTAACTCCAAAACTTACCTTATTTACCATCCTACCAAGCTCAAGAGCCTATAAGGGAATGCCACGTGGCATTACCCTTCTCTCAACCAATCACAAGCCACTATATCATTCTTTACCCTCCAAAGTCCTAAGAATTACCAAAATGTCATCCTAAAAGGCTATAAATACCCTTCCTTTCTCTTCACAACAACAAGTACAAACCAAGAGGAGAGAGAGAGAGAGAGAGAGAGAGAGAGAGAGAGAGAGAGAGAGAGAGAGAGAGAGAGAGTTCTCATGCTCCCATCTTTTTAGCCTCCCTCTATGATGGGGACATCATTTGCACACGTGCACCCACACCACCACCCCTACGCACGTACATACGCAGAAGGACCCCATCATCGATCTGGCCCGATGGCAACGTTCAGGGAGGAACTCTTAGGTAGAAGACAAGTTTTGGTTCAAAAAAAGTGTGCCCGATAATCAAGAAAAGCCCATCATGGGATCACATGATCGTGGCCCACTCGTCGGATTGATTTCATATTTTAGATTTTGCTTATTGTTATTATGAACGCTTTAGATTTCTCTGTTTGATTTTTATTTTAGTTTGCTTCGTCGCCAAGTAATAGGTTGCGCACATGGTGCGAGTTTTGGGGTATATGATTTTTCCTATAAATAGGCACCCCTTGTAGTTCTTTCGATAGATTGAATTTAATAAAAAATTCTTGCTTTATTTTTCTACTCTTCATGAGTTGTGGAAGAATTCAAAAGTGGGTGCGAAGCCCTCCCTTTTCGAAGGGCTAACTACCGTGGTGCGAAGCCACATCGACCCCGATTCACCCCCATCCTCCATCATCTTCTTTTCCACCTTCCACCACCATCCATACTTCGAATTCGTTCCTTTTGTTGTATCAAATTTCTTCACTACAGCAGATTTCCAGATTTCGGCCCGCGGGCGAGCTGAAACTTCGGCAGAGCACCACGCACAAACCGTACATCGGATTGAGCTGATATTTGGAGATTTTGGAGTCCATCCCTAGCCGATTAGGACCAAGGTGGCTTTTTTCTAAATAGTGGGCCCCACAAACATGCTGCCGGGATCACACGTACGTCCGTCTGGGCCATTGTTGCTGTCCACACGCGGGAAGTGTCTTTCGGTTCAGGTTTTTATCTTCTTTTATCCTTTCATAGCTGTTTTTCATGAATCCTAGTCCTAGATTACGTTTTCCCTAAGCTATTTGCCAATTTTTTCACCCTAGGGTTCCTTGAATTAGAATTTCTGAATCCCTTGGATTAGGGGCTGATTATTATGCATGTGTGGATGATTATTTCTTATCTTTGAGTATCGTTTGGTTCATAATTTTTATTGATCCAGCCCTATCATGTGTAGGCCTGGACCCGCATAGATTCCCCTTAATTGAATGTTTGGACTTTTATGTGGGATATGAAATTTGTGTAATTATTTCTGAACTAACGTGATCTTAAGCCTGAAATCTTGCATATCACATTTAATTTTCATGTCCTGCATCACTCTAGCCTCCTCCAGCCATCTCTTAGCCTCTCAATCCCACTTAGGTCAATCCTTCTAACCATGATGCACCTAAACATCCAAGCCATGTCAATCACAAGCCAAAGATCATACAATCATCACTAGCATTCATATTTTATTAATCGCATTATTACTTCCATTCTCAACCCCCCTGCTTCTCTAGGTTTCCATTGAATGTGTGCTATGTGATTTGTCAGAACTTTAGATCTTATCACATCAGAAACTCATGGTAGTCTGATCCTCTTACATGTCATTATAGCATCCCATATCTATTCTTAAATTCCATTTTTAGACATTCTCTGGACGTATGCTCTGTAGATTACTGAAATTTCGGACCCTGTCACATTAGAAATCTGAGTCTGCCTAGTCTCATTTTAATGCTTTGTATCCTATCATCTTATCTCCTAAGATCATCTTACCACACAAAGTAGAGACTGTACACTCGTATGGGCAGAGAGGGTGCCTAACACCTTCCCTCTCTATAACTGAGATCCCTTAGAATCTCAGATCGCAGATCAGGAGTCAACTTAAAGCAAGAGAGTCTCCGGATTCTCTAGCTTTACATATTCTGTAGGTTTTAGCCGACTGTGGGTTTTTGAGTTAAGTGGCTAGTGGCGACTCCAAGTCTATTGCATCAACAATCCAAATCACTCCAAACCAAATGTAAATCAGCGTGGGCGCCGATTTCCAACGTTCACAAATACAAGAAGAAAATTTTGTCATTCTAAATATTATATATTGCGTCCATGAAAAAAAGTAGTGGTGGAAGCCTATCCTGTTAACAAAAAAGTAGATATTTTAATTACTCAAAAAAAGCATGAAGAACATGAGTGATCTAGCAACTGAGTTCCTGTTTGCTACTTAAGGAACAACGACACGTGTTCATCTTATTACAAGCAATCTAATTTATTTGACTCATAGGATGAGCATGGTTCCACATTCTGGACACGATTTCATTGCGTTTTCGTGCCCACTCATCTCCTTCATGTGGGGTGACGTTTAGAAGCACATGACCTTCGTCAATTACAGATACTTCTACAGGTGAAGGGGTCACAGTATCGACACCACTAGTCGACGACCCGTCGAACTCAACCATGTCATCTTCTCTTGACATTTTTATGAAGTTGTGTAATACACACAAGCAAGCATTATCTTCACTTGAGTGGACATGAGATATTGTGGAGCTGTCTTGAAGATTGAGAATCTGGCTTTCAAAACTCCAAAGCATCTTTCTATAATGTTCCGTAGTTGTGTATGGTGGTAATTGAATAACTCCCGAGCACTAGATGGTTTCCGACCTATTCGATACTCATTGAGATGATACCGTACGCCATGAAACCGGGAGAATGTGCATATCTAACATTTACTACGTAATATTTACCTACATTTCGAAATCAAATTTTTATCAATAACATGCCTTACTTGTTCGATGCCATGAAGAACTCAGAGGGCTACATGTCCATGCGTTTACCATGGGGGATTACGAAAGGATCGTGTGAGTGAGTCAAAGCACTTTGCAAAACACGTGCATCTGATGCGGAACCTTCCTATCATGCTAGGACATACATAAAAATTCATGTCAAATTTACAAGCTGTCATGACATTTTGGAAATGACTCCTTTCCTATTTCAATAGACTGCACTATCCTCAAATGATACAAAAGCAGGGATATGTGTCCCATCTATCTCACCAATACAATCCTAAGTAAAACTTAACAAATGTTAGAGAGTTTAACATTTGCATTTCAATGACCATAGGACCTATAGAAATTGCATAAATATGTGTTTTCATTCCTGAAAGTAGTCACTCCAATTTGGGTTCGAGGAAATCTCGACAGGGGTTTAAAGGGTTGGAAGTAGGATATCATCTGCATATAGACAAACGATTGCATCCAATACTCGATTAAAATATCGGCTAACTATTTCGCCTGACCTTACGAAACGATGTCCAATCACTCGGTTTCGGACATTATGACTTAATGTATGGAGGAACATGACAAGCTGCTCTTACATACTTACATGTTTTGCATCGGCTAGTGAACCCTTGTCTCGTAGAATTGAACAGAGATTGAAGAATGTTGTCTTCTTCATCTGTAGTTGCGAGACACAATCAGTCTCCCTTGCCCTAATAATCCCGTCGATAATATGGGCACAATCATAATCAGCGGACCTATGAGGGTTATGAAAGAGGTAAGTGCGGCAATACTCCCCTACTGGTATTGTGGCTGATCCCACTCCCAATATTAGCGCAAAGAATTCCAAGTCTTCATCTGTCCAGCCGCTCCCAGCCATATTGAATCGCTTCGCTCTATATAGTATGCATGTGAATTTGATCAAAACAGTGAAATGATCTTGAAATGGGGCCAACAGATTTTAGGACCGGCTATGCGTTGAAAGTAGTGGGGGTTATTTGATAATCCAGCAAATATGAACCTTAATACGCAACACTCAGTAATTATACATGTGGCATCCTTTAGCTCAAATGAACCTTTTGTTGCTGAGTCATGGTCCCAAAATCAGAATGTCTGAACAATCATGACCTCTGATCTGTGCAAACTTGTATGTTGAAAGAGGACAATTGAACTAAGGTGGTGACTCATCCTTCTCACATATGCCATCTGGTCCCTCCAATTTGTGGCGCACTTTGTGGACAGAGCATAACTCTAAAATCACCGTGATCAAGGATGTCTAGATTGCTATCAGCACATTTCATGGTGATCAATGCGGTCCACCCAAACCAATTTTCTTGATTTGGATTTGTTGGCATCTTATCTTGACCGTTCATTGAGGTAGAGTCACGGATGTTGAGGACCACTAGATTGCTATGATGTTTGCAATGTTGTCATTTTAGAGTGGCCAGATCATTATAGACGGAGGAGATAAGTGATGTGGATGCCAACTAGTCCAGGTACATGAGAAGCTTCCTGACACTGACCTCACTAGATCATCTATTGCAACGGTTCATAAAAAGGGCAAATGATGGATGGTTATTCTGATATGGAAGATTTTAGTTGGTCCTGCTTCTGGGTAGGGTCCCACAAATTCAACGGTTAGGATCAACAAACTGTGGGCCCCATACAACTTCCAACTACAGGAACATCTTCTGCCAGGGCATAGGCAATCTGCATCAAGTGGGCGGGCTCCACTTCATGTTTTTTCTGGCTGAATGCACATTTACAATCTAAAAAAAAATGGTCGGTGAAGAACGGAACAAGGTTCCATATTAAAATCAGTGTTGTAATTAGCATCTACGTGTGGTTCCAACACTGAACGACTTGGATCAACCTCTCCATAGGTTGATCATGTGTTGCAACACATGATCTAGCTAGGACCACCAAATTGCTATGATGTTTGCCATGTTGTCGTTTTAGAGTGGCCAAATCATAATGGATGGAGGAGATAAGTGATGTGGATGCCAACTAATCCAGGTACATGATAAGCTTCCTTACACTGACCTCACTAGATCATGTGTTGCAACTGTTCATAAAAAGGGCAAATGATGGATGGTTAGTATCTTCTGATATGGAAGATTTTAGTTGGTCCTGCGTCTGGGTAGGGTCCCACAAATTCAACGGTTAGGATCAACAAACCGTGGGCCCCACAGAACTTCCAACTACAGAAACATCTTCTGCCAGGGCACGGGCAATCTGCATCAGGTGGGCAGGTTCCACTTCTTGGATTCTGGCTGAATGCATGTTTACAAGCTAAAAAAATGGTCGGTGAAGAACGAAACAAGGGTCCATATTAAAATGAGTGTTGTAATCAACACCTAAGTGTGGTTCCAGCACTGAACGGCTTGGATCAACCTCTCCACAAGCAGTCAATCAGGCCCAAACTGAAAAATGTCTCCGGCAAGAGACGCAAGAGTCTCTACAGGCAGTTGATCAGACCCAAAGTGAGGAAGGCAGTGGAGTGGGTAGATGTAAGGAATCCAATCCGTCCATCACTTTCCCGAAGACCCAAGACCGAATGGTCTACATGTTATGTCCATCTTAGTCAACGCTTATAGAAAACCCAGAGAAGACATCATTTTTGGGAGAAAGCAAGAACACCTACCTGCGATTGAGTGCGGAAGGCAAACGGTGTGATTAGGATAGAGTTCCAACCATCCACTAGATTCTTCTACCTGAATACTACAGTATATCCACACCTGTAAAGAGGAAGAAGAGGAATCAGTTAGCTGTGGTCTTCATAAACGATCCATCCCAGCATCGGCATACAAATAACCCAGTGATGATCTCATATAAAAATCGACAAAGCAAGAAGACGTACCTGCGATTGAGGTGGAGCGGAAGGGACACAATGTTGATTAGGACAGAGTTTTGCCCTGAGGACCGGATTCTTGTACGTGAAATCTACAATCTTCCTCGCCTGTGAAGATGAAGAAGAGGAATCAGTTAGGTGTGGTGTACATGTTGGGTCCATCTGCGAGGAAGAAGAGGAGAAGGCAACCTCGGTGTACCTGCGATGGAATCGGAGTGGAAGGGAGGTTCTGTGTTTAGCTCGACCCATCTATATAGAAGTTGGTGCATTTGTTAAATGCTCTCGTGGACCATCAAAAGAGGAAGAGGGTCTTGTCCTGGTCCTCAAGAAGATTGCGTGAGATCGCCTAGGATTTCCCTTGGAAATCACCAACTACGAAGAGTGATTTACACATTTCCCTCTTGCAAGCATTTACACCACCTGTCAAATGATGGACGGGGTCATGATGACCCATTTCGCTGTGAATTCACCACCCCCTAAAAATCAAACAGCCCTAAGAAATGCTTATTTACCTTGATTTACAAGGGAAATAAAAAAACCAAATAGGCCCTAAATTCATGTGGAATGGATATTTTGGTAGAACAGGTTGGGGTTGGGGTGGTGCAAACAACGTGAACTACATGTTTTTTTTTTTTTTTTTAAATTATTATTTTTTTATTTTATTTTTGGACCTTTCACTTTTTTGCTCCAGATCATGATACATTATGTTTACGAATGACCTGAATTATAAGCAATAATCAATTTTTATTTGTGCTGAAAAATATCCCACTCAACCCACCTTTTACATATCCACATTTTTTTTTTCTTCTTTAAATCGACTCTGTAATGGGATTATGCAATGCCGACCCCTGATAATTGGGAGAAGGTGATGTTTATGATGATTTTAATTGACTCTGAAATTTTGAGGGCTCACTTATCAGTTGATGAGTTTGGCTACATCCTTATGGGATGAAGGAATTTGTGCATTTCTTTAATGAGGAATTCCATTTCTCTTACTCTCTTTTGGAATTAGAGGTCTAGCTTTTTATTCTTGCAAAGTACGGAATCAGTTACTTCATAGGACTCCCACTGGTAGAAACAATGGTATGCGCCTTTGCTCTACTGAGGACCCACAAAACACATGGTTAGCTCCCATCATTGCCATCAATGGATTATATCATCCCCATCTACTAAAGTAGTTTTAAAACGTTTGGTGTGTGCATCTGAAATGCTTTCGTTATTAACATATGGTGAAACTGGGGTCGGGTTTGGATACACTTTGTTGGTTGACATCATTTTAAAGGGCAACTGCTGACCATGACTTAAGATGATGGAAATGGATAATAAATGTAGCAGTGTTACATAATTGTATTTGTGTAATTTGCAAATGCATCATGAGGAAGTGATTATCTATATTGTAACTTGGCACCATGATACATTGACCCTTAGACCTAGGGCTGTCAATGGGCCCGGCCGGGGGATGACCTCGGCCCGGATTTTGAACTGTTTCGGGGCCGGCCTTATTCAAAATTTGGATTTTGGCAGGCCCGAACCTGGCCCATTGACAGCCCTACTTAGACCTCCTTGAGGGCATCTATCTAGTTCTTAAATCATGCCTCCTTTTAAATCATATTCCATCTACATGTAATTGCTTTCTGCACTCTATGTTGGTCTACTTTGAAGATTAGTAATGTATGTGCATTCTAAGACTGCAGATGAGTTAGATCTCAAATCATATGAGTTGCATTCGGCATCCAAGTTAAATTTCTGTTCATGATTTTGGTGGTTTGTGGTTATAGATTACTACTGTAGATGAAGCGTCTCAGTTCTATCCATTGTTCGGGCTTGGAGCAAACATCGCTCTTATTTTCTCGGGCCGCACTGTGAAATATTTCTCCAACATCCGTAAGAATTTGGGTCCTGGGGTGGATGGATGGGCTGTTTCTCTCAAAGGAATGATGAGCATCGTAGTGCTGCTGGGGCTTGTGATATGTGCAATCTACTGGGGAGTGAATAAATTTGTTCTGAATGATCCGTCGCTTCCAAAGCCAGAAGGTCGGAAGAAAAAGGTATGCTTTTGACAAGGTCATTGATTTTTTTGAATCTTCTTTTAATATTGGGGCCCATTTGAATGAATGTCCCTGCAATTTGGAATTGGTTTTGCTTCTATCTTGGACCCAGTCCACTCTGTGTTTGAAACAGCATTTGAATAGGATCTGCATTTTCATGGGTTACTGTTTTCCTGCTTTTTTCAAACTCAAATTTTGGGTGATATGAAAACAGAAACTTGCCTTATATCAATTGTAGTTTGGGCTTTAAAGGCGGGGAAATGGAAACTAGCCTAATGCAGTTTCCATTTCCTGAGCTACCCCAAATCCGGAGCAGATCCATTCCAATACAAAGAAGAAGAAATCCCAATTTAAATGGACATCTGAGTGGACCCCTAGCTTTCATCTCTTGACTTCTTCATTGTATGTATATGTATATGATATGGGTTTTGCTAACATCCCCACCTTCATGGAGATGTTAGCAATGTCCTGAAGCTTTTAAATGACACATGGATGACCCGCCATCAATTTGAACTGTTCATTCATTCATACAACTGGGAGCAAGCCATGGCACAAAAATACGCAAATTGGATGATCCTAAACATCTGATCAATAGCACATAAAATGGGAAGTCAAGATTCAATGAAGAAATAAAATAGGTCCACTCATTGTCTTGAAACATCCATTCGATAGATCTTTGTACTGCATATGATTCCAAAGTAGCACTTTGGTTTGATGTTCTAACCATATGATCTATGGCTCATAAACAATGGATGGCTGTAACAAATTGAACCCATTCAAAGGGTTATGATTATCCAATCTGTGTTATTCTTGCACCATGGCTTTCTGCAGATGTTACTATTGAATAAACTGTCTTGATTGATGATTGGACATCTCATGCGTCATTTCAAAGGTTTGGGGAATATATACTTATTTATTTGTATTATGCATTTCCAGGAGAAGGCAAAGATGGGAATGATGGAAAGTATGAAGTTCTTAGTATCTTCGAGGTATGTCAGGGATCTTGCAACGCTAGTGGTTGCTTATGGGATCAGTATCAATCTTGTTGAAGTCACATGGAAATCCAATCTCAAGGCTCAGGTAAAAGAAAGCTCGGTGATTACTTGTAAATAAAATATTTCTCTTCCTATTCATATTGAGCCCTGCAAGGTGCACTTGTGCCAATGCCTTTCCAGGGACTCATGGCTCATGCATCCCGACATAATACAGTTGTGGGAAATGCAAGCTGCTCATCAGGGGGGCCCTTTGAATAGATGCACCATCTCAAAAATCAAGTCACTCCACTTATCATATGGGTTGATGTGTCCAGAAGAGTTTGATGCTTAAACAAATTTACCAATATCCACATCTGATGTACTTGTGTGGCCCACCAAATGAGCTGACCAACCAGATTTTTGGCACAAGTCATCCGCATTATGGGTCACCGGATGAGCGGCTTGAATCTCACACTGTGCCACTTTGGCACATCGCCGCAAGTTCTTTGCAAAGTGAACCAATGTGAGAGGACTCAACATTTCTTGATTATATTAGTTGTTATGGCTTCTTGTAAGTTCACATACAGCTGCCATTTTCTTCTTTTCATGGATGGGATGATCAATTTTATCTAAACTAATGCAAAAATGTTCAAAATATATTTGTGATTTGTAGTTTCCCAGCCCAAATGAATATTCTGCATTCATGGGTGATTTCTCTTCCTGCACCGGAATTGCTACATTCACAATGATGCTGCTCAGTCGGGTCATCTTTCGCAAATACGGATGGGGTGTGGCAGCTACAATCACACCAACAGTTTTACTTCTCACGGGAGTCGGGTTTTTCTCTCTGATTTTATTAAGTGGGCCACTGACACCGTTGCTTGGGAAGTTTGGATTAACTCCACTTCTTGCAGCAGTTTATGTCGGAGCTATACAGAACATATTTAGCAAGAGTGCTAAGTACAGCTTATTTGATCCCTGCAAAGAGATGGCCTACATCCCTTTGGATGAAGATACGAAGGTTCGTTACCCTTTTCTTAGATAGATCTATTATTTTCAGTTTTAAATGAGGTCCTAGGCACAAATATACAAATGCACTTAAAATAAGCATACCAAAATCTTCCCCTTTTCTAACAACTAAAGATTGATACCACATAAAATTTGTATGACAAGGATAACCTTCTCTTAACTCTTCTGCCTAGCATGCTTAACTACAGTGATGGGTCAAGTGGGCCACGGATTAGTGAGGGAGATTGGAGTGTGTTAGTTGAGAAATGGGATGGTGGGTATTCACATTGTTACTAGCACACATGCAAGCAAATGTTGCCTGATCACTGCTACTTTCAAGTGGGACCCATTCTGTGTTATTTGGTAAAAAAATCAGGCTGGTCACTCATCAGAGAGGCAAAATATATGCAGAATGCGCTGTTGGTAAAAATTTTTAACTGTCCATTTCTTTTACATGTATGATCCACTTGAGGAGTCAACAAGCCCTATTTTTGGGTTATGACATGTACAAGTTATGGCTGCCTGACAGAGCGCCCCGATGTGTCACATGTGTGTCATGTTGGCATGCATGGCATCAAGCTCTTGGAGGAGAGATGCGTGAGTACCCTTGGTAAGGCTCTTTAATGAAAGAAGAGGAGCTCACACGTTTCCCAAACATTAAAATAAATAAATAAATTAATTAATTAAAAAAAAAAAAACGAAAGATCTGGTGAGTGTGCAACTTTGGCATAGTATGCCATATTAGGACACTAGCATTCCTCAATATGGACATCACCATTATGTGTGTGATGATTTTGGTTGTTCAATTTAAAGATTTCTGGCCTGCCCAGTAGTTTTTTTTTCCCCTGATAACCTCAGTTACTAACAAAGCTTGGAGCATTGAAATCAGCTCCTGTTGTTTATCATGCTCATTAGCTCTTCCCATGTCTGCCAGGTCAAGGGAAAAGCAGCCATTGATGTTGTATGCAATCCTTTAGGGAAATCAGGGGGTGCCTTGATTCAACAGTTTCTTATATTAACCTTTGGCTCTCTCGCGAATTCAACCCCCTACCTGGGAGGCATATTGCTGGTGATAGTTCTAGCCTGGTTGGCTGCCGCCCGTTCGTTGGACCGCCAGTTTACTCCGTTGGCCAAAAAGGACCTTAAAGATAAGCTCATTGAGGGTAAGATTTCGGCCGGAAAAACAAGTCTCTCTGTGAAGCTTCAACCAAAGCAAGGAGTCACGTACCGCTTCATGAGTACCTTGAATGACATGGGATTTATCGAGGGAAAATACGTACCATTGCTTGAGGATGTATCATCCGAGCTTCTCACTGTTAAGAAGGTTGATTCAAAAATTCAGGTTGAGGAAGCCGTGGGGGCTGATTTGAAGCAAACATCTGTTGATGTTGCTGAGGACAATGGCGATGGAGGAAATGGCCATGTATCGGCAGATGGGAATGGGATGATCAATTTGTAAGCTCTGGATGGCCGAGTGGGTCCCATCCCCAGTTGAAAAACATCCATTGTGATAATCAAACTCATAATCTTGGGATCCCAGCTGGAGGATAAAAATGACTGCCTGTTTTTTTGTAGTTTAGCATGTGAGACTCTATGCAAAGAATCTGAATGTCAGAGAAGATGGTCGGGCAATGTTGAGGATGGCCATACTTAATGATGGTGGCCATACATATCATGTTGGTGATGACGACGGCAATGATGCCAAACGAAGCCATGTTGAAGGTTTTCCCCCATGATGCCAAGGTACGAGAATGATGAAATTAATAAAGCCATTTTTGTACATTAGTATTAGCTGAAATAGTTCTTTTTTTTTTTTTTTTTTCAAAATTAAGCTGAAATTAGTTTGAGTTGTCAGTTGTTACCAATGTACTTTGCTATCATTTGTAGATTAGTTGGCCTTGTTTGGTTTCCATCTACTTTATTTGAATTTTGGCATTTTAGTGTTTTGTATGGATTATTATTTTGATCTGTTTAAGATTTGTTCTATATAATTTGATTGAGGACATTTCAGGTATGCACTCAACATATTCGTGATGTTCGATGATGTAAAGATTAAATAGTATGGTTGTATCCAATGCGTCGGTGATATATATTTGAAGCCTATCTTATGTGTATCTCAAATCCATTGGATTGGGATTTTGCAAGCCAATTTATACCATCTATTCCCAATATGCTCCTGTCTGTCAGATTGCAATTTTGAACCCTTTTATGTAGTTATGCTGTTTACTTCTGATATGCATGCTTTGATTAGATTGCAAATTATGGTTTTATGCTTGTATCATTTATTTGGAAAGAGAACTGATTACCCACAACTGGCTGTAGGCTAAATTCACCTATGACTTATTTTTACAAGCATTTGTCCCTCGAAAGTTTTGATATTTTCAAGGGCAAAAGTGGAATAAAAAATTCGAAAGGCATAAATAACAAGTTGTATTTCCGACTGTAAGTTACTGTTTCTCTTTTGGAAAATGTTCTGCCCTCTAAATTATGACCCCAGTTAATTTTTATTTAAACCATCGTCTTCATAACCATCTAAGCCTTATACCAGCTAATTAGGCCTGGCTACATGTATCTGGTTCTGCCATTCCACTATGTTAGATTCATATACCTAAATTATAGGTCATCAAGTCTTTTCTTTTAGTACCCGCCACCATGTCCTTTTGGACCTTCCCCATGCCCTTTTAGAGCCTCAAACTTGAACCAGCTCCTAACTAGCACAGTTCTTGGTTTCCATTGCACATGGCCAAACCATCTAAGTCTACTTCCCCCCATCTTATTATATATTGGTGCTACTCCTGAGTTCCTTGGAATGCATTCATTTCGAATTTTATCCTTCCTCGTCTGCCACTTATCTTAATGTCCTCATTTTTGCTATGTTCATCCATGAACTTGTTCTTTTATTGCCCAACATCCTTCCAAATAATGCATGTCTGGTCTTAGAGCTATCTTATAAAATTTCTCCTTCAATTTGATTTGTTTACAGGGCATTCATGTAAAACTCCAGACGCACTTCTCCACTTCTTCCAACTAGCTTGAATTGTGTGAATAACACCCTTCTCTCTCTTTGCTCTATGGATTATTGACCTAAGATATCGAAAATGATAATTTCGGTACTACTTGCTCAGCAATCTTAACTAATTCTTTGCTTATGCTTCTATTATTACTAAAATTGCATTCCAAGTACTTTGTTAGTTCAACTGATTTTAGAACCTTCAGATTCTAAAGCATCACTCCATGCTAGTTTTAACTTTATGTCTCGTCAATCAAACTATGTCATCCACAAGCAACATACACCATGAGACATCTTCTTGTAAATGCCATGTTAACTCATCCATGACCAATGCAAAAAGACGGGGGCTCAATGTGGACCCCAAGTGTACGCCTATAGTAATTGGAATTAACTTATCTCTCCACCAGGGATCCTTACATTTGTTACCACCCCCTCGTACATAACTTTAATCGTGGCCATATATCCTCCTGAGACTCCTTTCTCAACATCTACCAAATTAACTCTCTAGGGACCATTTCGTATGCTTTCTTGAAGTTAACAAAGACCATGCTGGGATCCTTCTTCGTATATTTCTCTATCAGCTGTCTAGGTACGAAAATAAACTTAATGGTCGACCTTCCTAGCGTAAATCCGAATTTGATTTTCTAATACATTAATCTCATGCCTTAACTCTTGCTTAATCACTTTCTCACAAAGTTTTATAGTAGGATTCATGAATTTAATCCCATGATAGTTAGTACAACTTTGTATGTCTTCTTTATTTATTTATTTTTTAAAATAGGTACCATGGTAATTTTCCTCTATTTGTCTGGCATTTTCTTTGATCTTACAATCTTGTTGGTCGGCATCGTCAACCAAAATAAACCAGTATCTTCTGTGCAATTCCAAATCTATATCAGTATACCATCCAGTCCTACCGCCTTTCTGTCTTTGTCGTTTTTGAAGTTTCTTTATTTCAGATATCCTATTCCTACAGAAATATCTGTGGTCTCTAGCCCCTCAATTGAGTTTATGATTCATTCCTATGAAAGTTTCTTGTCCTCGATCTGTTATAAAGATCATCATATGCATCAAGTTTAGCCTTGGTACTTTCTTAGCATTCTTCTAGGCATTTTTATAATTCTTCTAAATTTTCCTCGTTTCTAGTTGCTTGCAATGCCTTAAAAGAAGATAGTTTTCTGCTGATAGCCTTTCGGACCTTGCAATTCCACCACTAACTTTCCTTATATGAGTGATTTTTCCTTCTAGATACTTGGAAAACTTTTTATGCCACTTTCCTAGTGCACTCAACCTTTCTTGTTCCACAAAACATTAACTTTGTTCTCCACGTCTCACGTTTCTTCTTCTCTTTATTTAGTATAAATAATACTCTGCTTTACCTCATTTGAGTTGCACCACCTTGATGGGGACATCTCGCGCACATGCGCACGCACGCCGCCCCACCTACGCACGTACGCACGGGTAGGAGAGCCCCACCGTCAATCTGGCTCGATGACAATGTCCAGGGAGGGCCTCCTAGCTAGAAGACGAAGTTTGGTTCAAAAGAGTGGGCCCAATAGTTAAGAAAAACCCATCATGGGATCTCATGATTGTGGTCCATTAGTCGGATTGATTTCATATTTTAGGTTTTGCTGATTGTTATTATTTAGAACATCATGAATGCTTTAGATTTCTTTGTTTGATTTTTATTTTAGTTCACTTCATCGCCAAGTAATAGGTTACGCACATGGCGCGAGTTTAGGGGTATAAGATTTTCTTATAAATAGGCACCCCTTGTAGCTTTTTTCATTCATTGAAGATTAATAAAAATTCTGCATTTTCTTACTCTCTAAGTTGTGAAGCCTAATTGGGTGAGAAGTCCTTCCTTCATCGAAGGGTTAATTACCGTGGTACGAAGCCACATCTATCTTGATTCACCCCCATCCATCATCATCTCTACTACCCATCTTCTACCATCCTTTCTTCTCATCTCACCCCATCATCTACACTTTGAATCAATCATCTATTGCAGCAATTCCCTTCTCCACATCAGAATTTTAGAATTTGGCCCTACAGGAGGGCTGAAACTTCGGTGGAGCACCATGCACAAACCGTACATCGGATCGAGCTAAGATTTGGGGGTTTTGGAGTCCATCCCTGGCCGATCAGGGCCAATGTGGCCTTTTTCTGAATAGTGGGCCCCACACACGTGTGGTCGGGATCACATGCACGTGCGTTTGAGCCATTGTTGTTGTCCGTGCATGCAGTACTTCTCTAGTTCGTCTCTCTCCTCTCTTTCACTCCGCTTTCACCCAAAATCCCTAAACCTAACTGTAAATTACTCAAATCTTCAATTTTATGCCCCTTTTCTTATCTTATGTTTTCCCAAATTAGAATTTCTGAATTCCTTGGATTAGGGATTGATTACTATGCATGTGGATGATTATTTCTTATCTTTGAAGTATTGTTTGGATCATAATTTTTATTGATCCAACCCTATCATGTGTAGGCCTGGACCCGCATAGATTCCCCTCAATCGATTGTTTGGACTTTCATGTGGGATGTGGAATTTGTGTGATTATTTTTGAATTGGTGTGATCTAAGCCTGAAATCTTGCGTATCATATTTAAATTCACATCCTGCATCAAATTTGGTATCAGAGCCTAGGGTTCTTGTAGGGGAATTTACCACATATTTAGGGTTTAGTTTGTTTGAGTCCTTCATGCATCCAGTCCATCATATATAGCTGCTACAAAACCATAGTCCCTGATATATATAGCTGAATTTTCGTAACGGTGTGTAGTTTCCTTCATATAGAGTCTCGTACGGTCATTTAGTTTTTAGACGCATATAGTCGTCATAGAAAGTTCTTATGTTGAGTTAGCCAGTGTATGCCCACACGTACGGGTCATGGTTTTGGCTTGCACCCTACACTAAACATGGAGCAACTGCTAGAGTCATTGAACAAGTTGTCTCAGCAGATCGAGTATTTGGGTAAGCGTTATGAACAATATATAGACCAACGCTTTTATCAATTTGATGCGCGTATTACCCAACTAAAGGCCTCCGCTGGGACAAATCTCAGCATTGGGGTAGATGTCCAATCTCAGGCAGGTGGCCAGAAGGATAGACTAATGAATGGAGCTGGCCAAGGAATCAGTCATAGGCGTGCACCCATACCCCCACCCCATGAGGGACATAAAGATCATTATTTTGAAAGGTACATGTGCGGCCTCATGGCTAGAGAGAGTGCACCAAAGGCTAGTGTGGAGTTATCCACTGAGGTCATTCCGGTAGTGGATGAGTTTCGTGATGTCATTCCTGATGATCTACATAATGAGTCTCCCCCTAGGAGGGATATAGAGCACACTAGAACATGGGACACCGTAATACCTAAAGCCAAGTTTACGTTTAATAGTTCTGTCGATAGGTCCACAGGTCTGTCCTTATGAAGTCATTACTGGTTATAAATAAGGAAAACCTATTGATCTTATCTCTATGTCACTGTTCCATATGCTGTCAGAGCCTGCAGTCTTTTGCGCATCACATTCATTCATGGCATCAAGAAATCAGGCAGAAGATCATGACTAGTAATGAACATTACTCACTTTCTGCAGACCAATATAAATGTTTCAATGAATCCAATGTAAGGGACTGTCATGATCCGTATCAGGCTAGAGCGGTACCCTCAGTGAGTCGTTTGAAAATTACATGCGTATAACGTTGGACCATTCAAAATTATAAAACGAAATGGTCTCAATGCGTATGTGGCAAATCTTTCACCCTCCATAAGAATTAGTTTCACATTTAATGTGGATAATCTAGTTGCATTTCAAGGGGTCATTGATGCATTGTCTAACCTTTCGCCTAACCATCCTGATTCCCTAAACCTTTCCCTTGATCTATGGCCTCCTCCAGACCCATTTTCTCGGCATTTACGTCTCATTCCTATCCGTCTTAACCCATTTTCTCAGCCTCTACCTCCCATACCTACCCATCCTGATCTATTTTTCCAGCCTCTACCTCCCATACCTACCCTTCCCAACCCATTTTTTCAGCCTCTACGTCCCATACTTACTCGTCCCGACCTATATTCTCATTCTCTACCTCCCATACCTACTCTTCCTGACCTTTCTTCGCAGCCTTTACCTCCCATACCTAACCTTCACACACGCAGAGAGGAAATAAAAAATATCCTGCACCATTAGATAGTTTCAACGTCGGACGACAGGTTTCAGAAGTACCTGGTTAAATGGAAGTCACGTCCAGCTTCAGACAGCACGTGGTTTACTGTGGAGGAGCTTCAGATACTTGATCCTGACATCCCGAAGTGGTTCAGGAGTTTTATTTCGCCAGTGGCGAAATCTTCGCAGCTGAGGAGAATTGATGGTGATATCTCGCGCATACGCGCACGCATGTCGTCCCACTTACGCACGGAGTAGGAGGGCCCCACCATCGATTTGACTCGATGTCAATGTCCAGGGAGGGCCTCCTAGCTAGAAGACGAAGTTTGGTTAAAAAAGGTGGGCCCAATAGTTAAGAAAAACCCATCATGGAATCTCATAATCATGGCCCACTAGTCGGATTGATTTCATATTTTAGGTTTTGCTTATTGTTATTATTTAGAACATCATAAACGCTTTAGATTTCTTTGTTTGGTTTTTATTTTATTTTAATTAATCGCCAAGTAATAGGTTGCGCACATGGCGCGAGTTTAGGGGTATAGGGTTTTCTTATAAATAGGCACCCCTTGTAGGTTTTTTCATTCATTGAAGATTAATAAAAATTCTGCGTTTTCCTACTTTCTGAGTTATGAAGCCTAATTGGGTGAGAAGTCCTCCCTTCATCGAAGGGTTAATTACCGTGGTACGAAGCCACATCTATCTTGATTCACTCCCATCCATCGTCATCGCTACTACCCATCTTCTACCATCCTTTCTTTTCATCTCACCCCATCATCTACACTTCGAATCAATCATCTATTGCAGCAATTCCCTTCCCCACATTAGAACTTTAGAATCTGGCCCTACAGGAGGGCTGAAACTTCGACGGAATACCACGCACAAACCGTACATCAGATTGAGCTGAGATTTGGAGGTTTTGGAGTCCATCCCTGGCTGATCAGGGCCAAGGTGGCCTTTTTCTGAATAGTGGGCCCCACACACGTGTGGTCGGGATCACATGCACGTGCGTCTGGGCCATTGTTGTTGTCCGTGCGTGCAGTACTTCTCTGGTTCGTCTCTTTCCTCTCTTTCACTCCGCTTTCACCCAAAATCCCTAAACCTAACTCTAAATTACTCGAATATCCAATTTTATGCCCATTTTCTTACCTTAGGTTTCTCCGAATTAGAATTTCTGAATCATTTGGATTAGGGACTGATTACTATGCATGTGTGGATGATTATTTCTTATCTTTGAAGTATTGTTTGGTTCATAATTTTTTTTGATCCAGCCTATCATGTATAGGCCTGGACCCGCATAGATTCCCCTCAATTGAATGTTTGGACTTTCATGTGGGATATGGAATTTGTGTGATTGTTTCTGAACTGATGTGATCTTAAGCCTGAAATCTCACATATCATATTTAATTTTCATGTCCTGCATCACACCTCATTTTGGACACCAATTAATTTTACTCTGCTCTTCCATCCCTCGATTTAAACATCCATAACAAGTAACATATTATGCATAGTCAGACTCTTCGCTTGTATAACCTTTTATAGTCTTTGCATATCAATCGGATTATCTTCCTAAGTAAAAGCAAGTCAATTTGGCTTGTATATGATTTTTTTTTAAAGGTAGTTAAATGTTCGTTTTGCTTTTAGAAATATATTTTTGCTAGAGCTTGATATGTTTTTAAAGGTAGTTAAATGTTCGTTTTGCTTTTTGAAGCATATGTTTGCTAGAGCCGGATCAAATGCCATAGCGAAATCAATGATAACATCTCCTATCTCATTTTTTTTGTTCTCCCAAAACCATATTCTCTATGTACCCTTTCACATCATCTATTATCTTTTCGTACATGACAATTTAAGTGTCATCGTACATACTGTCTTCTCTCCATTTGGAATTTCTTTTGGTGGTCCATTCAATGCCTCCCAAATTATCTTGTGCTTATATTCTCTACTCCTATCTACTGCATGTATGCACTAGTAACATTGGTTATCTTCGCTTCAAATACAATCTTTATAAAACCCTAGGCTCTTTACATCTACAACTCTATCTTCTAAATAGTGTTTTTTATTTTTTAAATTATTATTATTATTATTATTTTATACAGCTATTCCTACCCCATTTTGATTGTTATCCTTTCCTATATATCAAAGTTTATATCCATCAATCTCCACTTTTTGCCTATTTGCCTATTTGCTTTGTTTTTTTTTTTTTGTTTTTGTTTTTGTTTTTATTTTTTGTTAGCTTGTTAGTACACCCCACTGTGAGTTCACACTTCAATGTTAGCCACCCCCACAAGGGAATCGATACCAAGACCTCAGTGTTGAAACAAGGTATCTTTCACTTAGTCTACCACTTGAACTATGGATCGGGTTGTGTGTGCAAGCTTTGTTAACTCTCCTTGATTTCATTGTATCCACTTAACTCCATACTCTTGTTAGTTTTACTACATTCCATGTGGCAAGATGGACCATAATATTTAAGACCATCTTTTTACTTGCACTCATCTAGAATAGGTGGGGAACCTATGCTATTTCACACTTTCCCGCACTCGTCCAGAATAGGTGGGGAACCTGCGCCATTTCACACTTGCTCTCGAACTGATAGAGTGTGGCGAATCAATCCCTTTATCTCATAGCCACCTACCTTGAGTGTGCCGTCCAAGACCATCTTTTTACCTGCACTTGTCCAAAACGGGTAGGGAACTTGTGCCATTTCACACTTACTCTAAAAGCTCAAACTGATATAGCGTAGCGAATCAATTCCTTTATCTCATAGCCCAGGTCAAGCCAAGCCCACCCTGTGTACCCCCGCTTCATATAGGCCACCCAACTCGATCCCGGTGTGAAAATGTCCTTGCATTAATCACCCTTGATGAGAAGTCTTGAATATGAGACTTTTTGCTCCTTTGACACAAGACAACAAACCACTTGCTCCAAGAATTTGAATTGATAGAGTGTGGTGAATCAATCCCTTTATCTCATAGCCTAGGCTAGGCCCTCGACTGAACCCTCCTCGTGGGCCCCACTTCATTGGGCCCATTACACATTAGCCTCATCTCGCACGAGCCACCCGCTTCACACAGGCCACCCATCCTAAGTGTGCCCTTGCTTCACACAAGCCACCCCACTTGAGCCCGATGTGAAAATGCCCTTGCATTATTTCCGAGTATTCAATACTATAATGTTTAATATTTAAAAATTAGAAAATTTGTAGCTTTGCCAGGTCCAGTATGTTTTGGCGAGTTTTTTGGAGAGTTTGTCTTTCGTTCTTGTTTTCCTTTGGACAAATTACCTCAATCGCTATAACACTCCATATATTCCCTAAAGGGCCTTTTGACAGCTTTTGGACCTTGTTTCGGACGAAAATGTCCCTAACCTTGGTTCAAGAATTGTACAGTCCTGGAATGAAGCGGAAGTCACCCGCTGTTGCAACCCCCGAGAAATGGACGGATCAGCAACTCCCCGGGGCACCGGCCAATGGCTGGTGCTCGACGCTCTATGGGCACCACCACCACGTACGTGTTTCATCCATGCCGTTTATGTATTTCTCCAGATCATTTTATGGTAGGAGACCAAAAAAGAGCATAATCCAATCACGGTGGGCCGTAGGAGGATTTTAATGGTGGATATCCAACAATTATAATTTTTCCGAAGTGTGGTCCACTAGAGTTGTATCACTCTCTTTTTCCTATTCAAGCCATAAAATGATATTTTAAACTGGACGAATGGACTTGACGAAGCACATACATCATGGTGGAGCCCATAGACCACTGATCACCTACACCACGAGCTTCGGAAGGGGCAAATGTCACACTTATATACATTTGAAAGACCCTCTCATTCCTCTTCTTTTGTTTTCCTAGAGAAGCCGAGATCCAGGGACCAACAGCTAGAGAGTGACATTGTTTCTCCTTGTCGTTTCGCTCGTCTGAAAGCCTCTTCCACTATGAGGTTAACATTTTATTTTGTTTCAACTGCAGGTAGGCATTTGCCAAGGTAAAGGAAGGACAGAGTTGAGAATCCAAAGGTTTCGGTTGTCACGTGAAAGGGAGTATAACATAGGGCACAACTTGGTCAAACCTCCACCATTGGATGGTAGACAACCACAACATCATGTTTGTGACGGCATTTAGATCGTGACTGCCACTTGTGAAGATCGCAGTTGTGATATTATATGGATCGTGCTCGTCAAGGATATGGCACTGGATACAACTACGACCCAGTGTTCTTCATTACTATGATCCAACGTGTATGAGAACCATGATCCAGTGTGCTTCATTACCATAAGATTGCGACCCAGTGTGCTTCATTACCATAAGATTACGACCCAGTGTGCTTCATTACCATAAGATTACGAAGACTGCATCGGTTGAATTCGATTTGATAATTAAAGTTGTGTACGGTGATGCAACTCGGAAGTGCATAACCGCACGTGAAATGATCGATGTAGTGAATCTAAGAGAAATGAAGTGTATGGGTGGTCAGTTGACACGGTGCTTCACAAGACACAATGGGACATTTTAGACAAAGTGAAGGTTTCATGTGAGAATATGAAGCCTCCAGAAACTAGAAGATCTGATGAGAGATTGAAAAATGTTTGAATTACATACCAACGAGAAGATAGGCCAACACCCAGATGCTCGAGATGCAAACGAATAGGTCTCAATCGGCCTTGATGCACTTTCGTCCCTGCTGGCCGAGGATGAGGTCGAGGCTGGTGATGACTTCTTATTATTTTTTATTGCTTGTGATAATGTAATGTGAACTGTAATATATATACTTATTGTTTATCGATTTATTAACTTTGGTGCACGTTAACCACTTTCCAATGTGTATGCTAACCACGATCCATTGTGCATTTGAACCACGACACATATAGGAAAACGTGAACTTAACAACGGGTCGTGGTTGTCATGACAATACGATTGTGATTGAAATGTCATATGTGTCGTCTTTCTCGTTAGGTCGCGGTTGTCAGCGACGTATCAACAAGGACGACAACCACGATCCATTACAGCTGTGACCACGACCCATTTAACATTACAGCCACGTCCCATATCAACTACGACCATTGATTCACATATACCACGACCCATATAACATGAAAACAAAGACCCACATATCATTCCAGTCAGGGTCCATGTATCATGACAACCACCACCTATACAATCTCACAACCCTTACCCATATACAATAGCAGTGGAGGCCCATGTATCATGACAAACATGACCCAATGTGGACGATAATCAAGAGCTTTTATGCATATGAACCACGAACTCAAAGATTGGAATAATGTACATAACATAGGTCATGGTTTTCGTGATATATGAATCGTAGTTGTTATGATAATCGGTCGTGCTTTATTCAGTGCTATGGTTGTCAATAATACTCTGGTACGGATGATAACCACGATCCATTACAAATATGACAACTACGACGCATGTGCATCGTTAACCATGATCCAAGTAAGACGACAACCATGACCCTTATAACATGACAACCACGAATCCATATTAAATGACAACTACGATCAATACTTCACATCAACCACAAACCATATAACATGACAACTAGGATCCATATTTCATTATAATCACGACCTATACAACATTACAACCACGATCCATATTCCAGTCCGATGTGAAATGTCCTATTCTGGTTTCCAGGCAAATGAACTCGATATTTTGAAACATGACAATAACGATCCATATAATATGACAATAATGATCCATAAAACATGAAATCCACGATCCATATAACATGACAACAACGATCCGTAAAATACGACAACAACGATCCATAAAACATGAAGATGACGACCCATAGCAACCGACGCCACGTTCCATGTAACTTTGACAACCTACGATCCATATATCATAACAACCACAATCCATTTTACATGAAAATCACGATTAAAAAAAATAAATAGACAAGAGTCAATAACGATCCTTTACCTTGATCGTGTATTGATAACATGAAGGATCGTGCTTGTCATCTACGAAGTGTCATGGTTGTCATTGTGCAATGTAGGGATGACTTTGATCAAGTTGTGACAACGAAAGCCCTCACCATATCTAGTTTGAAGCCCAAGTCTCTGGCCCACAACTCTGTATCATGGTTATAATGTCATATGAGTCGTGGTGTTAATGTTCGATGGGTTGTAGTTGACATGACAATATATATCGTGGTTGTCATTGTATATATATTGCGTAGTTGATCACACCGAAATTAACGGTTAGAAGGTGTCGAGAACTACGTGAGCTGTACATCCACCTGACAAATCTTATTATTATTATTTTTATGATATGCCTTTATATACGTACGTTACATACGATGGTCAGTTTATTTGACATATGTGTATATATATAATATCACCGTGGACCCCATATATCTTTGTTTGTACGGAAGTAATATGTCACATGTGCATACATTAAAGATGGCATGCTAAAGGCGGGAATCTATTGGTTGAATTGTTGTGCTCCATTGAATTTTAATATTTTGACCATTCTTTGGGTTTCTTGATGTTAGAAATAAAATAGACAGTGCGGATCAGAGAAAAGGCACTCGATGTGACTTGCGGAACACCGACTATAACATCCCAAACGCAGAACATCAACGGATGCTTACGATTCCATTCCAAACATAGAACATCAACGGACGCTTTTACGGACGTTTACGATTCGAAACGTATAACTTCAACCGCTTGTCCCCATACGGAACGCCGACTATATATATACTGCTGCTTCTTCTCTGGGAACCCTTCACTTTTTATCTATCTCTAAACCTTTTTCTTTTTTTACTGGTTTTGAATCTTCTTCACTGGACCCCTCCATCGCTACTCAGCGAGTACATCTACAAGTTCAGTGCAGCTTAGTCAATATAAATGACAAAACAAGGTAATGGTTGACAGGGACGGTATATGGTGGTTATTATGTTATGTGGGTCTGGGCTGTGAACCACGACCCAATGTATATATGACTATAACGAAATATATAGCATGACAATCACAATCGTTGTTGTGATTGGTGTTGATATGCTGAATGGATCGTAGTTAACAGGGTCAGTGTATCGTGGCCCACGTATTATGTGGGTCGTCACTGTGAACCACGACTCAACGCAGATGACATCAACGATATGTATGGCATGACAACCACGATCATTGTCGTGATCATGGTTTGTTGCATAATGGGTCGTAGTTGACAGTTGAACTGGATCGTGGATCACATCTTCTACGCGTCGTGCCTGTGAACCATGATTCAATGTAGACGATAATAACGATCTGTATGCCATAACAACCACGATCGTTGTTGTGATCGTGGTTGGTTTGCCTAATGGATTATTGGTGACAGGCGCATGGATGACTTCAACAAACCTTGTAGCATGAATGTCAACCACGTCCCAGCACAGATGACAACCACGATCTAGCGTAGATGACAACAACAAATCATGTAGCATGATAAGCACATTCCTTTAGAAGTCGTTATAAACACGACCCTTCGTGGATTTCAATCCCGATTCACAGTGTAGTACAATTACAACCCATGTTAGATTTTGCAAGACCATTCTATAATTATTAATTAACAATCCACGAACATATTGGAATGTAAGTCGAAAGAAGCCAACCATGACCACATGCTTAGACTTTGAAAAGGCACAGGTCTCTCCCAATAGTTTCGTCAAGTTTTTGAAAGTCTTGGTTGAAGATATGGAGAAGAAACCCGATAAAAAGAAACTATTTAGAAACACCTGTTTTGGATTTCTGTTGGACTTTCCACTGGCCGAGTGGACAACACAGTCTCAGATCGTGCATTGCCTAATGCAAAGGCATGTTGGTGATATGAAATTTGATGTTCAGGGCACCAAGATAAGATTTACCAAGCTCGATTTTGCGCTAATAATGGGTTTTAAGTTTGGACCACTTAGCATAGATGGTAGTGGTCGTGCCAAGGCTAGAAGAGTAGAGGCAGGAAAAGGCATTAGGGAGACCTACCTAAGAGCTGGGAGTGTTAGTAAAAAAAAACTGAAAGAAGCCTATTTGATGGACGCGGTAAAGCTCGCTCTAATAATTTGCATTAAGAGTCTATTGGTTGGATCTCTGCAAAAGAATAACTGTATTGATACGTTTATAGACATGGTTGATGACTTAGAATATTTTAATAACTACCCCTGGGGCAGTGTGGGGTATGATTATTTGAAGAATGGGGTTAACGCTGCATCTGGCATTATTCAGGGGGGAAAAGGCGACTGGCCGGTACCTCAAGTCATACAACATATGCGCATGCGCGTATGCCTTACAAGTACGTCATTCTTGTCTTGATTCATACTTTGAGTTCGAATTGTTCCCTTTTTCCTCCATATATGTCAACCAATATGTAATGCATAATAATTATTCTTATACAAATTTGGGCCTACGAACGGTTCCCTGAACTCACTGGTGACCGTAGGTAGGCCGTTAGAAGACTGCCTACAAGGATTCCTCGAATCTTAAATTGGGTTCAAAAGAAAATAGGCAGATATGAGACCATATCCGTCATATTCACAGCTGTGCTAGTAAGATTTTTCTTCAATTGGTATTGTAATTTGAATAATGCAGTATGTTTATAATTAATAAATCAATTTTGCTCTTGCAGCTGGTGCTAGCTCCAGAGCTTCGTCGAAGAAGTAGAGACCGAGGTTGCCAGGAGTATAACTGCCGACGACATTCATATGAAGGACAAGGCTCTGTGGTCAACACCCACGGCAGAGACAACGGAGGATGGCGAAAGAAATAAAGCTAAGACTGATCTTACAGCCTCCCTCTTGGAAATGAAAAAACAACTGAGCTTGATGGGAAATCTGCCCATTTTGGGAATGTATTGAAAGATAATAAAAAAACAAGATTCGCATTAATGAAATCTAATAAGCGGATTGATTTCCTCACCACTGAGGTGCAAGGAAGAAAGGGTGAATTGAAGCGGATTAATGAGTTTGTAGTAGAAATAAAGCACCTCAAGGAGGATTATGCTTCTTTACGAGAAGTGAAGTTAATGAGAGATGATATGAATATAAAACACGTACATGAAATCTCCTTGCTTCATCTAACTTATTTGTTAATAGCTCACTGTAAAGGAAACTAAAAAAATGGATCATGGTTGTCATCCACACAGGATCGTTATTATCATACAGGAAGGGTCGTGGTTTTCATGTACCTAGGGTCCACGACCCAACATTGATGGCCTAGGGTCGCGGTTTCTGTGTGACGTGGTTAGTGGTTTAAATGAAATATGGATCACTCTTATCACACACAGTGGATCGTGTGATTGAACTACGACCTAACATGGACGACAACCATGACTCATTAGTTGTAATAACCACGACCCTATTCTTGATCGTAGCTGTCACCCACATATCTTTCAACCACGACCCAATACAGACATTGTCTCTTCGATCAACCCTCTCAATGCAGAAAATACTTCACTGCATGAGCAGGTGAAGCAACATAGAGAGGAGATCAATGCTTCACTGCAGGAGAAGGTGAAGCAGCATAGAGAGGTGATTAATGCATCACTGCAGGATCAGGTGAAGCAACTCAGGGAGGAGATCAATGCTTCACTGTAGGAGCAGGTGAAGCAACTCAGGGAGGAGATCAATGTTTCACTGCAGGAGCAGGTAAAGCAAATCAGAGAGGACATCAATTCTTCACTGTAGGAGCTGGTGAAGCAACTCAGAGAGGAGATTCGGGCAATGAAGGTATATGAAGTTGAATCTATCCTGAATTGTTGTTATCATACACCAGGGGTTGTGGTTGACATGCACACTAAATCGTGGATGAGTCGCGATTGACATAACATAATAGTCTTCTATCTAGACAATGGATGTGGTTTCTACGCAACGTGGATTGTGATTATCGTTTAGTGTGGATTTTTATCATCATCCGTCGCGATCGTTATTCCCATCTAATGTGGATTGTGATTATCATACATAGTGGATCGTTTGTGACATCCACGAACTTCTATGGATGTGAACCACAACCCACTATGGACGACAACAAGGCTCCAGTGGTCGTAATAACCATTTTTGATATACGATTTCATTACAGGACAATGTTCCTTCGACCAGCCCTCTGATCGTAGAGAATGCTTCACTGCTGGAGCAGATGAGGCAGCTTGGGGAGGAAATACAACGAATAAAGGTATAGAAAATTGAAATTTTCTCTTGTCATATTTTGTTGTTGTTGTGTTCCTTTTTAGTTAGTGGTTGTGATCCAGTGAGGGTCGTTGTTACATGCCCTTGCCCATTCAACAAGTCCTCTTAGGCATGAGAATGCTTACTTGAATGAAGCTTAGAGAGGAGGTAGAAGCAATAACTGTATATGAAATGAAAATTTGGTCATTGTTGTGTTCCACCTTGGATCGTGGTTAATGTCAACAGCTCCAATTTCGAGGTTGGGATCAGCCAGGTCTCTAGTTTTAAAGCTGGGATGACCCATCTTAAAGATGAAAATGTTGCGCTACGGGTGCAAATGAAGCAGGAGATAAATTTGCTAAAGGATGAAGTTAATAAGACAATTGTACGTGGAATTACATTTGGATCGTGGTTTAAATCGGACATTATATTATGAACTCCATAGATAATATGTCATTTTATTATAGCACAACATCGTTACCCTGCAACTGAGTGAGGAAGGGAGAACACGTTGCGATACAGTGGATCCAGATAGAGCTCTAACTGTAATAGAGCCTCTTCAGGGGCTTAGTGAACTCCACCCAGCTTTAACCGATGCTGAAGAGGATGAGTTGAGAGTTGTCAGAGAGTCAGGTTCACTTGTCTGGTTGAAAAGTGTCTATAACCTAAATTCATGGGTCAACTCTGAGATAAGTTTATACCCTTTCTCCTTCTTTGTTTCATATCAATGTATGAATCTTATAGTTACATGAGACATTTTCCACGTTACGTAGGCCATAGACCTATACCCAAGATACCTATCAACGCGTCAAGACCATCGACCACGAGGTAGACAGAACTGCGCATTCGTCTCGTCGTTATTTACGGTAATGTGAATCTGAGGACTATAGTTGTCTTTAAAACGTCATTAATCATTTCTGTTTTTAACAATATTCAACATATCAATAGTAATACATGGAACAACAACTTGATCTGCTGCGAACTTATGACATTGTGAACCATAAGGATCGTGGGACCATGAAGTCTGAAAGGTTGTGTGAAGTGTTTATACAAATAGTCGACTGTAAACTGAAACCTCTATGGAAATATGATGTGGTAAGATCTTAGTTTCTTACACATGGACTTAAATTATTAGATCCATATTTGGAAGGACAATGCTTTAACTGTTATTGTATTTCTTGTGCTTCAAAGGTGTACATTCCTCTTAATGCGAGGGGGCAGCACTAGCTGATGACTGCTGTTTATCCGAGGAAGAAAGAGGTCACTTTGTATGACAGCTTGAGTACCGAATTGGAAGAGAAAAATGAGCTAGTTGTCGCACAGGTAACGGACGGACTGAGGTAGTTATTCCATGTTCTTGATGACGGATTAGTTAAGTGGGAGAAGCGATGGAATATGAAGCCATCCGCTGACAGGCCTACGCAACCTAACTCGAACGATTGTGGCATATATATGCTGAAATATGTAGACTTCTTGTGCAGTATGAGTGTAATTGACTTTACACATATAATTATATATTCTATTAAATATGTCTACGTTCAAGTTTGACTGCTTTGTACTTTGTTATAAAATTAGTTCGTTCTGATTCTGTAGGAGAAAATTTCAAAATTTAGAAAGACGATTGCATATGACTGTCTGCAGCAGATGGTGCTGCGTTCCCAAAAAAATAAGGAGAAGAGGCGTCAGGTAGACCCGCGAAGAGAGCCAAACACTGATTTGATGTTGAATGATAAATGGATTGGTGTATTTGATGTTTATTCTTCTTATTATGATCCGTAATGGGTTGGTGAATGAGATGGGTAGTAATTGTCTGTGAATAATTCGAAGTTGTATTGCACTTTGGCTGCTAGCCACGTTAGTTGACATGCACAATGGATCGTTGTTGTATATGTGGTTGAAGGTGCATGCCAAACACGATCCGTATATGACAACAACCACAACCCCTGTAACACTAGAACCAGGACACATATCATGTTACAACCATGATCCTTCTAACATTATAACCACGATCGATCTAAAACAATAACCATGGTCCATAAGAACAACGACAGTCTCTATGACAACCACGAAACTGTCATGTAATCCGATTCCGTGGTTCACATGAATGTCAGATCGTGATTCCTGTCCACATCGGATCGTGGTTGTCACGCATGTTTGTTTATGGTTCACATCCACAACCCTAATCTGGACCCCTGAAAAGCCTACATGATATATTTACATTATGGGAAGTAATGGAACTGAGTGCAGTACCACGACCCCTAAGTATGAAAACCATGACTCATATTACATGAGAAAGACGATCCGTAACAGCCTTCAGGCCATGATCCATATACCGTCACAACAGCGGCCCATGTAACCGGACAACCACAGATTATGTACACGAGATGGCTCATGGACGGCTCGGTGCTTATGTGTTTCGTCCATGGCGTACATAATCCATTCTATGTTGTACACGTTGAAACAACAATAATGATCCAAGCAACATGACAAACACGATTCGTATACCATGGAAAATATAACCCATATAACACATCAATGGGTGGAGAGTTTTCTACTCGCCGCGTATTTATTTATAAAGAGGTGTGGTTGAGAAATTATCTTATGAGCTATAAGTGTATGGAAATCTGGCAATCAACATATATTGATCTGTTCTCGTTGAAGTGTATGGAAATCTTCCCATCAAAGTTAGGACATTGCATATGTAGATATCGAAAATTTCATGTATATATATGTGTCGTGGTTATGAACATGTGGAGAACATGTTCATCGGTGAATTTATTGTTACTGCGAGAGTAATTTTTGAGAGATTTGCAAATAGAACAACTGGATCGTTGGTCATGTTAATATTGGTCATTGTTGTGAGTTAATATTTTCGTAGTTCATATATGTAATAGATCGTGGTTGTCATCCATGTTCGATCGTTGTTGACAAACGTTCTTAAGAGAACCACTATCCATACGTCATGAAAGCCACGTTCTATACGTTATGGCAACTACAAATCCCATGACATAGCAACCACGACCCGTTAAAGTGGTTATAAGGGTCACGTCTTTTTGTTATATTGTAAACTTCAGTAGAAGAAACTTGCAGTCTTGCGCATCACTGAGCTTTTCTTCTGACAGTTACTGTGTTATATAAATCATGGTTGTAATGTTATAAGGGTCGATGTTTTCATGTTACATTGTCGTGATTGTAATTTTATATGGGTTGTAATTGCCATGTTATACGGATCGTGGTTGTCATGTTGCCTGGATCATTACTATTGTGCGTAAGGCTCTGCAAGTTGAATGGGTCGTGGTTATCATCAACAATGGATCACGAACTTAACAATGGGTTGTGGTTCTCATGACATGTGGATTGTGGTTTCCAGGTTGTATGGGTCATGTTCCTCATACGGTCGTGGTTGTTGAATGCGATTCAACATAGATGAGAACCACGATCCACGACAACTATGAGCCACGACAAATTTAATAAGTATATTGTTATTCAGGGTGTTATAATAAGTATATGGATCCTGGTTTTGGTGTTATATCGGTCGTGGTTCTCATGTCGTTTGTTCATGGTTTTAGGGTTATGTGTCGTGGATAAAAATCACGATGCACCGTGCATGTTAATCATGATCAGACGGTAGTGTCGTGGTTTTCCTACACACTAGTTTATGTTATATGAGTCCTCCTATCCACGACCCTCCCCGTCGGAATCAGAGTGACCTGTCGGAACCAACACCACACTCTTTTTCATGAAATCGCATTACGCTACTTCCCCGTAATCCCTTTGGAATCAGCACGATCCTTCGGAACGTTTGACTAGCCTATAAAAGTGGTACTTGTGTTTGAAATTATTTTCACAAGCCACTCCGAAGCAGAATCTTATTGCAACACATAAGCATTGATGTATTTCTTTACTCTTTCAATCAAAATAATTGAGCGGATACTCGAATGAGCCATCGAGTTCTTCTCGCATTCTTCCTTTATGGGCGACTCCTTCCCTTTCCTCAGGGATGTTGATGATCTTCCTGAAGATCAACGGCCTCCACAGGAAATTCTGAAGACACCTTCTCAACCAATTTTTACAGCTCGCTGGGTGCCCGTTGAAGAGAACTGTTCTTCATATTGTATTGTAATTATGGTCGTGTTTGTCGGCAGCCTTAGCTTCTCTTTTGGCAGTGACAAAAGTGAGAGTGCAACTTTAGCTTCTCTTCTGGCAGTGACTATGTTATATGGGTCATGGTTTAAATGGGTCATAACTTTCATGTTTCATGGGTCATGGTTATTACGATATATGGTCTTGTTTGTCAGCAGCTTCAGCTTGTTCTTCTAGCAGTGACAGAAGTGAGAGTGCAATGTTAGCTTCTCATCTGGTAGTGACTATGTTTTATGGGTTGTGGTTTGCATGGGTCGTACTTGTCATGTTATATCGATCGTTGTTGTTATGTTATATGGTCGTGTTTGCCATGGGTCGTGGTTGAAATGGGTCGTGGTTGTCATGTAAAATGTGTCGTTGTTGTAATGTAATATTGGTCGCGGTTGTTGCACGTTCACCATGACCCATACGGAATTGGTCATGGATGTCGATAACAATGGATCAATGACTTAACAACGGATCGTGATTCTTACTATATATGGATCGTGGTTTCCATGTTGTATGGCCGTGTTCCTCGTATGGTCGTTGTTGTCGAATACGATTCAACATGGACAAGGACCACGATCCGTTATAGTTATGAACAGCGACCAATTTAACATGAGAACACGACCCATATCAACGACGACCTGTTCATCCCGTACATCAAGACCCATATAACACGACAACAATACGCCACATATATCATATCATTTAGGGTCCATGTAGTTGACATCCACGATCCGTATATACTGACAGCCTTATTAAATAACAACTGCGATCAATGCTTCACGTCAACCACGAACCATATAACATGACAACCATGACCCATTTCTCATTACATTCATGATCCATAAATCATAACAACCATGACCTATACAAAATTGTAACCATAACCCAACATGCAAACCATGACTCATATGTTTTGTGGTTGTGATCGTTGTTGATGTGCCCAGTGGATCGTGGCTCTTATGTTTTGTGGTTCGTTGAGTTGGATTATCCCATAACAGAAGCCCCTTACTCTTCTAGTCCGAGCTTGGACTTAGAGAGTAAATGCCTGGGGAAATAAGACGACCTCTTCGTGTCTTTGCTATCGATTGGGATGATCAGACGCGGATTGCATCCTACCCCCATTGAGGTTGGGATTCCATTCAGGCAGGGATCTGTGGGGCCCACCGTGATGTGAGTGTTTTATATATACATCGTTCATCGCATTTATCGGATCATTTTAAGATATAGACATGAATTGAAGCCATACACAGCTTCATTGGACCACATCAAAGGAATCTGCAGTGATAATGACACTCACCGTTGAAACCTTTCTAAGGGCCACTGGGATGTTATTTTTTTATTTTTTTATTTTTTTTTACCATCAAACATATTAATCATAAGGTCATGCAGACATGGATTTAGATATCCTCCTTGAAGCATCCCAAGATCGAAATCTGGTAAATGGGTGCCGGGAGCCGAGAATGGGGTTTTACGGAGGCTGTCGGCACAGGATTCGGCGATCGAGAATTTTGTGAGCTCGATTTTCGAGTTTGGGGCGTGACATGAATGAAGTAAAACACAAATATCAGCTTGATCCGAAACTTCTTTTCCACCCCCAGGAAGCTTTTAATGGTGAATGTTAAATCCTCACTTTGTGGTCCATTTAAGCCCTAGACTTGCCTCATTTTTTGTATCTCACATTATAATGATCTGAAAAAAATGATTAACGGAGTGGATAAAATACTCACGTCATGGTGGGCCCCACAGATCCATGCCCGGACGGATTACCGTTTGGGCGAGGGTAGGACGCAATCCGCATCTGGGATGATCGAGGGCGCATTCAATGCGATTCACTTCTTTGACCTCGCGTGCGATGCAACAGCTGAATCCCTTTGACTTTCGTCCTCTAGGGAAAGGACATGTGGCGACGGTAACGCTTTATAGACGGTGGGGCGAAGGAATGGCGTCATTTCGACCCCTGTGCTTTTAAATGGCATTAAATGTTAGGAAGATTCTGACCTTGAAGCATGGGCTCGGGTATATTGCACCATTCCACGTGTCCCGTGACGCTGATGCTTCTTTTTTTGCAAGGATGGAGGTAGGTGGTTTAAAGAGGAGGCGGCCTTTGCGCCCTCCGATGGACGTTGTCCTCTCCTCTGAACCAAGGATGACATCGGCATCGAAGAAAAGGAAGGCTCTGGAGGACAAGGCCGAAGCCGAGGCCGCTCCCGTTGTAGACCCAGCTAGGACGTGCCTGTTATAGCCCTTCTAGAGGCTGCTCCTGCTATTGCTCCGACCCCTGTTCCTGAGGATTCAGAGGTTGGAGCTCCTGCCTGATTCAAGGAGGTTGGAGCTCCTGCCCGAGCTGAGGCCATCACCATTTCCTCGACTTCTGTGGAGGAGCAAGCCCCCAAGGTGGGTCCTTTTAGGTCACGAAGGGAGGTAGTCGGGGAGACCCTCGACGCAGTAGCCTCTTCGGGATCTGTGTTTCTCCATGCTGATGCTGAGCCCATGGTCGGCCATGCAGATGCACCTGAGGCAGCTATCCATGCCTCTGGGACTAACGGGATCAGAGGAGCTTCCGCACCCTCTCCAAGGGGGGAGGCTTCCGCATCCTCTCCAAATGAGGGAGCTTCCGCACGCTCCCGCACCCTCTTCAATTGTCATGCCGCCCAGTTTTCACATAGCTCAGCTGAATCCTTGGGCAGCTGAGCATGCATCGGAGGCGCAGATCGTCGACACCCTTTCCAGCCACCACGTCAGCTTCATGGATGATTTTGCGGCTGTATGTTACATGTCGCTGCCGAAGATGTTGGAGGTGAAGGAGAGGCTGAAGGAGATGGATTAGCTCGAAGCTGAGCAAGCCAAATTTGTGGTCGAAAAGGCTGAGCAAGATGCGGTGCAGACGAAGTTTGTGGTGGAGAAGGCCGCGCAAGACACTCAACAAGCCGAGCTTGAGAAGAGGCTAGAGGCCTTTGCTGCTGACCTGGACGAGCTAAGGAAGGCTGTTGTGGAAGGCCGGGTGAGAGAGCTTGCGCTCCAAGGTGAAGTCAACCAACTTCAAGCTCACTTGGACGTGGTTGAGCCCGAAGTTAGGAGTTTGCGCCGGGCTAACAAAGACCTGGAGTTCACGGCCTTGGAAGCTAAGTCGGGAATCGAAGTGGCAAAAGAGGAGCTCAAGTCGCGACTGATGGCGGCGAACCGTCTAGTCCAGCAACAGAATGTCATCAAGTTTGTTGTGTCCACGGAGAAAGCTTTCTTACGATAAGAGTTCGAGGCTTAAGCAGTCTCACAGGCGGTCGCAGCAGTGGCGGAATTCAAGGACTCTGCTGAGAGGGCTAAGTAGCTGGATAAATTATACTATTTCGGCTATGACACTGGCTTTGATGCTTGCTTGGTCAAACTTAGGAAGCTTTATCCGACCCTCAACTTCGACACCCTCATGGAAGACAACACCGGTGACACCAAGCCTGTCATGGCATATGTGCTCAAGAGCGCCCTTCCTGCTGTAGAGATTGCCCAAGATGCCCCTGTCGCTGAGGCTGTCGTCGATGCTCAACCCCCCAGATCAATAGCTGGTCCCTCTGCTCGGAGGTGATAACAAGTTTGCGTTTTATTTTTTCAATTTTTCAATTTTTATTTTTTATTCTTGATGTAAATGGACCTTTTTTATGTCAATGATGACTGTTTGCATGGTCATGGGTGTCCTGTTGCATGGAATGTTGCTGAGGACCACGATCTTATGAAAAATAGACCTAAACAATGACAACGACGACACATTCTAAATGACAAGGACCCATATTCAATGAGAGTCACGACCCACTTTCAATGAGAGTCACGACTCATATATCATGTTTCGAGCGTGATCATAGGGCTTGTCTCTGTCCAAGCCCGACCTTATAATCTAAATCGTTCCCTATCCGCTTATCTAAGTTATAGGTTGATGTAAAAGCCCTATAAAAGATGTTGAAATTTTATCGATGAGCACCTACTCACAGTTGGGGGACCTGGTGTGTAATGGCTTATTCGGGATTCCATGCTGATGTAAACTAGCTTCTTTCGGGTTCCAAGCTGACGTCAAAGCTCTACAAAGGAACTCGTTATTTTGTAGCATGACATTAGCGATCCGTACAATACGCCAATAACGAGCCATAAAACATGAAAACCACAACCCTTAGCAACTGACTCCACTACCCATGTTACTTTGAAAACCACGATCCATATATCATAACAACCACCATTAAATTTACATGAAAAGCACGATAAATAAAATCTATACACAACAATCCTACATATGGGTCATGTTTTGACAAAGTGAAGGATCGTGGTTGTCATATACAAAGGGTCATGTTTATCAGCGTGGAAGGTTGAGATGACTTTGATCAAGGGGAGCCCTACAGTAAGTTCCTTTCACTTGACCACAAAAGCTTTCACCATACCATGTTTGATCTTCACGATCCATATCAAGTATCTGCAAGGAGGTCTGATAAATAGATGCACCCCGTAGGGAAATGGTCTTTTTCCACTGGTAAATCCATTACATTACATTTCCTGTATGGGGAATGGTAGTTTTCCTTTTCCCAGAACATTTCAGGTATGGGTAAACGGTCGTTGTACAACGGAGTTTGGGTCGTGGTTGTCATGTGAATGGTTTCGTGGTTGTCGTGTTAATGGGTTGTGGTTGTCATGTTAATGGGTTTGTGGTTGTCATGGAAAAGGACACGTGGTTGTCACGATTATTTGCATGGGTCGTGGTTGTCATGTTAATGGGTTTGTGGTTGTCTTGATAATGGGTCATGGTTGTCATCTTACAATCACGACCCTTCCAACATGCAAACCACGACTCATATAACATGACATGAACAAGCCATATCTACCGGAACCCACGAACCATATTCCGTCACAACCGTGACCCATGTTCATTGGGGGGGGTGTCGAAGCCCAATTCTTTGCACCCACAACTTTATAACTATGTTATATGGTTGTGGTGTTAATGTTTGATGGGTCGTAGTCGACATGACGATTTAGATCGTGTTTTCATTGGACTAATACGCCATCAAGACGATGTAATGATGAAAATGTAAGGTCGACGTGAGCGCGCTTTCCTGCGAATGCCTTTAACAGGAAGTTCCTTCGCTAGAATCCCAAGTGGACCCCACATTGATGTTTGTGAGGAATGTATCCCATTCATCCGTTTTTTGAGATCAATTAAGGGCTTGAGACAAAAAGTGAGCAGGATCCATGACTCAGGTAGATTGCATTAAAGGAAAATATGGGTAGGGAAATTCCAACCGTTGAAACTTCCCTGGGGTCGACAGTTATGTTTACATGCCATTCATACCGTTCATAACTTATTTCCTAATGGGATGAACTGAAAACACAAATATTGTCCGGACTCTACACTTCGGCTGCCCCATAAATATTTGAACTGTGGAAGTTCAATCCTCACGTTTTCAGCACATTTGAACCTCAGATCTGGTTCATTTATGGTTCCAAGCCCTAAATTGAGCTCAAGAAGCGAATGGACGGAGTTGATTTCTCACAAACATCACAGTGGGGCCACAACCCAGAATCTTAATTTGCACTGAAAAAACATGTCGCATGCACAAACATTACATTAAAATGGCGTGTAAAAGGCGCTAGGTTCGCTTACAATTCCCAATGCATAACATCAATCGTCGATCATCTTGGTCAAGTTCATAGGCCTATCATAAATCTGATCTAATCCGTTGGAATAGTTCATGGCTGATGGATTCCTTCTATAAGTTTAATAGCGACACTTATCGAGCCATTAGTGGCCCACACTGCGTAAAGATGACAAACTATGTGATTTGACGTAACCAGCGCGTTTGAACTGTTGTTGTCCATTGGATTAAAATATTCCGATCATTCATTAGGTAATACTGCTTCTTGTCGTTACAAATAGAATTGTCGGTGCGGATAAGAGAAAAAGCAGTTCAGTGTCTTAGAAACGACCGAGCTTGGAATGTATACAATGTAAAGCAACCGCTTCTCCCCATACGGAACACTAATTTTATATATTTTTTATTATTTATATAATTATATATTTAGAGCTTCTTCTCTAGGACCCCTTAACTTCTTATCCCTACCCTTTTTACTAGTTTTGAATCTTCTTCACAGGGCCCCTCCATCGCACTCAGCAAGTACATTTATACAATTTAAGTGCAGCTCATTTCTTATAAATGACAAAGCAAGGTAATGGTTGACAACGACAGTATGTCGTTGTTCACATGTTACGTGCGCAGTGCTGTTAACCACGACCCAGTGTATATGGCTGCAACGATTTGAATAGCATGACAACAGCGATCGTGGTTGATATGTCGAATGGATCGTGGTTGACAAGCACAATGGTTCGTTGCTCACATGTTATTTGGGTCGGGACTGTGAGTCATGGTAGTCATGCTATATGGGTAATGGTTATGCCCACATAGATGACAATAATGAACCGATAGCATGACAACTACGATCCTGGTTGTGATTCATTGTAAATGACAACAACGATCTATATAGCACGGAAATCACGATCGTGCTTGTGATCGTTGTTGATGTACCCAGTGGATCGTGGCTCACATGTTATGTGGGTCATAGATATGAACCGCAACTCAATGCATTGTTACTAACAAGCACAGTGGATCGTTGCTCACATGTTATTTGGGTCGGGGCTATGAGTCATGGTAGTCATGTTATATGGGTAGTGGTTATGCCCACATAGATGACAAGAACAAACCGTATAGCATGACAACCAAGATCGTGGTTGCGATTCATTGTAAACGACAACAACGATCTGTATAGTATGACAATCACAATCGTGGTTGTGATCCTTATTGATGTGCCCAGTGGATCGTGGCTCACATGTTATGTGGGTCGTAGATGTGAACCACAACTCAATGCATCATTGCTGATAAGCACAGTGGATTGTTATTCACATGTTATTTGGGTCAGGGCTGTGAGTCATGGTAGTCATGCTATATGGGTAGTGGTTATGCCCACGTAGATGACAACAACGAACAGTATAGAGTGACAATCACGATCGTGGTTGTGATTCATTGTAAACGACAACAACGATCTGTATATCATGACAATCATGATCGTGGTTGTGATCGTTGTTGATGTGCCCAGTGGATCGTGGCTCATATGTTATGTGGGTTGTAGATGTGAACCACAACTCAACGCATCGTTGCTGACAAGCATAGTGGATCATTGCTCAATGTTATTTGGGTCAGGGCTGTGAGTTATGGTAGTCATGCTATATGGGTAGTGGTTATGCCTATATAAATGACAACAACGAACCGTATAGCATGACAGCCATGATCGTGGTTGTGATTCATTGTAAATGACAACAACAATTTGTATAGCATGACAATCACGATCGTGCTTGTGATCGTTGTCGATGTGCCCAGTGGATCGTGGCTCACATGTTATGTGGGTCGTAGATGTCAACCACAACTCAATGCATCATTGCTGACAAGCACAGTGGATCGTGGCTCACATGTTATGTGGGTTGTAGATGTGAACCACAACTCAATGCATCGTTGCTGACAAGCACAGTGGATCATGGCTCACATGTTATGTGGGTCGTAGATGTGAACAACAACTCAATGCATTGTTGCTGACAAGCACAGTGAATCGTTGCTCACATGTTATTTGGGTCGGGGTGTTGTGTCATGGTAGTCATGCTATATGGGTAGTTGTTATGCCCACATAGATGACAACAACGAACCATATAGCATGACAACAACGATCATGGATCACATTGTGGGTGGGTGGTCTTGACTGTCGACCTCCATCCAGACTAAATGACAACAACGAACCGTGCTGCATGACAACCTCGATCCTTTAGAACACTTGATAACTACGGCCCTTTGTTGGTTACATCAATGATCGATTATGTAGTTCAGCCACGATCATGTTAGGTTTTGCAAGACATTATTATTGATTGATCAATAGTCAATGACCATATTCGAATGCAGGTTAAGGGAAGCCAATGATGACCACGTGCTTAGACTTCGAAAGAGGCACGAGTCTCTCCCAAGTGCTCTATCAGTTTTTTTGAGCATATGATTGTAAATATAGAGAAGAATCCTAATAGACAGAATATATTTAGACAGTTGTTTTGGATTTCTTCTTCACTTTCCATTGACTGGATTTATCGCATACTCCCAGATATTGCATTACCTAATGCAAATGCATGTTGGTGATCTGAAATTTGATGTTGAGGGCACCAAGATAAAATTCACTGAGCTCAACTTTGCTTTAATAATGGGTCTTAAGTTTGGACCAATTAGGATAGATGGCGACGATCATGCCGAGGTCGGAAGAGTAGAGGGAGGAAGAGGTATTAGGGAGACCTACCTGAGAGCAGGTAGTGTTAGTAAAAAAGAACTGAAGCAAGCCTATTTGTCACTCGCCGATAAAGACGAACATATGGATGCGGTGAAGCTGGCTCTAATAATTTGCGTTGAGAATTTATTAGTTGGATCTCCGCAAAAGAATAACTGTGTTAATAAGTATATCGACATGCTCGATGACTTGGATTATTTTAATAACTACCCCTGGGGCAGTGTTGAGTATGATTATTTGAAGAAAGGGGTTAACGCTGCGTATGACATTATTCGAGCGACTGGCCAGTATCCCAAGTCATATAACATTGCGGATGTGCATTTGCCCTGCGAGTACGTTATTCTTGTCCTGATTCATATTCTAAGTTTGAATTTGTACTCCATACATGTCAATCAATATGTAATGCATGATAATTATCTTAAGCAGATCTGGGCCTATGAACGATTCCCAAAACTCACTAGTGACAGTGGGTGGGCAAATAAAAGACTGTCTGCAATGATTCCTTGAATCTTAAATTGGAATGTGAAGAAATTAGGCAAATACCGCCCCTTATCCACCATCTTCACAGCTGTACTGGTAAGAGTTTTTTAAATAGTAGTGTATTTTAATTATGCAGTGTGTTTATAATTAATAAACGAATCAATTTTACACATGCAAGTGATGCTAGCTTTAGAGCTTCAACCGACGGTCGAAGAAGCAGAGAACGATGTTGTCAGGAGTATAACCGATGAGACTTGTACGAAGGACAAGGCTCGATGGGCAGCACCCACGGCAGTGACAACGGTGGCGGAGGGGGATGAAATAAGAAATCAAGTGGAGGCTGATCTTACAGCCTTCCTCTTAGAAATGAGAAATGAAATTGGGGCTGAGGTTAGAACCTCCGTCCAGGAAGATATTAACAACATATTGAGAAATAATAAAAAATCAAGATCCACAAGAAAGAAATTGAATAAGCGGATTAAGTTCCTTATCACTGAAGTGGAAAGAGTAAAGGAAGAGTTTGGCGGAGAAATAAAGAACATCAAGGCGGATAATGCTTCTTTACGTGAAGAAGTGAACATGTTAAGAGACAATATTAATACAAAATACGTACGTGAAATTGTCCTGTTTTATTATTCATTAATAGGTCTCTGTGAATGTACTGTCTTATATAATGAATTTAATACAGGTCAACAACCCAACAACAACAACAACAACTGTTGATGATGGGATGAACCATATCAAACGTTTTGAAGATAGGATGAGCCATCTCAAAGATGACATTGCTTCACTGCGGGGGCAGATGAATCAACTAATAGTTGAGTTTCAGTTGACGAAGGTAAATGAGAAATGGATTGTGGTTATCATCCACATATGATCGTTGTTACCATCTAGTAAAGGTTGTGGCTGCCATGTACATTGGGTCGTGGTTGATACACGACCCAACATGTGTGACAACCACGATTCAGCCGAGAGTCATGGTTTCGTGTAAAATGAGTCATAGTTTCTATTAACTATGGGTCGTGGTTATTATATATGAAAAATACATAATAATATTATAGTACTCCACCATAGGAATTCGTTACTTCAATCAGCCCTCTCGTAGGAGAGAATGCTTCACTGCAGGAGCAGGTGAAACAACTTAGAAAGGAGATCCAGGCAGTGAGAGTACATGAAATTGAATTTATCAATTTATCCTGAATCTTATTTGGTCATTGTTCTATCCCGTTTTGGCTCATTTCTGGTCGTTATTACAGAACAATGTCCCTTCGAGCAGCCCTCCAAGCATAAAGATTGCTTCGCTACTGGAGCAGATGAAGCATTTTGGAAAGGAGATACAGGGAATGCAGGTATATGAAGTTGAAGTTTTCCTGAATCTTAGTATTGTTGTTGTGTCCCTCTTTGGGTCGTGGTTATGATACAGTACGGGTTATTGTGACAGGCCCATGTCCAATCAGTGGGCAATCTCAGGGAAGAGAATGCATATATGAATGAGCAGATGAAGCATATTGAAGAGGAGATGCAAGCAATAAAGGTATATGAAATTGAACTTTGGTGGTAGTTGTATTCCACGTTTGATCGTGGTCATTATGAAGGTCAGATCGTTGTTATTATGTGTGATTGGTCGTGTTTGTCATCCATATGGGTCGTGGGTGACATTACGACCCAATGTTGACGATATAGGATATCACATGTAGAATATGTACGTGGTTTGCCTTTGGATTAATATTTAACAAGTCACTATGAGTCTAATGTCTTATTGTAAGACCTGTATCTTAGTCCGTACCGTTCCGTAGACCTCCGCGGTCTTTCCGGTCGAATTTCGGCAACCTTCGACCCTTAACCGATATCGACGTGCGACCCTGATTCATATGACGTCAACCTGTTTCAACTCGACCCGAGTTCTGTACCATAGCGACCGCGTCATCGCTACGGTTCCGATGCCGCGACTCGCGCACCGAGGCGATACCCTGGTCGAGAGATGTAGGCCGACGTTCTGTGAGAAGAAACGCCGCGCGTTGCGAAACCCAAGAGAATCTCTACGAGATGTCACATCAATCCCATCAATCCCATCAATCAATCAATCCATCAATTCATCACATGTCAAGTACATGTCAAGACACATCACTTTCACCTTCTCCCAAGCAAGCCACAAAAGTCTTCCATGCCCATACCTTTCTTACACAAATGCCTCAAAAGTCTTCCAATGTCATACCTCTCTTACACAAAAGGCCACAAAAGTCAAGGTTTTCTTATACAACCATCACTCACCACATCCATCCATCACTCTCTCTCTCTCCCTTTACAACTCTCTCTCTCTTTCTCATTTCAAACTCAAAAAAAAAATCTCAAACACCTCCATACGTATGAGCTCTCCAAGCTCTTCCCAAGCAACAAAGGTGGCCCACTTTTCTACCCCATCATCTCCCATCCTAGCCATCCATTCCTCATCTCACCCATTGAAATTAAAGCTAAGGAGCTAAGGAACCCCTAGAAGCAAGAAGATCGGACGGTGGGTGCTTGATTATAGTATTTTTTCTTATTTTTGAGATGGGCCAAGTGAGGCCAACCGATCAATGGTTTGGATCTCACTTGGGACCCTAAGATGTGGCCGATGGCCCACTAAGACCATCATGATCATTCCATGATGGGGTCATTCTCCATGGACTCCATCATGATGTTTATTGCATTAGGAAGGTCATCTAGACGGTCCATTTTGGTGGAGAAAGGAACTCCACCGTTGATTTTTAGATTTTGGTGGTCCCACATGCTTTAGGGCCCACTTGTTGTATGATTCATTGCAAGGGAGGGCTCATAATGTCGGGGTCCCTCCATCAAGCGTGTCCCACCCTCTATCTCTCTCTCTCTCTACTTCATTTTCTCTTTTTTTAGATCCTATTGTGTTTGTGTGGCCCACTTGAATGGACCCCACCTTGAAGCATTTATTTTGTCCAAGCTTCCTTTATGTGGGGCCCACCTTATATGTTGTACCCACATCACCCATCAGTGGTGGCCCACCTCAACAGGGCTCACCACAATGTATTTTTTTTAAACCCAAAACGTCCAGCGTCTGGGACGCTGGACGTCCCTGTATACAAAAAAAAAAAAGAAAAAGAAAAGGGAAGGTTTGAGTGGGCCGGCTCATGCAGGCCCCACCTTGATATATGTGTTCAATCCATGTCGTCCATCTCTTTTACCAACTCATTTTAGGCGTTGAGCCGAAAAATGCGATTTATCCGTTAATAAGGTGGGCTATACCATATGAAATTGTATTCCTCACCATTCAAACACTATTAGGACCCACCTTGATGTACCTTCATGCCAAAAACACCAAACATTGGACTCGTTTGATGTATTTTTAACCCGAGAATCCATTGGACGGAGTGGATTCTCAGGTAGCGGGCCCCACGTGCAAAAAACCACAGGAAAACAGGTTTTCCCTGATTTTTGAAAGAGGCAGAGCCTTTGCCTCTCTCTCTGTCAGCGGCAATAGCTGCACGCAGCAACGTGCAGCGTTAGACGGTCGGCCGTGCAGCCACCCACGGCTGCTGCCATGGGCCCCACCTTGATGCATATGTCTCATCCGTGCCGTTCATGTGATGGGCCCCCTCGTCAGGTGGGACCCCTCCAAATTTCGGCCTCAACCGCTGATCAGGTGGCCCACACCGTAGGAAACAGTGTGAATGAACATCTACCATTGAAACCAATTCTGGGGTCCACAGAAGTTTTGAATCAAGTTGAAATTTGTATTTTTCCTTCAACCAGGTCTGTTTGACCTTATCAACGGGTTGGATGCCAAATAATTACAGTGGGCCCCACATGGGACCCACAGTGATGTAAGCGTTTTGTCCACCGTCCAGGCGAACGGTGGGAGCCCGCCTTGATATTTATGTTTTACCTCCACCGTCCAGTTGACAGTGGGGCCCATCTTGCACATGTGTTGGCTCACGCCACCCCCCTCCCCTGGCTGATCAGAAAATAAACATTACAGTGGGCCCTAGGCCCAAGTGGCTTATGAGTAGTTTGGATGGAAAAATTAACATTTACAGTGGGCCCTTTGCCTTTTTGGGTAGAAAATAAGCATTTCAGTGGGCCTCTGGGCCCATGGGATTAGGCCCATTTATCGTATCTTGAGGCCCATTTGATGGAAATATGGGGCCCAATTGGTGTAGCCCATTTGTTACATCTAAGGCCCACGAGATTAGGCCCATTTTAATTGTATTAGGCCTATGAGTTGAGCCCACTTAAATTGTAAAAGGCCTACGGGTTTAGGCCCATTTGATATATACGAAAGGCCTATGGGTTGAGGCCCATTTAAAGTATTTTAAGGCCCATGGAATTAATCCTTTAGATGTATTCTAAGGCCCACGGGTATGACCCATTGCAATGCACATAAGGCCCATTGGTGTGGACCATTTATGTGGCCCACTTGATGAATAAAAGGCCCATATGACATGGCCCATTTGATGTATTTAAGGCCCAATGGGATGTACCTAAGGTCCATAGCAATGTGTGATCCTAACACAGATTATGTTTGATATTTACGACGATCGTGCCTTGGGAGCAATGCTGGTTTGACGTCCACATTGCGAGTGTAATGCTGGTTGGATGTCCACATTACGACTCTCCTTAGGGCCCATTATTAGGCCCGTACTTATTGTGTATAGGCAGTCCAGGCCCATCTGTATTGTAAGGATAGTTCATCTCATTATACATGTTTAGTATAGCTTTATAACTCATGATCATACGCATCATATGTATGCTTGATATGAGAGTGACTGATCATAGCATATGCCTTCGGGCAGGTTGTATATGGGCTCCCGATTAGGCGATGTTGCCCTACATGAGTGCACGTTACGTGCAAGCATGTGCTGCATGATTGGATAGCGTGATTCATACATTTCGCATTTGTGTGATATAGTTATTGTACGCCCTAGCAACATCAGGGCCGTAGCCTCCACAGACGTATAGTGGTTGGCAGGATTGGATATCGAAAATCTTGTTCTATATGGGGTGCTATAGATATCCCTGGGTGAAAGTCCCTAAACCCTTATGGTACCAAGAGGTTGCTCCAACGTCTAGACCGAGTGGTTAGATGAGCGCTGAGTGCCGATTACCAGATGGATGTGCTCTCCACTGTGTCATGGTCTGTTGGAAGGGGGTGCGGCCTTACCCGCCCAAGTGTAGGGGGCAATGCTAGGTTGAGTCTGATCAAATCCAGGAATGGGTCCCCTATCGACGAGTCGTGCCCGATATTGGCAGATGGATAGTGAGGTCTCTTTCACTTACCTTATTGCGCGCGATGTGACGGCGATCTGGTTTAGAGTGTACTAGACCCCAGTGATATCCCAGAGTTGAGCTGTATTGACATGTGGACTTAGATGAGGATTGTATGCTTGACTTGCATCTTGCATCGCATAGCCTTGGTACGACTCATGATATTATGAATCCATCTGCATATTCTGCATTACTCTGACATTGCATGTTCATACTACTACCTTGCGCACACACTCTCACCACCCTCTAAGCTTTCTATAAGCTTATGCACGACTGTTGCGTGCAGGTGACGTTGGGGCGCAGCAGCGCTGAGGCAGGAGCGTTGCAGATTATTTTGGAGTATTTGTTCTTTACCATTGTATTTCCCTTTATGCTCATTGTACTTGTAAAGTTTTTGATCATAGTGGAAATGTAATGGAGTTCTTGGTTGTTGTTTGTGGGTTATGCCTTTGGTTATGCTTGTTATGAATCAAACTGATGTTGAAATCTTCCTTGTAGCATCCCAGGATCGGAACCTGGTGAATGGGAGCTGGGAGTCGAGAATGGGATTCTACGGAGGCTGTCGGCACCGGATTCAGTGATCGGGAATTTTGTGAGCCCGGTCTTTGAGTTTGGAGTGTGACACTTATACTATACAGGTTTATAACAAGTCAACAAATCCACCGTTGAGGCTGGGATGAGCCATCTCACTAGTGGATCGTGGTTTCTAACCACAGTGGGTCGTGGGTGGTTGGTGCACGACCCAATTTGGATGATAAATACGATCCAATGAGGACCGTGGTTACTGTCATCATTTTGGGTCGTTGTTATCATCTATTGGTCGTGGTTATCGTGTAATAATTGGTCGTGGGTATCGCCCAGAGTAGATCATGTATGAACGGTGACACAGTATGGATGACAGAGACAATTCACGAACCAGGTCAAGTGTGAACCTCGACCTTACGTGGAAAACAACCATGATCCACGTCACTGCATGGATGACAGCATGACTTCACTACATGACGTGCTGAAATACATAAAAATCAAATAATATGCTTGTGTTACAAGAGAAAATCACTTCAGTGCAACACAATGAAGAAGAAATTCTAAACCTGAAGGAGCTCCATGCTTCGCTGAGCCAGGATATGAATCTATTAAAGGATGAAGCTAATAAAAAAACTGTATGTGAAACTGCATTTGGATCATGGTTTTCAATGGGCATTATGCTGTGAATTGCATAGATAATAATATATCATATTATTACAACTCAACATCGGTACTTCGCAAGTGTGTGAGAAAGGGAGACTATACCGCGATGTAGTGGAACCCCACTGAGCTCTACTTGTAAAGCAGAGCCGTCAGGGGTACGCGGATCTGTACTGAGCTCTAATCGAAGCCGAAGACAACGAGTTGAGAGTTGTCAGATCATCATCAGATGCACCTGTCTAGCTGAAGAGCATCTATGACCTAAAATCATGGGTCAACTCTGAGGTAAGTTTCTACATATTGACTTTATTTATTTAATATTGATTTATGAAAATTATATCACACAACTTCCTTATTGTGTAGGCCATCAATAGATACCTACGCTACTTATTAGTGTGTAAGGAAAAGAGACCATGAGGTAGACAAGACTGGGCATTCGTCCCATCGCTATTTACGATAATGTGAAACTGAGGACTGTAGTTATCTTTAAAACATCATTAGTTATTTATGTTTCTGACCCTTTCCAATATATCAACAGCAAATCATGGAAGTCCAACTTAACGATTTGCAAACTTATGGAGCTGGCAACCATAAGGATCGATAGGACATCATCAAGAATGCCAACTTGAATGAAATGCTTATAGATATAGTCGACGGTCGAGGTAGATCGAAGCATCTATGGAAGTATGAAGTGGTAAGAGGTTATTTACTTGCACATATACATGAACTTAAATGATAATATTCATTTTAGAAAGGTAAGTCTTTTAATCGTTGTCATATTTCTTGTGATTGACAGATATACATCCCACTCAACGCGAGGGGCTAGCACTGGTTCCTGGCTGTTGTTAATCCGAAGAAGAGATATGTCACTGTGTACGACAGCCAAGTACCGAATTGCAAGAGAACAACAAGTTGATTGTCGCGCAGGTAACGCATGGATTAAGATGGCTATTCCATATTCTTGATAATGGATCTAAGTACTGAGCGAAGCCATGGAGTTTGAAGACCGTCAATGACAGACCTCGGCAAGAAAACTCGGATGGTTGTGGCGTATTCATGCTGAAATATATAGATTTCTTGAGCAGCATGCACAAAATTGACTTCACAAAGGTCTCTCTGTGTGTGTGTATTCGTTTACATTAAATCTTTATTGCTCTGTCCTTTGATTTAATATTTGTTCATTCCTTTTCTGTAGGAGGACATTCCTAAATTTTGAAAGACAATTGCATACGACTGTCTGTAGTTCACGAAGTCAGAAGATGCTGCTGAGACAATGTCTAGACCACCGAAGAGAGTTAAATTTTTTTTATTAATAATTAAATGCTAGATGGATTGATGTATTTGATGTTTCTTCTAAATATTTTCTATTATGATTCGGTGAATGAGATGGGTCGTGGATATGACAACCAATGTATCGTGATTAACATCCACAATCCATCCTCACTGGAAACCATCGTCAAGTTTGCACTACAGCAACGACCCTGTTCTGTGATCGTGACTCAGATGAACATTGGATCGTGCTTATCGGCCAAGTTGGTTGACATCCACAATGTATCGTTGTTGTATATGGGTGGTTGAATGTGTAATGCTAAAACGATCCATATATCGTGACAACCACGATACATGTAGTATTAGATCCACGACCCATGCTAACCACCACAAACTCAATTGTTCGTGGATGTGACGAACATTAGGTAGTGATGTAATGCATAATGGATAGTTGTTGAAAAAAAATCCATTGTGTATGTCAACCACAACCCTGTCGTTGGATCGCGTGATACACAAGAATAACGGACTGTGGTTTTCACCCTCGTTGGAACGTGGTCGTCATCCACACTAGATCTTTGTTCACAACTACGACCATGTAGTTGGAACTCATAGTTGACAGGCACATTGGATCATTGTTGTGAATATATATGGGAAGTAGTTATTATCACGTGGCGAGCTGCCAAAGAGAAGGTAGTTGGTCCCATTTTTCAGCAACGTTTTTTCTGCTAGCTAGGTGCCTGTTGAAATTGTTGTGTTGCCGGAGCTCAGAAATTGTCTTCAGAACTTCTAGTGGAGCTTCATCGAGATCGTTAATGAAAGGGAAGGGATCACCCTTGAAGAAGAAAGCGAGATGGAGTCGTTGCCTTCTTTGAATATCTCCTTCATTATTTCAATTTGAGCAGCAAAGCAATCGCAAAAAAAAAAAGAAAGTACAATCCATAACATGAAAATCACGACCAGTATAGCATTAAAACAACAATCCATGACAAGTACAATCCATATAACATAGTGACTACCAGAAGAGGAGCTCAGTGATGCACAAGACTCTCCCATATAATCTTGCAAATGGGGACATTATCATCCTCCTCACTCTTATCATCACTAGTTAATAACTACGACCTTCCATTCGGATTTAGCGCGACCACTCCCTTCGGATTCACTACGACCCTTCGTAATAAATGCCACATGTAAGCCATGACCCATTTAACATGACAACGATGGTGAATGAATCATCGGACTGCTTACTTTTCAGGATGACAACCATGACATATTTAACATGATAACCATGACCATATATACAGTGATAATACGAAAAGCAGATCTCTACAACGGGCACGCAGCCATCAAAAAAACTCTGTCGAGTATGTCTTGTTTTAGCCTGATCTAAAACTCTGTTGAGAAGGTCAGACTTAAACAAGACATTCTCGCCAATGTTTTTCAAATGGCTGGGTCCCGTTGAAGAGACTATACTTCCTACTATGTTCTGATTATGGTTCTCATTGTCACGTTATAGCGATCGTGGTGTCATGTTGTATGGGAAGTAGTTATTATCATGTGGCATGCTGATTACAAGGGGTCAAATGAGCTGCGAAGATAATCTTCAGAACTTCTCATGGAGGTAGTTGAGTGGCAGGAAAATCATCAAATCCATGTGGAAAGTGACGAAATCACTATTAAAGGAAGGAGGCGATAGCCAATTGATGGCTTCTTCCACTTTCTCCTCCATTATTTTCAATGGAAGAGGAAAGAAAATACATTAAAGTGAAAGCTGTTGCAATAAGGTTTTGATTGGTTTGTGGAAGAAGTACCGCTCAAGTGAAAGCTGTTGCAATAAGGTTTTGATTGGTTTGTGGAAGAAGTACCGCTCTTATAGGGTGGTCATTCAATGGTTAAGGCGACGATTTCGAAGGGGTGCGCTGAATCTGAATGGTCGCGCGGATTTCGAAGGATCATGCTCGGTGCGTAGCAGATTGCGGGGAAGTAGCGAGTCATTCAATGGTCAAGGAGCCGATTCCGAAGGGTCACGCAGATTCCAAAGGATCGTGCTTGTTGGCCAATGAATTGCGAGGAAGTAACGAGTTAATGTCCTCTCTTGAAAAGGTAGAATGTGGCACTGTTTCCAGAGGATCGGGCTCAATCTAAAGGGAATGGTCTTGGATGTGACTAATAATGGTCGTGGTTATCTTCCAGGATGGATCATGATTCATATGCACAATGGATCATGTTTTTTTATCCATATTGGATCGTGGTTGTCATCCAACACTGGGTTGTGGATTGTTGAAAAAAGGAATGGAAACGACGACCTATATGATATTCTAACCACGACTAATATAACATGACAACCATGAACTATGTTATATGGGTCGTGGATCGTTTTCTTTCTATATTGTAAACTTAAGTGGAAGAAACTAGTAGAGTCTTGCGCATCACTGAGCTTCACTTCTGGCAGTTATTGTGTTATATGAGTCGTGATTATAATGTTATATGGGTTGTAGTTGCCATGTTTTATGGATCGTGGTTATTATGTTGCCTTAATCGTGTTTGTTGTGTGCAAGACTCTGCAAGTTGTATGGGTCGGGGTTCTCATGACACCTGGACTGGTTTCCATGTTGCATGTGTCATGTTCCTCATAAGGTCGTGGTTGTCAAATACGATCCAACACCTGGACTGGTTTCCATGTTGCTCATGTTGTATGGGTCGTGGTGCTCATGTTGTATGGGCCATTGTTCTCATGTTATTATTCACGATCCAACGTGGATAAAAACCACGACCCAATGTGCATGTTAACCATGATCACACGACAGTGTCATGGTTGTCATATACACTGGGTCCTATCCACGACCCTTCCCATCGGAATCAGAGCGACCCTTCGGAACCAGCACCACACTCTTTTTCAGGAAATTGCATTATGCTACTTCTCCATAAGCCCTTTGGAATTAACACGACCCTTCGGAATGTTTGACCAGCCTACAAAAGTGGTACTTGGGTTTGAAATTATTTTCACAAGCCAATCCGAAGCAGAATCCTATTGCAACACCTTATGCATTGATGGATTTCTTTGCTCTTTCAGTCAAAGTAATGGAGAGTTTTTCTCGCATTCTTCCTTTATGGGTGATCCCTTCCCTTTCCTTAGGGATGTTGACGATCTTCCTGAAGATCAACGGCCTCTAAAGGAAATTCTGAAGATACCTTCTCAACTGAGTTTTTCAACTAGTTGGGTGCCCGTTGAAGAGAATTTGTCAGCAGCTTTAGCTTCTCTTCTCGCAGTGACAGAAGTCAGAGTGCAGCTTTAGCTTCTCTTTTGGCAGTGACTGTGTTATATGGGTTGTGGTTTGCATGGGTCGTAGTTGTCATGTTATATGGATTGTTGTTGTTATGTTATATGGTCGTGTTTGTCATGGGTCGTGGTTGTAATAGGTTGCAGTTGTCATGTAATATGGGTCATTGTTGTAATGTTATAAGGGTTGCATTTGATGCATGTTCACCACGACCCATATTGTATTGTAATTATGGTCGGGAAGGACAACTCTGTACTTCTCTTTGAAGTACTCAATGAAATTTATGATACATGGTGAAAATATGATTCCTTGTCAAACATGTTTCCTCATTATCTTCCGCTCAATTCCAAGTTTTCTTCTTACAATCACAATCCAATGTGCAAGAGAACCACGATCACAGGGAATGATCGTTGCTTCCATACACATTAGATTTTGAATCCCAACCACGATCAACGTGGAAGACAACCATGACCCTTTGTTCGTCCCATCCACGACCATTCCCTTGAAATTTGGCGTGTCCCTTCAGAAATAACGCCACAGTATTCTTCTTCACTCAATCACACTAAAGTCGTTACTTCCCCATAATCCATTAGGCACCAAGCGCGACCCTTCGTTATCCATGCCACCGCACTGAATCAGCACAACCCTTCGAAATCAGCGCCTTAACAATTGAATGGCCAGCCTATAAGAGTGGTGTTGGTGATACTTCCTCCACAAGCCAATTCATGCATTTCTTTGCCCTTTCATTCAAAATAATGGAGTGGATATACGAAGAAACTATAGAGCCCCTATCGCCTTCTTCCTTTATTCGTGATCCCTTCTCTTTCCTCACGGATGTTCACGAACTTCCCGAAACTCAACGACCTCAATAGGAAGTTCTGAAGTCAATTTTTGATCTCCACCAACTCGACAATTTAAACGGGCACCCAGCCAGTGGAAAAACATTAACTACTTCATTCCCTTCTACCTTATCTTTGGCAGCTCTTCCGTTTCTTCCGAATCATCGGTCATATAATAAGTACTCCCCATATAACATGACAACCACGACCGCTGTGACATTACGACAAGACCACTACAATTGTTTTCAATGGGACCCAGGGAGCTTTGATAAAAAACAGTTGCGAGTGTCTTGTTTAAGGCTGACCTTCTCAATAGAGTTTTTGTTCGGGGTAAACAAGTCATCGTCTACAAAGTTTTTCTGCATCGCTAGTTACCGACTGGAGAGAGATCTTCTTCCTACTGTAAATTTCATCACGGTCGTAGTTGTCATGTTAAATCGGTCGGGGCAAAAGTTTATATAGCAGAAATTAGAACAGGGGAGCCTTTGTCTATATAGCAGAACTTAGAACATTGGAGTTATGTTCCTTCTTGTATGTTAAATGGGTTGTGGCTTACATGCTACATGAGACGCTTATTCCAGACACTCGCTCTGAATTCCAAGGAAAGGGTCGTAGTTTTTAACCACTGTAAGACCCGTATCCTAGACCATACTGTTTCGAAGGCTTCCGCAGTCTTTCTAATCAAATTCCGACAAACTTCGACTCATATCCAGCATTTGTGCCCGACCCTGAGTCACACTCCGTCAACCAAAGTCGACTTGACCCAAGATTTGTACCCTAACAACTGCGCCGTCGTTGCGGTTCCGATGCGGTGACTCGTGTGCCGAGGCGATACCCAAGCCAGGAGATGTGGGCCCATGTTCGGTTTGAGGAAAACACCGCTCATTGCAAAATCCAAGAGAATCTCTACAACATATCACCTCAATCTATCAATCAATCCCATCATGTCAAGTACATGTCAAGTACACCATCACCTCTCACCCTTCCCCAAGTAACTCCTAAAGTCAAAAGTTTCTTATAAGGCCATACCCCTTCTTACACAATTTACCCCAAAGTCAAAAAGGTTCTTACACACCCATACTTTTCTTACACCATCTATCACAAAAGTCAAAAAGTCTCTTACACATCCATCACCACCACATCCATCACCCATCTCTCTTTACAACCCTCACTCTCTCATTTTCAAACTCATTCCCAAGCAAGAAAATTCCATACATCCAAGCTCTTTCTCTTCTCCATGAGAACTTTGTGTGTGACCCACTTCCTACCCTCTCATCTCCCATCTCAACCATCCAAACTCCATCTCCTCTGTTGGAATCGAAGCTAAGGAGCAAAGGAAGCCTAGGGAGCAAGGAGCGGTGGGTGATATTGGATCTTCATCTATTTAATTTTTGTGATGTAAGAGCCCACTTATGGTGGGACCCACCTTGATATAGGCTTTGTATCAAAGAGGGGTCCATAGTGGCGAGGCCCCTCCATCCTCGCCGATGTCTCTCTTCCCTCTCCTCTCTTTCTCTCTCTCTTTCATGATCATGCCCACCCATGATTTGTGCATTTTACACAAGCCATCCATTTTGGTGGGCCACCTTGACCCTTGTTTGGGGCTTACATGACCGGACGGTCACACAGGCCTAGATGAAAGGGAAACACAAATATCAGGCTGGTTCAAAATAGGCGGGCCATGTGGGACCCACCTTGATGAGGTGTTCATCCACACCATTTGTTCAAGGACACTGGACGTAACCGACGCTGGGTGGGTGCTAACAACGAAGTGTGGACTGACAGTGGGGTCCATGGGATCCACCCACCTCATCCATCCCTTTTGACGGGCCACACCATGGTGAGTGTTTTATCTAAACCGTCCACCACCCCTGGACGTGGGGCCTGTTTTCCACACCCACTGTAAGACCTGTATCCAAGTCTGTACTGTTTCGTCGACTCCCGCTATCATTCCCATCGAATTCCGGCAACTTGTGACCTATAAGCGGTGTTTGCACGCGATCCTAAGTCATATCTTGTAGATTTAAGTCGGCTTAATCCGAGACATATACCATTGCGACTGCATCATCGCCGCAGTTCCAACGCCGTGACTCATGCGCCAATCCGATGCTTAGATCATAGGATGTGGACCGTGCATTATAATGAACATGGATCACACATTGTGGGACCCACCCATCCCATATGACACCAATCCCTAGGTAATTATGAGGGTGATGGATGACATCACCCTACCTATAGCCACCCTACCTACCCCTAGCCCTCTTACAAGCACTTATGGCTAGCCACCCTACCCTTAGCCCTCTTACAAGCATTTATTACTAGCCACCCTCTCTTACAACCAATCATGGCCTACCCAAGCTACCCTCTCTCTCTCTCTCTTTACAACCTTCTCTCCCTCACATTTTTCAAACTCATTTTCCCAAGCAAAAAAATTCCCATGTCCATGTCATCCCAAGTGTGAGAAAAGAGAGTGAGTTGTGTGGCCCACTTCCCTCTCCCAAAACCCATCCTCCTAGCCATTCATTTTTCATCTTCCACCATCAAAGTGAGACACAAGGAGATCGGCTTTCCAACGGACAAAAGAAGATTGAACGGTGAGTGCTTATAGGATAGGTTTTTCATGTTTTGATGATGGGCCAAGTGAGGCTACTGATTGATGGTATGGATCTCACTTTGGACCCTAGGTGTGGCCGATGGCCCACCTTAATTCTCATGATCATTCCATGATGGGTCATTCTCCATAGACCCTATCATGATTTTATTTTCCTTGCATTAAAGAGGTCATCTAGACCGTCCATTTTGGGTGGAGAAAGATCTCCACCGTTGATCTTTGAATTGGTGGGCCCACTTATATTGGGTCCCACTTGATGTATGATTAATTGCAAAGGAGGGCCCATAGTGTCGGGGTCCCTCCATCACACGTGTCCCATCTCTCTCTCTTTCTCTCTTCCTCTTTTTTTTTTCTTTTTATGTGATGGAATGGCCATGTGGCCCACCCGGATGGACCCCACCATGAAGCATGTTTTGGATCCAAGTCAATTATAAGTGGGGGCCCACTTTATATAGGGGTTGTATCCACACCATCTATCATTTGGTGGCCTACCTAAGCAGGGCCCACCTTAAGGTTACCTGTATGCCTAAAAAAAAAAAGGAGAGTAAGGTGAGAACACAAATATTAGCCTAGTTCAAGGCATTTGAGGTGGACTACTTGTGTAGACCCCACCTTGATGTATGTATTCAATCCACGCCATCTATCCTATTTACCAACTCATTTTAGGCATTGAGCCGAAAAATGTGGTTGATCGGAGTATCTAGTGGGCCATAGTGTTGAAAACAATGTCATTACAGTTGAAATCTATCCAGATTTTTCTACACGCGGAAACAGGCCCAACATTGGGCTTGATGGACTTGTTATGGGATGCAAAATCCATTGGGTGGGGCGGATCCTGTTGATGCGGGCCCCAGGTACGAAAAACCGTAGAAAAATAGTTTTTTTTTTTTAAAAAGGAAAGGATAGTGCAGCGCCTGCTGTGCAGCAGGACACTAGGCGTCCATGGAGACGAGCGGCAGGGATAGGGGCATTATGCGTGGCCAGGATGTATGTTTAGTATCCGCACCGTTCATTTGGTGGACCCTTCCCTTAAGTGGGCCCCCCTCCAAAATTTGGCCCAATCTATAACTCAGATGGCCCACATCATATGAAATAGGGTGATTGAACGACTACCATTAGAGCCCTTTAGGGTATCACAAAAGTTTTGAATCAATCTGAAATTTGTTTTTCCTTTTCACCCAGGCCCGTGTGACCTTGCCAACGGAGTGGATGACAAGTAAACATTATGGTGGGCCCCTCGTGGGACCCACAGTGATATGTGTTTTATTCACACCGTCCACTGCCGTGGACGGTGGAGCCCACCTAGATGTATGTGTTTAATCTGTACCGTCCAGCCAAGGACCCCCCCCCCCCCCCCCCCCCCCCCCCCCCCCCCATGAGGCATGTGATTTATTAATGCTGTCCATCCCTATGGGACCCACCATGATGCATGTGCTGCATCCGAACTGTCCATCCATTTTAAAAGCTCATTTTTATGGCATGAGCTAAAGAATGGGGCAGATCTAAAGTTCAAGTGGACCCCACCATTTTAAGTAGTGGTCAATGACGCCCACCGTTCAAAAAAAAAAACCCTAAGGGCCATAGTAGCTTCCCATTAAGTTGATATTTGTTTCTCACTTCATCTATCACTATGTTAATTTATGAATGGGTTGGATGGGAAACATATTTTATGGTGGGCCTTAGGAATTTTAAATGGTGGAAATCATTATCACCACTTATCTTGTGTATGGCCCATTTGATATGCATGGGGCCTAATTTGTGTGGCCCATTTAATATATATGGCCATGTGATTAGGCCCATTCGATGTATTTGTGGCCCGTGGTTGAGGCCCACTTTGATATATATAAGGCCCATGTTACGAGACCCATTTTGATGCATTATAAGGCCCATGGGTTATGGCCCATTGCAATGTACATAAGGTCCATTGGTGCGGCCCATTGAGGTGGCCCACTTGATTTATTGAGAGCCCATATGAGGCGGCCCATTTGATGTATTTGAGGCCTATGGGTCGAGGCCCAATGAGATGCATATAGGTCCATTGCAATGGGTGATTCCTCCATGGTTTGTGTAATGATGTCTTATGGCGGGCCATGCCTTAGGAGCAATGTTGGTTTGACATCTACATTGTAAGATAATGTTGGTTAAATGTCCGCATTACGACTCTCCCTAGGGCCCATTGATATGCCCATACTTGTTGTGAGTAGGCCGTCTAGGCCCATCTTTGTTGTGAGGATAGTTCATCACTTTATAACATGCTTAGTATAAATCCATGCCATATGCATCATATGTATGCTTGATATGAGTAATGACTGATCATAGCATATGCTATTGGGCAGATTACTTATGGGACTCACGGATAGGAGTCACCCACATAAGCGCATGGTACGCATAAGATTGTTATGTGACTGGATAGTGTGACTCATGCATTTCACATATGTGTGACATGATCATTGTACGCCCTAGTGACATCAGGGTCGTGGCTCCACAGGTACATCATGGATGATTGTATTGGATACTGAAAATTATTGGCTCTAGCATTGTGGGCACGTAGGATGTGCTTGAGTGAAAATTTTAGAACCTTTTTGGTACCAGGGGATGCTTCAACGTCTAGGCAGAGTGGATACACGAGTGCCGAATACCAGTAGGCCGCGTCTCCCACTATGTCGTGATCGATTGGAAGGGGGTGTGGCCTTATCTGCCCTAGCGAGGGGGCTGTAAGCTAGGCTGAGTTTGACCAGCTCGTAAATGAGTCCGCTATCGACGAGCCGAGTATGTATTAGCAGACTACTGGACAGTCGAATAGTGAGGTCTATTCCGCTCGCTGGGTTGTGTGGCTAGGGAGGCGGTAGTCAGAGGCAGTAGTCAATGTGGAGTGTACTAGACCTTAGTGATATCCCAGAGAGGAACTATATCAATATTTATACTTGATGAGTACTGGTATGCTTGTTTTGCATCTCGCATATGACATTTGGATACATAGGCCTCACATCGCATGGTCTTGGTATGACCGATAGCATTCATGTCTTGCATCACATAACCTTGGTATGACTGGTTATATTCATGGACTTACCGCATTACTCTGATATTGTATACTTGGAACTCGCCTTGTGCACACACTTACACCACCCTCTAAGCTTTTGTAAGCTTATGCACGACCATTGCTTGCAGGTGTCATTGGATCACAGCAGCGCTGAGGCAGGAGTGCGTATCAGGCTATTTTGGAGCTTTTTAATCATCGTGTACTTCCCTTTCCGCATTGTACTTAATTTTTTTGATATAGTGGATATGTGGTGATGTTGTTTTGTGACTTGGTTATGCTTGTGGTTATGCTCCATTACCAAAAAAAAATTCATTCTGAAAATCCTCCTTGTAGGATCCCAGGATCGAAATCTGGCATATGATTGTCAGGAGCCGAGAATGGGGCATTAAGGAGGTTGTCGGCACCGGATTCGGTGATCGGGATTCATATGATTCCGATTTTCGGGTTTGGGGCGTGACACCCACATACATAGCTCAACTAGTAGACTGAGTGAAAGATACCTCGTTTCAATGCTGAGGTCTTAGTGGGAGTGGCTAACAGTGATGTGTGAGTGACGGTGGGGTCCATGGGACCCATCACCATCCTCCACCCATTCTGATGGGCCATACCATTGTAAGTGTTTCATACAAGTTGTCCACTGTCTTTGGATTGTGGGACCCACCCCACGTGTGGAGCCCTCCTTGATGTATGTGACTGTCCAGGCCATCCAAAGGCCTGGACATTACATTGCTATATATATATATATATATATATATATATATATATATATATATATATTATATTAGATATATTATATATTATATATACCATGCATGAGGGTGGGCCCTACGTGGGACTCACTTCTACTTCTCTAAAAAGGTAGCAGACCTGCATGTTACTTTATAATGCAACATTAATATAATATATTTCTAATGTATGGTAGGCCCTACGTGGAACCCACTCCCTTTTTCTTAAGGCAGCAATGCTGCTCATACAGCAACTCTCTCTCTCTCTCTCTCTCTCTCTCTTTGAACGTTAGCAAGTTGTGCAGGTCCTATGTGATGTACCTGTACATCCAAGTTGTTCTGACTGGCAATGGGGACCCACTCCAGATGTATGAGATTCATCCCTATGGCGTGGGCCCCAATGATGTCTGTGCTTTATCTACACCGTCCACTATTTGGATGGTGGGGCCCACCATGATGCATGTGTAGTATCCAAACGGTCCAACCATGTGAGATATCATTTTCTGGCATGAGTAAAAGAATGGGTTAGATCTAAAGTTCAAAGTGGACCCCACCATTTAACTAGTGGACCGTGACATTCACCGTTCAAGCTCTTAAGGGCCACGATAGTTTCTAATTAAGTTGATAATTGTTTTCATTTCATCTTTCTCTTTGATAACGTACGAATATGCCGAATCTCAAATACATAAGGGTGGGCTCGATTTGATATACATTTGGCCCATTTGACTTGGCCCATTTAAATCGGCCCATTTGACTAGGCCCGATGTGATGCAATTGGGGCCCAGTTAGTTAGGCCGATGTGATATATGAGGCCCGTTGTTGAGGCCCACCTTGATATATATGAGGCCCATATGATTAGGCTCATCTTGATGTAGTTATGGCCCATCCATTGAGGCCACCTGATATATATTTAAGGCCCATGTTATGTGGCCCATTTGTTGTATTAAGGCCCATGGATCGAGTCCCAATTGGATGTACATAAGTCCATTACAATGTGTGACTCTAGCATAGTTTGTGTAATGATGTTTATGACGGTTGTGCCTTGTGAGCAATGTTGGTTTGACGTCCACATTGTAAGAATAATGTTGGTTAAATGTCCGCATTATAATTCTCCCTAAGGCCCATTGTTAGGCCCACACTTGTAGGCCGTCTAAGCCCATTTTTGATATGAACAACATCTATCACCATATAACATGTTTAGTATAGTTCCATGATTCATGATCATATGCATCGTATGTATGCTTGATATGAGAAGTGACTGATCATAGCATATGCCTTCGGGCAGATTGTTTAAGGGCTCTCGGATAGGCGATGTTGCCCTACATGAGCGTACGATATGCGCAGGATTGTTGCATGACTGGATAGTGTGATTCATGCATTCGCATTGTGTGATAGGGTACTATACGCCCTAGCGACATCAGAGTCATAGTCTCCACAAGCGTATCGTGCTTGACAAGATTGGATACTAAAAATCTTGTTTTACATAGGGTGCTATAGATATCCTTAGATGAAAGTCCCTAAACCCTTATGGTACTAGGAGGTTACTCCAACGTCTAAACCGAGTGGGTGCATGAGCACCGAGTGTCGATTACCAAAAGGCCATGCTTTTCACTTTGTTGTGATCAGTTGGAAGGGGGTGCGGCCTTATCCGTCCAAGAGGAGGGGGCAAAGCTAGGCTGAATTTGACTAGCTCGAGGAATGGGTTCGCTATCGACGAACCGAGCCCGATATTGATAGGTGGATAGTGAGGTCTTTTTCACTCACCTTGTTGCGAGCAATAGGGCGACAATCTGATTAGAGTGTACTAGACCTCAGTGATATTTCAGAGTTGAGCTGTATTGATATGTGGACTTATATGAGGATTCCTGTGCTTAAGTTGTATCTCGTATCGCATGGCCTTGGTATGGCTGACATCAATCAAGCCTTGCATCACATAGCCTTGGTACAACTAATAGTATTTATGGATTCACCGGCATATTTCGCATTACTCTGATACTGCATAATTGTATTACTACCTTGCGCACACACTTTTACCACCCTCTAAGCTTTCCATAAGCTTATGCACGACCGTTGGATGTAGGTGACGTTGGACCATAGTAGCACTAAGGCAGGAGTGCTTAGAAAATCATCTTGGAGCCTTTTGTTCATCATCATTGTATTTACCTTTATGCTCATTATACTCATAAAGTTTTTGATAATAGTGAAAATGTTATAGAGTTTTTGGTTATTGTTTGTGGGTTATGCCTTTGGTTATACTTATTACGAATCAAACTAATGTTGAAAATCCTCCTCATAGTATCTCAAGATCGGAACCTAGCGAATGGGCGATAGGAGCCGAGAACGGGGTACTACGGAGGCTGTTAGTGTCGGATTCAGCGATCAAAAATTTTGTGAGCCCGATTTCTGAGTTTAGGGCGTGACAACCACCAAAGAGGAGAGTGATTTTCAATTAAATTAGTCATGACTTTCTTACAATGTTCGTAGTTTATTTGTTAAATCGGTCATGACTATCTTACAGTGGATCGTGATTTTGGTTATTGTTTGTATGGTAGATTGGTCGTAAAGATTACATGGGTCGTGTCTCAAATGAATAGTGGGTCGTGACTGTTATGTTATATGGGTTGTTGTTCTCATTTGACAACAAGGATCCACTGTTCATCATAACCATGACATAACACAAGGGACAATCACAACCCACTATTGCTCAAAGGTTCATGGATCTTGGTAACGTTTGATATGGGTCGTTGCTGTAATGTTGTATATGTCTTGGTCATGATGAAATTTGGACCCTGAATGTAAGTATTAGATGCTTGTGGTTGTCTTCTTATACCGAACGTGGTTGTCGTGTAATATGGTTCGTAGTTGAAGTGAAACATTGATTGTAGTTGTCATTTTATAAGGTAAGATCTTAGTCTCTTGCATTAATTTTTTTGCACTATTCATTTACAACCACAGTCATTATATCATGAAAAGCCTGTGATTATCATCCATGTTGGGTTGTGTTTGACATGAAACATGGGTCGTGACTGTCATTGGATAGGTCATGGTTATCATGGTACATGGATCTTGTAATGGATTGATAGATAAGTCGTTGTTGTCCTTTTATTTTGGTTCTGCTATATGTGTAGCAATGGTAGTAGTTGATCTAGGTCATCGTTGTCATGTTAAATTGGTCATGGTTGGCAGTTGTAATTGTTTATGGTTGTCGTCCATGATGTTTCGTCGCAAACAACCACGATCTTATGAGAACACAACCCATATAACATGACAATTGCGACCCATACAACATTACAATCACGATCCATATACAATGACAGTCACGACCCATGTATCACCTCTCAAGCGTGATCATAGGGCTTGTCTTTGTCTGAGCATGACCTTATAATATGAATCTTTTCATCCCGGTTTTTCTGAGTTTCATGCTGATTTAAAGGCCCTACAAAAGAAATTGATATTTTGTCAATGAACACCTACTTAGAGTTGGCGGACTTGGTGTGTAATGGCTTCTTCGGGATTCCAGGTTGATGTAATCTATCTTCTTCCAAGTTCCAGCCTGAAGTGAAAGCTCTACAATCCATTTAAATGAAAAACACGATAAAAAACATGAAAATAAAACCAGAGAGTCAATAACAATCTTGTGCCTGGGTCATTTCTTGTCCACGTGAAGGGTTGTGGTTGTCATCTACCATGGGTCATGTTTGTAAATGTGCAAGGTACAGATGACTTTGAGCAAGTCGTGATAACCAAAGGCCTTACCATATCCTGTTTGAAGCATAAGTCCTTGGCCCACATCTCTGTATCGTGGTTATTATGTTATACGGGTCGTGGTTTTAATGTTCAATGTGTCGTATTTGACATGAGGATATATATCGTGGTTTTCATTGTATATGGATCGCTGCAGTTATGGATCGTTGAATTTGAATTTTACGGACCAATATGCCCTCGACACATAAATAAGGGTAACGATGAAAGGCGAGGTCGACACCGTATTTATGCTGTGCTTGTATGTCTCATAAGATTTTGGTTATCTCTTGGTTGTGGGACAGATCTTATGTAAATTTTCAATCTACACCGATTGTTAGTTGTTAGAGTATGTAGTAATCTTTATCAAAAAATTTGAACCTTACAGGCATAGTTGATCACACTGAAATAAACGATTATAAGGTGTTGAGAACTATGTGGGACGTACATCCGCCTTATCAAACTTATTTTTAAGCTATGCCTTTATACATGTTCATTACATACAATGGTCAGTTTAGATGACATATATAGCACTGTGGACCCCATATATCTTAGTTCGTACCGAGTATGTCACATGTACATACATTATGCGTGTTAAAGGTGGGAAGTTCCCTCACAGTTCCAAACGCAGAAGATCAATCTTCGATCCTCTGGTTCAAGTCTATGGGCCCATCAAAAATCGAATCTAATCTATTGGAATCGTTTATGGATGATGGATTCCTTCGAAAATTTTTTAGTGACACGTATCGAGCCATCAGTGGCCCATACTACGTAAAGATAATAAATTATGGGCTCTCACGGAAACTATTGGTTGAACTGTTGTGGTCCATTGGATTTAAATATTATGTCCAATGTTTGGGTTTCTTGATGTTACAAATTAAATAGACAGTGCGGATCAAAAAATATCTGCAATTCGATGTGACTTACGGAGCACCAAATATATCTTGGACGCTTACGGACTCTTACATTTCCAAACGCTGAACATCAACACGGTGTCCCCATACGGATCACCAACTATATCTTGGAGCTTCTTCTTTGGGACCCCTTCACTTTTTATCCCTAATCCTTATTTTCTATTTTTACTGGTTTTAAATCTTCTTCGCTGGGCCCCTCCATCACCACTCAGCAAGCACATCTACAAGTTCAGTGCATCTCAGTGCAAAGCAAGGTAATGGTTGACAGGATCGGTGTATAGGGGTTATTATGTTATGTGGGTCGTGGGTGTGAACCACGATCCAATGCATATGACTATAATGAAATGTATAGCATGATAACCAACACCTAATGGATCGTGGTTAACCCGTTCACTGGTTAGTGTATCGTGGCCCACATGTTATGTGGGTCGTGGCTGTGAATCATGCCTCAATTTAGATGACGTCAATGATATATATGGTATGACAACCATAATATGTATGATATGTAATTGTTTGTGGTTGTCGTCCATAATGTTTCATCGCAAACAACCACGATCTTATGAGAACTTGACCCATATAACATGACAACCACGGTCCATCTGTCATGAGTGACACGACCCATTGTTAAGCTCACCGTTTCCTCTGGGTCATGGTTTAAATGCACAATAATTCGTGGATAGTGGTTAACACGCTCCAAGGTTCATATATATACGTTGGATTTTCAATATCTACGTTTACATTTAGAGTATTTAGGTATTGTCCCATCTTCTGTGGGCCGTGGCTGTGAATCATGGTAGTAGTGCTATATGGGTCGTGGTTATGTCAACATAGATCATAATAACAACCACAATATCGTTATTATAATTATTTATCAATATTATGATTTTTTGTATTGTTAAAAACTGAGTGTAGACATGTTGTCATCTTACCCAGCGTTAGACATTTGGGACTACGCTTTCCTTGTTGAATCACCACCAAGGTCTGAAAAAATAAAGATTAAGTATAGTTTGTGTGGCGCAAAGTTTGTGATTAATACTAATCGGTTTCGGTTACACTTGTCACGTTGAGGTGTTGATGCAAAACTATGCCCCAATGCCCCCAACGATGTCCGAAATCTTTTTCAAGCTCTATTTGATTCAAATAGAAAACCTTCCACTCCATCCAAACCATGTGCTTCTGGATCTAGTACACGAATGACATTCACAAAGGATGCAGAGGAGGATGTCAGATTAAAAGCTTTGGAAGAAGAACAATTCCAACTCTCCTTGAAACGCAGTATGGAAGAAGTTTCTAGACCTCAGCGATATTCGAGTCAAAGACAACACGATGTTGAAGCCAGATCAAGTGCAACAAGAAAGAAGAAGAAAAAGAGTAACAAATTCAAATTCCTGACCCGTCTCGGTAAATTTTATAGGGCATTGGGTACTACATATAATTCTTCACATAAAGAAAGTTTGAAAAATCTAATTCAAAGTGTAAAAGAGAACGAAGGAAATATCTCTTCACCTTCCAACTCAGAGGAAGTGAACCAATATGTATATGAAAAAATAGATAACAGTTCCGATGGATCAGATGACAATACAGGAAGGCACTCCTCCTATGGATGTTATTAGTTTTAAATTGTCATTTTGAACAATGTAAATATGTAGTTATGAAAGTTTTTTAATCATAAATTATGTTATATATATATATATATATATATATATATATATATATATATATATATATATATATATATATATATATATATATATATATATATATATTGATTTTATCGCTTTGTTCAACTTTAAATTTGACAATCGAGTGGTTAATGTCAGTAGGATGTCGTGCGACTATTAGTTTTTCGATGTTAGAAGTACCATTTTTAACATTACAACCACAAAATACATAGCATTACAATCACGATCCATATAACCTGAAAACTGCGACCCTTATGGATCTGGTCATCCATACATGACATTCTACTACACTTGAAAATCACATTATTTGCGAACTCCGCAAGATGACTATAAATTCAACCAGTGAACTTTCCTTTAATTACAAATAACAAGATAAGGAAGAAGAATAATGACCGGATGAGAGCTACAAGTGGGCCAATTTGAGCTCTTTAAATCTTTTTGTGGCCCTAGCTTTCGCTTTCTTTGTCGCGTCATACCTCTCGATCCAGTGCAGCTTTTCTCATTAATTTCCTAATCGTAAGACCAAGCAGAATGGCACCGCTCGATTTCTATGTCCACTGCAGAAAAATTCTCTGCGAGTTGCCAGAGTTCAGAAATTGTCTTCAGGATTTCCTGTGGAGGCCGTTGATCTTCAGGAAGATCGTGAACATCCCTGTGGAAAGGGAAGGGATCTCTCATAAAGGATGAATGCGAGAAGGACTCGATGCCTTCTTCGAATATCTCTTCCACTATTTTGATTGAAAGAGCAACGAAATTCATGAATGCTTAAGGTGTTGCATAAGGATTCTGGTTCGGATTGTATTGTGAAAAATTGGGTACCACTTTTATAGGCTTGTAAACGAGTGGTTAATGTGAGTAGGATATCATGCGACTATTGGTTTTCCAAGGCTCATGGCTGTCAGCCACGTTTGGTAACATGCACAATGGACTGTTGTTGCATGTGTAGTTGAATGTGGATGGAAAACACGATCGATATATCGTGACAACCACGACCCCTGTAACTCTAAAGCAACAATACATATCATCCTATAACCATGATCCATCGAGCATCATAACCACAACCCGACTGAGACGAAAACCACGATCCATAACAACAATGTCAGTCTGTATGACAACCATGAAACTATCTTATGATCTGATCTCGTGGTTCACATGCATGTTAAATCGTAGTTATTGTCCATGTAGGTTCTTGGTTCACAACCACGACGCTAATCCAGTCTCCTGAAAAGCCTGCATGATATGCGTACATGACATGGCTCCTATAGATCGTGCTTATCGTGTTATATTGATCACTGTTATAATGTTATATGGGTCGTGGTTGCCAGTCCTCTTTCTAACGGTCCACGATCCAATGTTGGATGACAACCACGATGCAAAGTGGATAAAAACTGTGATCAATTGTGCATGTGAAACATGGCCTAACATGTAGATTGAGCGCGAAGATGACATTAAAAATCACAAGGTGGATGAATCGATACGAATGGTTGGATAGAAAAAGGAAGAGAACACATTAAAAACCACAAACACAATCAAGAAAACATGACAACCATGATCCATATAATATGGCAACTACAAACCATATAACATTACACTCACGACTCATATAACATGAAAACTGCGACCCTTATAGAATTGCAACCACGACCTATTTAACACAATAACTGCCAGAAGAGAAGCTCAGTGATGCGCAAGACTCTGCAAGTTTCTTCCACTTAAGTTTGTAAATGGGGATATTATCATATTTTATTCCTTCCACTTCAGATTTAGTGTAACCCTTCAGAATTAGCGCCACATGCAGCATGCTACCGATAACCCTTTCAATGTTCAGGGCACCATGATAAAATTTATCATGCGGCACGCTGATTCTAAAGTGTAGCATTGCTGCCACGCTGAAGGTAACTAGAAGAAAAGGTAAGTAATCCCATGTCATTGTAGAGAACTATTCTTCAAAAATGTTTTTCCACCGGCTGGGTGCCCGTTGAAATTGTTGAGTTGCCGTTGAGCTTGTGGAAGATCATCAACATCCCTGAGGAAAGATAAGAGATCACTAATAAAGGGAGAACGAGAGAGGGACTTAATGGCTTCTTTGAATATCTCCTCCATTATTTTGAATAAAAGAGCAAAGAAATCCATGAACATGTAAGGTGATGCAATAAATAAGGATTCTGGTTCGGATTGACTTGTGCATGTAATATGAAGCACAAGTACCACTTTTATAGGCTGGTCATTCAATGATCAAGTCGCTGATTTCAAAGGGTCGCGCTGAATTGTAAGTGCTATGGTCTCATGCTCCTTTGGTTGTCAAATTTTGTATGTCAAAACCTCTATATATGCCTTGTGTTTGTTGTGTTTGTATTTTGATAACTGTGTTCGAGACACCTCATCAACACTTCAAGTTCAAGCTAGTTAAGTACAAGTTAGTTCAAGCTCAAGCTAGTTCAAGCTACAATAAAGAGTTCAAGTTTGAGACTCAAGATAGACCGGGAGACAAGTGCAACTTAAAGTGATACTGAAGCTTGTGATGTGTTCAAACTACATCAACTTAAAAGTGAAGTTTTCAATGTCCATACTTTTTGTCCTAGGTTTGATAGACCTTAGTTTGACCTTAGGGTAGGTCATTTTGGATACATAATCTAATTTTATAATTATGCATGATTCTGGTCTGTCCTAAGACTAGTCCTGGATCTAGTTCGACTAGTCCTAGCACTGGTTCGACCAGTCTAAGAAATTCCAAGACCAGTCGTAGATTTATTGTAGATTATCAGATTTTTTTTATTCGGCTATGACCAGTCCTGGAGTCTGCTCGACTGGTCGTAGGATGGTCTCTACTCGACCTTCGACTAGCCATGGAGCTACGACTCAAACTCCAGCGACTAAATCAAGTGTCGCACGACCAATCGTAGAGGGGTCTCGACCGATCATGGACTGCCTTCGACCAGTCATGGATTGTCTTCGACCGGTCGTAAAACGGTTTTATCCGATCGCGCTCAAAAATTTAAAAATCTGTTTCTTCTTCGACCAGTCGTGGTGACCCTAGAAGCAGTCGAAGACGAATTTCTGCAGCTATAAATTGCACACGAATTTTAGAGTTATTCATTAGAAATTTAAGTAAATTTGAAGCTCTACTCTGAGATAAGTTTGCGTTTGTTTTTAAGCTATATTGTGCATAATTTTATTTCCTTTTGTTGGCTTTTTACTATTTAATTTTATTCTATATTCCAATTTGATTTGAAAAGAGGAATTATTGTTTTCCTTCTTCTTGGAATTAACATCAAATAGAGCTAGCCCAATCTGATTTAATTTAAAATCAATTAGAACTTATAACCATTGTAAAGTGAGTATTGGACATTGAACTTTCATATTCGAACATCTACTCCAATTGGTTCTTTCGGGCTGCTACAAGAGGAGAAATTCAGGTATTTTTACAAATTTGTAAATTCCATTCTATTTTAGTTTTTGTTTGGGATTCGTCAGAAAAATCTCAATTTGTGTGGTTATCTGAGGAGAGCCAGAAAACTCAGAAAAGAGGAGTTTTTTTTTTTAATTGTGTAAGCCTAAGTGAAAAAGACACAATTGTGAAGGTTTTAGTTAAACCTGTGAAACCTATTTTGATAGTGAACGCTAATATCCCTGTGTGAGGATATTAGGAGTGGAGTAGCATTCTGTGTGGCTGTTGTTTAACAGTTGGTGAACACACAGGCGAACCACTATAACTCCTTGTCTTGTGGATTGAATGCTTGCTTAATTCTTTATCTTTTATCATTCAGTTTTGTGGAATGTATATGTGGATGTGAATGTTGTAACAATTTACATTTCAAGCAAGTGTGGAGAATGGTGTAATAGTTTAGAGTTTTATTTTAGCAATTTATCTCTTGTTATTCCTTTATCAATTTGAGCTTCAATTTTTGTAATTATTCTAGTAAGGTTGCCCTGCCATTTTTATGGTGCATGGTTGTCCTTAGAATAATCAATTCTTAAGATTGCAATTTATTCTTTTTGAATTTATATTTTTCTCTTTCGGTTTGAGTTCTTGATACAAAGATCTTTCTAGAAATCAGGTTGTCCTACCATAAACCTTTGGTTTTTGATGTAAGGTTGTCCTTAGAACAACTTTTGTATCAATCTCTCAAGATCTGAATTTTGAGGTTGCATTGTGAATTGATTTATTTTAGTTTGGTTATCTATTTAATTTAATTCCACTGTATTTAATTTTAATTTGGCATAGTCTTATTCACCCCCCCCCCCCCCCCCACCCCCCCCTCTAGGACATATAGCTTAGCCATTTCATGAATTTGAACGATCGAGTGGTTCCGAAGGGTCGCGCTGAATCTGAATGGTCGCGCCATTCCGAAGGGTCGCTCTGTGTTACCAACTGATTGTGTGGGAATGTCATAACATAAAACCACAACACATATAAAGTAACAACCATAACCCATATAACATGGTTCATGATTGTCGTGGTTAGAATATCATATAGGTCGTCGTTACCATTCCTTTTTTCAATGATCCACGACATAGTGTTGGATAACAACCATGATCCAACATAGATAAAAAACACGATCCAGTATGTATGTAAATCACGATCCATCATGAAAGATAACCACGACCATTTATTAGTCACATCCATGACCATTCCCTTCAGATTGAGCGTGATCCTGCGGAAACAGCGCCATATTCTACCTTTTCAGGAGATGATATTAACTTGCTACTTCCCTTTAGTTCGTCGGGCAACGAGTGCGACCCTTCAGAATCGGTGCCTTGACCATTGAATGATCACCCTATAAGAGCAGTACTTCATCCACAAACCAATCCAAACCTTATTGTAACACCTTTCTCGTTAATGTATTTTCTTCTCTCTTTCATTCAAAATAATGGAGGAAGTCGAAGAAGTCATTAATTCCCTATTGCCTCCTTCCTTTGACGGTGATTTCGTCTCTTTCCGCAGTGATTTGACAATTTTCCTGCAGCCACACCGCCTCTGTAGGAAGTTCTGAAGATGATCTTTACAGCTCTTTCGACCCTTAGTAATCAGCGTGCCCCATGTTAATAAGTGCTTGCCATACAACATGATAACCACAACCGCTATAGCATGACAATCATGACCATAATCACAACACATTAGGAAGGACGGTCTCTTCAATAGGACCCAACGAGCTAGAAAAAACACTGGCGATAATGTTTTGTTTAAGACTAACCTTCTCAACAGAGTTTTTGTCAAGCTAAAACAGGACATTCTTCACAAAGTTTTTTTCGCTGGCTGAGTACCCGTTGAAGAGATCTGCTCTTCAGATTGTCACCGTGAATATGGTCGTGGTTGTCATGTTAAATCTGTGTGGTTATCATACTTGAAAGGAAGTAGTTCGATGATTCATTTACCGTGGTTGTCATGTTAAATGGGTCGTGGCTTGTATGTTGCATGTGGCGTTTATTACAAAGGGTCGTGGTGAATACGAAACGAGTGGTCGCATTGAATCCGAAGGGAAGGTCGTAGTTATTAATTAGTGATGATGAGAGTGAGGAGGATGATAATATCTCCATTTGTAATGTTAAGTGGAAGAGTCTTGTGCATCACTGACCTCCTTTTCTAATAATAACTATGTTATATGGATTGTACTTGTCATGGATTGTTGTTTTAATGCTATACTGGTCATGATTTTCATATAATATGGGTCCTTTTCTGTAATTTTACATAGCAGTATATACTAACAATATTATGAAATTATAATCGTGGTTGTCATCCGATATTGGTCGTGGTTTGAATGGCAGAAGTGTTGTGAAGATGACATGGGTCGTGGTTGTGTGCTTATTTCATGTGGTTCGACCAGCCTATATGGGTCGTGGTTGATGTTATATGAGTTGTGCTTGTCATGTTATGTGGGTTGGGTTTGTTACCTTACATGGGTCGTCGCTGTTTGCTGGTCAAACCACAGGAAATCTGCCGACAACCAAGGAAATGTAACATAACAACCACCACCCACATATCATGACAACATCCACCATATAACACTGGAAAATGACCCATTTAAATGGGTCATGGTTCTCATATTATATGCGTCGTTGTTGCCTTTCCTCTTTACTCAGATCCACGGTCCTGTGTTGGATAACAACCACAATCCAACTGGATAACACGTTGCTAAAGAACAAGACTAGCTAAATACCTTCTATTTGGCAGCTCACCATGTGATAATAACTACTTCCCATATATATTCACCACAACGATCCATTGTGCTTGTCGACCACGAGATCCAACTACATGGTCATAGTTGTTCTTGTGTACCATGCGATCCAATGTCAGGGACGTGGTTAACATACACAATGAATTGTGTATTCCAACAACTATCCATCATGCATTACATCATCATCCAATGTTTGTCACATCCATGAACGTTCGAGTTTGTTGTGGTTGGTATGGGTCGCGGTTCTAATACTACGTGGGTCGTGGCTGTCAAGCTATATGGATCGTGCTTCACATTTGACCTGGTTCGTGAATCGTATCTGTCATCCATGCTGTGTTGCTGTTCATACACGATCGACACTGGGCGATATCCACGACTAATTATTACACGATCACGACGACTAATAGACGATAACAACGACCCCAAATGTGGCCATGATAAAACGATCCTCATTGGATCATGTTTGTCATCCAAATTAGGTCGTGTACCAACCACCCACGACCCATTGCGGCTGGAAACCACGATCCACTAGTGAGCTGGCCCATTTCGGGTCGTAACATACATATTATCCTCAATCGTCAACATTGGGTTGTAACATCAACTATGACCCATATGGACGATAAACACGACCAATCACACATGGTAACAACGATCTGACCTTCATAATGACCATGATCAAACGTGGAACACAACTACGACCAAAATTTAATTTCATATACCTTTATTGCATGTACCTCCTCTTCAATATGCTTCATCTACTCATTCATATATGCATTCTCTTCCCTAAGATTGCCCACTGAAATTGGGGTAATCCAACTCAACGAGTAGGGGGCTTCTGTTATGGGGTAATCCAACTCAATGAACCACAAAACATATGAGCCACGATGCACTGGGCACATCAATAACGATCACAACCACAAAACATACGAGTCATGTTATATGAGTCGTGATTTGCATGCTAGGTTATGGTAATAATTTCGTTTAGGTCGTGGTTGTTATGAATTATGGATCATGAATGTAATGAGAAATGGGTCGTGGTTGTCACCTAATAAAAATCGTGGTTGTTGTGTTATATGGTTCGCAGTCGATGTGAAGCATTGATCACAGTTGTCATTCGATAAGGCTGTCATGTTATACGGATCATGGTTATCATGATACATGGACCCTGAATGATATGGTATATGGGTTGTTGTTGTCGGGTTACATGGGTCGTGATATACGTGATGAACGGGTCTAGTTGATATGGGTCGTGTTCTCATGTTAAATTGGTCGTCGTTCACAGCTATAACGAATCATGGTCCTCGTCCATGTTGAATCGTATTTGACAACAACGACCGTATGAGGAACACGACCCATACAACATGGAAACCACGATCCATATATACTGAGAACCACTATCCGTTGTTAAGTCCTTGATCCATTGTTAACGACAACCACGACCTAGTCATTATGACAACATGATCCATATAACATGGCAATTACAACCCATATAACATTACAATTCGAGCCCATTATATTATTTCTCTCAACCACACCTCTCTATAAATTAATACGACGGTGATAGAAAACTATTCACCCCTTTAGAGGGAGAGTGTCACACCCCAAACCCGGAGATCGGACTCACAAGAATCCCGATCGCCGAATCCGGTGCCGACAACCTCCGTAGTACCTCATTCTTAGTTCCCAGTACTCATATGCCAGATTTCGATCCTAGGATCCAACGAGGAGGATTTTTCAACGTACATTTATCTCGTAAGAGGCATAACCAAGTTTACTCAAATCACAAAGGTAATATCATCATTACATATCCACTAATATAAACATTTGAATACAATGCAGAAAGGGAAATACATATGTTAAAATCAAAGCTCCAGAAGACTGCTGCAACCTAACGCCACCTGTACGTATCTATCGTGCATAAGCTTATAGAAAGCTGAGTGGGTGGTGAAAGTGTGTACATAAAGTAAGTGTTAAGTAAGCAATATCAGAGAAATCAGAGTAAACGGAAATACTGACAAGCTCATAAATCATACAATATCAGAAATACTGACAAGTTTATAAATCATACGATATCAGAGTAATGCAAAAATATACTGATATGCCCATAAATACCATCAGCCTTATCCAAGCTATGCAATTGTCACGCCCCAAAATCCATCACCTGAGTATATCTGACCCCGAGTCTGTACCCGACGGCATGACTTATATTTTGTATGTTTACATTTCATAATTCACACATATATTGACAAAATGATCTCATTCATAAAATATAATAATTCAAAAAGTGAATAATCAAACATTTATTTAAAGGAGAATAAAATATCCATGTTCCGACTATTCAAGATTATCATCAAACACATGTCATCGTCGTGCTATCATACTATACTTAATGTTTATTACACTTATTTAGAAATTGGTAAGGAAACAAAATATAAATAAAAGAAAATCTCTTTAAGCTCCTCCATGAGATCCCAATCTTAAAATTTTAAAATCTCAATAGGGTAAGCTGTGAAGCCTAGTGAGTAATCTCAACACAGGTTTCAAAATAACCTCATATAACATGAATAAAAATGTATTAAAAAATACAATACCTATTTAGGTAAAATAACAAATGACGAGATTTAATAAACACAAATTTTCAAAGAAATATGAATGAATAAAATCAACATATGCTATACTCCATGATAACATGTGCGGTTTATTCTTTTTAACACCAGGCTAGTTTATACCGGTTGGCCAACACCCGCGCTAATACAAAACGTAGCCTGTCAATGGAAACCTCTTGCATGACATGCTCACCCATTCAAAGGGCACTCGGTGAGGGACCCATTTGTACATTAGTTGGTTAGACTACTACCCTACCGAACCTGACGGTGGTATACTTTTACAATCTTGATATACTCACCCACTTAAAGGGTACGGTAGAGGTTCCAAAAGGTACCAGTTGGGTTTCTGGAACTTTCAACCCAAGGGTCTTAATCGCCCCACCTGTTTACGCTTTAGGAATTTTCAACCCATATGACTTGATTGCCCCACCTATTTTCTGGTGTTCCAAAAACTGTTTGAAGTATATATAATTTTAATATTTCGTGCGCAAAATATTTCTAAGGACAAATTGTTTCTAATCATTGTAGATTGTTTGTACATGATTTAAAGTTCTTATGTGAAAATATATTTATGCAATGCAATCCGTCAAATCCGATCCGATAGTCTGGAAAAGTATATTGAACTTGAAGTTTTTTAAAAAGATGCTCTAAATTCTGATTTTCTTAAAATTACAAAAACAAAAATAATAATAAAAGAATGATTAATGCATGGGTAAACAATAATATAAATTTAAAGTTAATTCACAGCTTGCTAATTAAAATAAAGAGAACTACAAAAAACCATATTGAATAAACACAACAAACTATGAATCGAATAAATAAATCAATAAGAGAAAAATGCACAATTATTGAAGTATTTGCATAATAATAAAAATAAAGGAAACCAAATGGAGTATAAGAAAAATAAATAAATAAAGAAAAAATATCAAGTGATAGAAACTCACTTTTTCTTAAAAAAAATTTTCTTTTCTTTTTCTTCCTCTCTTCCTTTTCTCTCTCCTCTTTTCTTTCTTCCTTTTTCTCTCTCTTCTCTCTCCCTCTCTTTCCAACGTGAATGTCCAACAACACGTTTTTTTTCTTCCTCTCTCTCTCTCTCCTCACTCTTCTCACGTCACAGCACCTCACCTCACCTCACGTCTCACCACCCACCACCCTACTCCTATTTATAGTGATTTCACTGGCTATTAAACACATGGGAAGAAGGCAACAGTTGTTGCTTCGGTTTTCATCTCATTTGGTCATGTTTTCTTTCTTTCTTTCTTTTGATTTACACCACGTGGACAAGTCTACACATGCTTCCGTTTTGCAATTCTTTTCATCAAGTTTTTTTTTTTTCTTCTTCTTTTATTTATTTATTTGGGTTGGTTAAATGTACACATGCACCGCATGCATGCGCCACATGTATGTGCATGCCGCACATGTGATAGGTGTGTGTAGGCGATTGTTGTGCATGTGCCACATGTAAGCTATGATGTAGATGGATGATGCAGATGGATGGATGGATCAATGTATAATAGATGGATGGATGAATGTATGGATAGATGGATGGATGTGCATGATGTGTTTGGTGCATGTGTGTGATATATTTGATGGTACATGGATAATATAGATGGATGGATGGATCAATGTATAATAGATAGACAGATGGATGTATGGATAGATGGATGGATGTGCGTGATGTGTTTGGTGCATGTGTGTGGTTCTGATGTATTTGATGATGGTATATGGATGATATAGATAGATGGATAAATGTACGACGTGATGAGATCGGGGAGTGGACTTTGTGATGTACATGTGGATTAGTGGTGAGATGGACGGTCAATTTAGATGGATAGACAATTTGATGGTTGTATCATTGGATGGATTTATTAGTTAACGAACAGTTAGATTGGATATGTCCAAATCAATGGTTGAGATTGAACTAGTTGATCTTGTAGATGATGGCCACATCAGACTAATTGGGTATGTCGTTCAATGGTTAAATTTCGACGGTCAAGATTTATTTGGGTTATTACAGCGATGCAGAAAAATAATAAAAACAATATCATATACTGATGAAGCAATGTGGATCAGCTATGCAATGAGGAGACAGCAAGCCAATATCAGATGCCGATGATGTAATGCAATATGCAAATCCTGATGAGTCCACGAATACCGTCAGTCGTATCTAGGCCATATAAATGTATAAATATATTAATCCAAAATGTCATATGTTTTGGATGTAATGCGATATGCGATACGGATGTAATGTGATATGCGATACGAATGGAATGACCATGCTGGAGTGTGAAGTCGAAATGATAGTACGTAGTATCGCAGGCTATGAGGTCCATTACAAGGGACTTCTATCCAAACCAGTTCCATACCTAAATTTGGATAGTCAGACTTAATGTGGTAAACTTCTGATCTCAGGTTAGTCGCATGCCTCAATCAAAATCCTAACCATTACGAAGAAACACATAACAAATAGTTGCACACACCAACCTGAGTGGATAGTAAATGAATGAATGAATGAATGAGTATGCAACTCCTCAATAAGTTCACATATCAGTACTGTTCATCTTTGGGATCATCACCGGGGTCTAGTACACTCTACACCAGCTTACCATCCCATCATACGCACAACTTGGTAAGTGGAAGAGACCTCACTATCCTCCTATCTAGTAGTCAGCTAATATCTACCCGGCACGTCGATAACAAACCCATTCACGAGCTGGTCAAACTCAGTCTAGTTATGCCTACTCCCTCAGGCGGGTAAGGCCACACCCCCTTCCCAAGCGACCACAACACAGTGGGAGACGTGACCTACAGGTATACGGCCCTCATGCGATCATATATATCCACTCAGTCTCGACATTGGGGCGTCCTCTGGTACCAAGAGGTTTTAGGGATTTTCACCTAGGGCCATCTATGGCAGCCCGATGCTCGAACCAAATATTTTCGGTGTCCCATCTGGCCATCCACGATATGCTTGTAAAGGCTACGGCCCTGATGTCGCTAGGGGGTAGAGTAATCACAACACACAATGCAAGATGCATGAGTCATACAATCCAGTCATGCATCAATCTTGCGCATACCATGCGCTCATGTGAGATAAACTCTGCCTATCAGGGAGTCTCATACAACCTGCCCAATGACATATGCAATGGTGAACCACATCTTATAACAAACATACAGATGATGCATATGGGCATGTATCATGATGATATGTTGTCACATACTCATAATCGGTATCAATAATTGACATCAACAATCGGCCTCAACTCATAATCGATATCAATAATTGACATCAACATTGCCCCAAGGAATGGCTCACATAAAGCTTAACATATAGTGGACCTATAGCCTCACACAAGGGCCAAAAATATAATACCATGGGCCTTACTTAAGAGCTCAATACACATGTCTAAGATACATCACAATGACTCCATTGCCTGACCCTCAAATGCACCACAATGGGCCTCATCACATAGGCCTAATATACATCATATTGGACCTCAAATATGGGCTGAATACACATCACAATGGGCCTCAAATACGAACTGCATATACATCACATTAAGCTTTGACAATCGAAATCGGCCTCGATAATTGGCCTATACAATCGGCCTTGACAATCTGAATCAGCCTTAACAATCATCCTCGTCATACGGAATCGGCCTCTTCGATCGGACTTGGCCTTGACAATCGGAATTGGTCTCAACAATGTAGACATTTAACCAATATTGCTCCCAATGAGTGGCCCACATAGAGTCAAACATATAGTGGGCCCATGGCCCCACACAAGGGCCTGATATACTTCACTATGGGCCTCACTCAAGGGTCTCATACATCAAATGGGGCGCATCACACGGGCCGAAAATACATCTCAATGGGCCTCATCATATAGGCTATAAACACATCATATTAGACCTTGCTCATGGACCTCGAATACATCACAATGGGCCACAACCCATGGGCTTCAAATACACAATACGTGGGCCCTACACATGGGCCTCATATACATCGAGTGGGCTGCATCAATGGGCCGCACTAATGGGCCTCATAGATGGGCTACAAATATATCAAGGTGGACTCACAGATGGGCCACAAGTATATCAAAGTGGGCCTCTCGAATGGGCCACAAAATACATCAAAGGTGGGCCTCATGGATGGTCCATAAACACATCAAAGGTGGGTTTCCACCGTCCAATTCACAGGGAAGGTGTGGATACAACACATCTTCAAGGTAGGGCCCATCGTAACGTTATTTTCTATCTAACCTGTTCATACGATCACAAATACCTGAATCCAGAGGAAGAGCAAATACTATATTAATCCAGAACTTCTGTGCTTTCAAAAGAATTTCAACGGTGTACATTTTATCTCTACTGTTTTTGCAATATGGTCCACTTGATAACTAGATCTGGCTGATTTTTAGTCTCAAGCTTGGAGACAGACTCACCAAATGGATAGACAGTAGGGATGCATCACATGCATCATGGTGGGGCCAGTCGTCAATAGATGGACGGTAGGGATATAACACATGCTTCATGGTGGGACCTTGCATGGCTTACATCACGGTGGACTCCGCCCTCAAAATGGATGGACGACATGGATGCTAAGCTTATTGCACTGTCCAACAACTAGACAGTGCAGATATATACATCATGGTGCGGTCCACATAGTGGCCCACCAATATGTTCTTAATAATATAAGTATATTATATAACATAATATTATTTATTATGTATATGTGTGCAGGTGTCAGCACTGCCAATACTCACTATCCAGATTCATCTGGACGGTGCAGATCCCATGTTTAAAGGTGGGTCCCACGTAAGAGTTGCCCACCCATTTAATATTATCAATATATATATTATAATATCATATATTATATATATGATTCGGTGGTAGGAGGCTACCATATCCACTGTCCAGATCCACCTGGACGGTGTGGATGCCAAGATGAAGGTGGTTCCCACGTAGCAGTGGCCCACCACAACATATATTACATAATATAATATAATATAATATAATATAATATCATATATTATAATATAACATGATGTATAAAAAATAGGGCCACCGCCCAGAGACCCCTGGATGCTCTGGACGGTGCTAATCTAACGTACGAGATCACGGTGGCTCCACACGTGTGGCCCACCTCTCATACACATATACTGTATAATATATTATATTAATACGTATTATATTATCTTTTTTTTAAAGTTAGCTGGTTAGTACACTCCAGCGTCAAATCACACTACGCTATTAGCCACACCTCACTGCCTCCACTGACGGTATGGATTCAACAAAGGCATCATAGCGGGTCCCACATAGACGTGGCCCGCTAATGGACCGTATAGATAAACACATTCATCATGTGGGTCCTACATGGATGGACGACACATCCATGGTGGGACCCTCAGAACTCGGAGATAAAACACATATATCATGGTGTGGTCCACTGCACGGACGGTGCAGATGGAGCGCATGCATCACGGTTGGCCCCACTAGCCAACGTCCATGTAAATGGACGGTGCAGATGGCGGATGGGACTCACAGAGCTTGGTGACGTCACTTACAGTACCTACTTAGTTGGATAAGGTACATCAGCCAATCCACTCCTAACACGTCCAGACAAATGGACCGTGGATAAACATATACATCATGCTGGGCTCCAAGCAACACACCGTTCAGATGGACGGTGTGGATTCAAGACATACACCAAGGTGGGTGCCACCCCACACGTGTCACACATGTGATTTGGGCCTCACGCATCAAGACATGATGGACGGAGAGTATATAAAACACATTCATCAGAGGTAGGGTCTCACGGACCTGGCCAATGGATGGAGTGGAAAATAGCACACATACATCAAGGTGGGTCCCACCCCCACGTGCCACACGTGTGGGGTGGCCCACGCTAGAAAAGAAAAGGATTGGTGGTATGGTATAATACATACCTCTTACCAGACCAATAGAACTTGTTGTCAGTGACGGCAGCTGGTAACTGCTGGCAGGAGGTGCTCCAGCCAATCCACATCAGGTGGGTCGCACGTGTGTGGCCCACCAGTTAGTGCACCAAGCTGGCATATATAGGCCGCCATGTACATCAGGATGGGGTCCACTTGGTGGCCCACCGAGCCAGAATCAAGCTGATATTTGTGATTCCCCTTCATCCAGGTCAGGCAGCGGGGCTAGCCCTAATGGCTGGACAATTTGAATCACACATGCACAAAATAGGTGGGCCACATCAACAAGGAAGGAGAGAGAGAAGCACCCACATTACTCTTCCCCTTCAACTTCTACCTTTATGGTCTAATGCCCTTACGAAGCTTCCTCAACGGTGGAGATGATACTATAAAGGCTGAATTGGTGAGGATCTAAGGTGGAAGAGGGGTGAATTTTTGGGATGGGTTGAACGTCCATGGCTCTTGCAATGGGGAATGAGGAAGAAAGAGGGAAGAAGAGAGAGATAAGAGAGAGAGAGATAGAGAGAGAACTTATGGCTTGACATGATGATGTAAGGCCATCATAAATGTCTAGGTAAGGGGAAGTGTTGACTTAAGAAGAGGGGTCATTATTACTTGTGTAAGGACATAACATCACCCTCCTAGGGAATGGTGTCATATGGATAGGTAGGTCCCGTAACGTGCGGTCCATAGCCATTATAATGTGCGGGCCACAACCTATGATCTAAGTGTCGCATTGACGCACGAGACGCGACATTCGAACTGCAGCGATGATGCAGTCATGACGGTACAAGTTTTGAGTCGAACAGACTCAGATTTATGTGATGCGACTTAGGATTGCGCATAAATACCGATTACAGGTCGAAGGTTGCCAGAATTTGACCGGGAGGACCGCAAAAGCCTACAGAATAGTACGGGCTAAGATACAAGCCTCACAGAGAGGGAGAGTAACCTTGCTATGTTTTTCATGGTGCTCCATCCTTAGCCGACCATTCAATGACCAACGCGTTGAATGATAATATCAATGGTCGTGGATTGTTAATCAATAATAAGAATTTCTTGTAAAATCTAACATGATTGTGATTGTACTACATAGTTGATCGCCGATGTAACCAACAAAGGGTCGAAGTTATCACGAGTTCTAAAGGGTCGTGGCGGTCATGCTACACGGTTTGTTGTTGCCATCTATGCGGGGTCGAAGTTGAAAATCAAGACCATCCACCATCTGATCCAAGAGTTTCCATGCTGTCAACCACGAACATGATTGTCATGCTATAGAGATCGTTGTTGTTATCCACGTTGAGTTGTGGTTCACATCCACGACCCAACGTTCATTCTATCCACGACCCTTCACTTCGGAATCAACACCACGTTCAAATGTAAGAAATCGCATTAATGACAATACATACCCGGAATCCTTTGGAATCAAAGCGACCCTTTGGAATCACCACCACCACATTAACCACTAGTTGAACAGCCCATAAAAATGGTACTTGGGTTAATTTTTTTAGAAGCTAATCCGAACCACAAGTCCTCACGTTCTTCCTTCATGGGTGATCCCATCCCCTTCTTCAGGAATGTTGACGATCTTCCTGAAGATCAACGGCCTCTACCTGAAATTCCGAAGATCGTTTGGTACCCGTGGAAGATCAACGACTCCTTCTCAACAGATGTCTTCAGCTCCCTGGGTCTCCTTCGAAGAGAACTATTCTTCATAATCGTGGCTTGCAGTTGTCATCAGTGATTTCAAGATAAACGTCTCTATCCCATACTATCTCCTTCTTAATTCCGTGTTCTTTTTAGAGATCTCTTAAACTCTATTCTCATGGCAACAATAAGTTCACAATCCAACTTTCTGACCAGAGAAGTGAGAGTGCAGTTGTCATGAGTTGTAGTTGTCATTTAACATGGGTCGTGGTTATCATATAATATGGTCATGGTTGTCATGTTACATGGGTCTCCTTTATTACATGTTCACCACGACCCATAACATGGGATTTTCGATATCTACGTATGTCATGTCCTAATTTTGATGGGCAGATTTCCTTTCTGCTCTACGAGAATAGATTAAAATGTGGATGGGCAGATTTCCATGCACTCATAAGATCATTTCTCAACCACACCTCTCCTCTATAAACATGATGACGGGAGAAAACTCTCTACCCCTTCAGAGGGAGAGGGAGAGTAACCTTATTGTGTTTTTCACAGTGCTCCATCCTCAGCCATCCGTGTGATCAACTCGTTGACCATTGAATGACCGGAGCATTGAAACACGACGACCCATATTTCATGATACTACGACACATAGAACATGACAACCACGACCATACTTACAATACAATGTGAAGAACTATTCTCTTCAAAGGGCACCCAGCGAGATGAAAAACTCTTTTGGGAGTATCTTGTTTAAGCCTCACCTTCTCAATAGAGTTGTTGGTTGGGCTAAAATAAGACACTCCCAAAAGATTTTTTCATCTCGCAGGGTGCCCTTCGAAGAGAACGGTTATTCACATTGCATTTTAATTATGGTCGCGGTTGTCATGTTTTATGGGTCATGGATATCATGAAATATGGGTCGTGGTGTTTCAATGGTAATTCAACGCTCCAGTCATTAAATGGTCAACAAGTTGATCACACGGACGACTGAGGATGGAGCACCTTGAAAAACACAACAAGGTTACTCTCTATCTCCCTCTGAAGGGGTAAAGAGTTATCTTCCTGATGTCGTGTTTATAGAGGAGAGGTGTGGTTGAGAAATGATGTTATAGTCGGAAATCCGCCCATCCACATATTTTGATCTATACTCGTTGAAAAGAATGGAAATCTACCCATCAAAGTTAGGACATGGCATTTGAGATATCGAAAATCCCATGTTATGGGTCATGGTGAACATGCAATAAACGTAGCCTTTCATAATTTTGTAATTATTTTTCATGGTGCTCATTGGTCGTAGTTATCACGTTATTTGGATCGTGATGAACATCGGCCGTGGTTATAATGTAATATAGGTCGTTATTATCATGTAATATTCATTGTGGCTGTAATGTAACATGCATCGTTGTTGTCAATGTAATGTAGGTCGTGATTGTAATGTAATATGCATCGTGGGTTTCATGTAATATGGATCGTGATTGTCATGTTAAATGGATCGTGGTTCTAAGGTGATATGGGTTGTAGCCCTAAAATCACAAGATAACTGGATGGGTGACACAGACACTAATCATACTTCAATCCGGGCTCATATGGGTCGTGGTTGTCATTTTATATGGTTCACGGTTGTTACATGTCCACTTCTAACAGTGGGTTCCATTCTCCCCATTATTTTCTATTAATCTCCTGTCACCAGCCATGGGCCCAACCATGACGTCTATGTTACATCCATTCTGTTCATCTGCATCTACAGTGAAAGGCATGATCATTCGTCAGCTTTTACATATCATTTGCAAGCTTGATCCCAAAAATGAGAGGGATCATTTAATGGTCTACAATGGTCACTCATCATTGTTTCATATAATGTCCACCGCCTGTTATTGGAGTATCATTTGTTTTTGGACTCCTACCATTAAATCATCTGGAGAAGCGTATGGACGGCATGGATGAAACACATACGTGGTGGTGGGGCCCACGGAGCGCCGAGCACCAGCCATTTTTCGGTGTCCCGAGAAGTAGCCGATCTGTCCGTGGCTCAGGGGCTGTAACAGGAGGTGATCTCTGCTTCACTCCAGGTCCGTGCGTCTCCTGAACCGAGGTCAGGGGCATTTTCATCAGGCACAATCGTTCATCTGTTCTGACAGGACATTTTAGGGCTTAATCCAAAAAAATAAGAGGGATCACCGACGACGCTCATTCACCAATGTTTCCTGTGATGTGGTCCACTTTCTATTGGGATATAACTCATTTTTTATGGTTACTTTAAAAGGATCTTGAAATATATATGGACAGTGTGGATGAAATACATAGCTGATGGACAAAGAATGAGCATAAAAAATGCGGCAGATCCAACGCTCAAGTGGACCACACCAAATAATAAGCTTGGTTGCTTTAAAATGCACAAAGCATTAAATGTCAGTTGCATTAATTGCAAGAGTCATCTGTGGTGTGATCCAGTTGACCATTGGATCTACTTCATTTTAGTTTCGATATCTTAAAATAATCTGTGAAAAGGGATAGACGGCTTGTATGTACAGATACATCATGGTGGACCTGCCCACAGAACTACCCATTCAGAGCTAGGATCTTGCAGGGGTAGTACGCAATCCGCGTCCATACATGAAGGCCTTCTGACACCTTTCTGAGACTGGATCGGACGAAAATGCCCCTGACCTTAGTTCAGGAGATGTACGGACCTAGAGTGAAGCAAAGGTCACCTCCTGTTGCAGCCCCTAAGCCACGAATGGATCGACTACTCCCCGGAACACCGGCCAATGGCTGGTGCTCGATGCTCTGCAGGCCCCATCACCACGTATGTGTCTCATCCATGTCGTCCATACGTTTCTCTAGATGATTTAATGGTAGGAGTCCAAAAATGAATGATACTCCAATCATAGGCGATAGACATTACATGGAACAATGATGATTGACCGTTGTAGACCATTAAAATGATCCCACTCATTTTTGGGATCAAGCCTGCAAATGATCTGTAAAAGCTGACGAGCGATCGTGCCTTTCACTGTAGATGCAGATGAACGGAATGGATTTAACACAAATGTCATGGTTGGGCTCATGGCCGGTGATAGGGGATTAACCAATCCGTTATCCCGCAGACTAAACGGAAGAATATATGAGCGTTGGAAGGGCCAAATGTAGCATTTCACATACAACTTTTACAGACCTTCTTCTTTCATATTTTTTAATAGAAAAAGTAGAAAAGAGTGAAATAACGGTAAAGACGACTTTAGTTGAAGTACGAATATGTCAATATGTCCTAGAGGGGGTGAATAGGACTTTTTAATAATTTTATGACAATTTAAAATTCTATCACACTAATCCTAACAACAAGCATATATTAGGATTACTCAAAAGTAACTCTACTGTCTTCCAAGCCCGGTAGAGGATCCAATCACAAACTATTTGAGAGATGAACACTATGCAAACTAGTTTATGATGGATATGCCTATGTATGTATGTGAGGAGTGATCTTAGATAATCAGATATGAAAATATTAAAGGAAATCACACAAATAAATAAATAGGAATCTCAAACACAGTCATTTTTATAATGGTTCGACTACTTATTTACTCCACACCCGGTAATCTCACTCAACCCTTGAGTGTACCGAATTTCACTAAGGAAATTTTTCAGGTTCACCCTAATCCCAAGGTTTTAAATCAGGTTCACATTTAACTTCTACAACCTACACCTAAGCTGACTGTTTATGCTCTCACGAGCAAGGGTCAACACATCGCACTCACTTTTAGGCACACTGGCCAAGGATCTTCCATAAAACCCTAACTGTTTATGCTCTCCACGGAGCAAGGGTCAACATAACGCACCCACCACATACACTCCCGTTGTCACGCCCCAAACTCGGAAACCGGGCTCACAAAATTCTCGATCGCTAAATCTGGCGCTAACAGCCTCCGTAGTATCCCATTCTCGGCTCCCGGCACCCATATACCAGGTTCCTATCATGGGATGCTACAAGCAGGATTTCTACTATCCATTTAATTCATAATGAGCATAACCCACGAACAATAACCACAAGAACACCATCACAAAATTCACTATGATCAAAACTTTGAGTACAAGGTGTATAAAGGAAAATACAAGATAGTGCTAATAACAAAACTCCAAAAGCTCGACTGCACGCTCCTGCTGGTACTACGCTACGGCTGCGTCCTGACGTCACCTGCATGCATCAATCGTGCATAAGCTTGTAGAAAGCTTAGAGGGTGGTGTAAGTGTGTGCGTAATATGAGCATGCTCGAAATGTAAATGCGGAAACATGATGATGGGTATATGAATGCAATCAGCCGTACCAAGGCTATGCGGTGCAAGATATGAATGTTATCGGCCATATCGAGACCATGTGATGCGAGATGCAACTCAAGCATGTCAATCCTCATTATACATTAGTACAATTCTCATTTTGGATAATCACCGGGGTCTAGTACACTCTACGCCAGCTTGCCGTCCCTATCCGAACGCACAACTGGGAGAGCAGAATAGACCTCACTATCCGCCTGCCAATATCGGGCCCGGCTCGTCGAGAGCGGACAGATTCCTCAACCTGGTCAAACTCAACCTATAAGTTGCCCCCTCACTCAGGCGGGTAAGGTCATACCCCTTTCCAACTGACCACGACACAGTGGGAGACGCGGCCTACTGGTATATGGTCATCGTGCACTCGTGTATCCACTCGATCTCGACATTGGAGTCATCCTCTGGTACCATCAGGTTTAGAAATTTTCATCCAGGGACATCTATGGCGCCCGTATGTTAGAACCAAATATTTTCGGTATCCAATCCAGCCACCCACGATGCATCTGTGGAGGTTATGGCCCTGATGTCGCTAGGGCATACAATAATCACAATCATACAATACTAGTGCATGAGTCACACTACCAGTCAAGCAATAGTCCTACGTGTATCATGCACTCATGTAGGGCAACTCCGCCTATCAGGGAGCCCATAAACAGTTCGCCCGAAGGCATATGCTATGATCAGTCACTTCTCATATCAGTCATACATATGATGCGTATGATAATGAATCATGAATCTATACTAAATATGTATATAGAGATGGACTCTACGTGTAACTGAGATGGGCCGAGACAGCCTACTTACTACAAGTATGGGCCTATTAGTGGGCCTTAGGGAGGGTGAAATGCGGACATTTAACCGACGTCATCCTTACAATGTGGGCATCTAACCATCATTGTTCCCAAGGCATTACTTGTTATAAATATCATTATATGCCATGGAGGGATCACGCATTGCAATGGACTTAGTTGCACCTAATTGGGCCTTAAGTACATCAATTGGGCCATATCATATGGGCTTTACATTCATCAAATGGATCACCTCAATGAGCCTCACCAATGGGCCTTAGGTCCTTTGCAATGGGTCATAACCCATGGGCCTTAGAATTCATTAAAAATGAGCCCAATCACATGAGCTTTATGTGCATCAAATGGGCCTAATCACATAGGCCTTATATATACCAAAGTGGGCCTCAATAATGGGCCACAAATACATTAAATGGGCCTACACATATGGGCCCATATATAATAAAGTGGGCCTCAACATTGGGCCTATATACATGCCCAGATGGGCCAAAATGCATGGATCCATACTTATCAAAATGAGCCTCATGTGAAGCCCGCCATAATGTTTATTTTCCCTATCCAATCTGTTGATAGAATCACATAAATAGAGGGCCCACCAAAATGTTTATTTTCCAGCCAACTTATTAGTATGGTCACATGGATCAAAGGGGGCCCACTGAAATGTTTATTTACATTCAACCTATTCAGAAGGTCACATGGACATGGGGGTGGGTCTGGAGCCCACCGTGATATTTATTTGCCACCCCACCTGTTCATATGATCACGTGGACCAGGGGCCCACCACAATGTTTAATTCCATCCAATCTGTCCAGGTGGGGGGGCACGGTGATGTTTATTGCCAACCAACCCCTTGATAGGATCAAGTGGACCAGGGGGTGGGGCCCACCATAACGTTTATTTTCTTCCAATCTATTAAAAAGGTCCCTTGGACCAAGGGACCCATCGTGATATTTACTTGCTAGCCAACTTGCTGGGTGTGGGCGTGGGGCCCACTGAAATGTGGTTCACAAATCCAACCCACCCATTATGTGTGTCCCACCTGTTTGAGGGTTCAGACCAAGTTTCAGCCATATTCAAAATTCGGGTAGGCCCCACCAAGCGCTTTTACATGTCTTAGGCATGTCTTCACATGATTAGATGGTATGGCCCACCTGAGTTCTGTATACGGTTGATTTTTGGGATAGCCCCATACACAAAGGGGACCCATAAAATGAACGGCATGGATGTAGAACATACATCATGGTAGGGTCTACAACTGGGCCAATGCGGCCATCCTTTTCTTTTCTTTTTTTTTTTAACATGGACGCCTCTGGAGGTCATGGCACAAAGTCATGCTAATAAAAAATATTTTTTTATCCTAGGTGGGACCCACGTTAACTAGATCTATCCCGTCCATTGCATGTGTCCCACAAAAATAAGGGTCCAAAACAAGTTTCAGGTGGGTCCAAGCTTCCGGTGGACCCCAGCAATCATTCTTCCAAGTTTTAACAGAAAATACTACCATTCTTAATACCACGGCCCGCCAGATGATTGGATCGGTCTCATTTTTTGGCTCAACGCCTAAAATGATCCCGAGAATAGAATGGATGGCTTGGATCATGTATAAACATCAAGGTGGGGGCTTGGATGAGTGGCCCATTCTAAAAGAGTACCTTTTTCTCTTCTTTTTTTTTCATGCAAGTACACACCCATGTTAGTGCACACACTCCAAGTTAACCACACCCACACTGGACGGTATGGATAAAAACATCCATCGTGGTAGGTCCCACATGGGACGTGGCCCACCATATATATATATAATATTAATATTATATATATATATATATATATATATATATATATATATATATATATATATATATATATATATATATATATATTATGCATCACTTCACCAAAAAATGTGATGGACCACACCGTTTGATGGATGGAGTAGATTTAACATGAGTTGGTGGGGCCAACTTCATTCTAGGGGAAGGATAAGAGAGAGAGAAAGAAAGAGAAAAGAAAGAGAGAACAAGAGAGATGGTAATGGAGAGGAGGGACCCCGCCACTATGGGCCCTCCATTGATACAACACGTACATCAAGTGGGTCCCATAACAAGTGGGCCCTTAAATCATGAAATCAACGGTGAAAATTCAAAGATCACCCACCTCTAAGCCTCCTCCTTACTCCCCTAGCCTCCTTAGCTCCTTTGCTTGACTTTTAACGGTGGTAGATGATGGATCAGAAAGTAGGGAAGGTGGGCCACACTTGGCATTTGGGAGAGGGAGAGAGAGCTTGGACGTGTGAAGCTCTTTTGCTTGGGATTTTTTTTTAAGAATGAATGAGAGAGAGAGGGGAGTGATGGGTGAAAAAGGGTGATGGAGTGATGTGGTGTGATGGGTGATGGGTGGAGTGGTGTGTTGTAAGAAGGGATGGGTGGAGAGAGAGGTGAAGTGATGTGAGGGTTGACCTTGGGCTTGCTTGTGTAAGAGAAAGGTATGGGTTGTTGTACTTGGGTATGGAGTGACTTGACTTGTACTTGACATGAGTGATTGATTGATTGATGGGACATCTCATAGAGATTCCCTCGTAATTCGTAACGCACAGTGTTTTCTTTGAATTGAACGCAGACTGACATCTTTTAGCCTGGGTATCGGGTCGGTGTGCGAGCCGCGATATTAAAACCGCGGCGACAGCGTGGTCGCTAAGGTATAGGTTTTAATTTTAGCCATCTTTGGCATACAGGTCTCAGCTTAGGATCGCTCGCAAACATCAGAAAGTGGTCGAGGATTGCCAAACTCGACCGGAAGGATCGCGGGAGTCGACGGAACAGTACGAACTAGGATACGAGTCTTACACCCGTCGGAGGCCTCTTAGAGAACTTGCAAGGGTGAGAAATACCTTAGACCCAATCCTATAAAGGAATGATCACAAGGGTCCTCTGGACTCTGATAACTTATAGATAAGCAGATGAGTCCCTTTTAGCTCGTTGTCGAAGATCTCCTCCCTTGTTGATGAAGAATCTTCTGCTTCCTTGAACCGCAACTCAGACGATATACCAATGCATGGAGACAAGTTGGGTCAAGATTGTGATGGAATCCTACTCTCAAATATTTTCCTATAAAGGAGATAAAGTGATTCGAATCATCTATACATTCAAGGCATCCCAGCTTAATGATTTGCCATTAAGGTGGCTGCTGGAGGATTGAATGCCAAAGTTCCTTGCCCAATCCACTCTATTGAATATCAATTATGAGGGAAGATTAGAGGATGAACTCCCTTGAGAGAAAGGGCTTTGGATAAATGATCTAAGGTTAAACACTCAAAAACACTCTCTTCTTTCTCTACTAGCAACTAAAGACAAGCTCTCTATATATAGGTAAAAAGTTTCAACTGATATAAAACGGTCAGATTTATGACTAAGTTCGATATCATCGAGCAGGGTCGATATCATCGAGCGTATACTCTCGATTGCATAGACTGGCCGCTCGATGACACAAACTCAAAATTCATACACTTTTAAAACTTTTTGCCAGCTGGTCGAGAGAATCGAAACATGCGTCGATGTCATCGAATTTCGAACCCCGATATAATCGATACAAGGATCGATTCCTCGACATTTGAAAATGAGAGAGACTTGCTTTAAAATTCTTCAGGTTAAACGATATGATCGAGGTACACTCGATATCATCAGAATTTGAATGACGATGATATTGAAGGTCATGTTGATGCATTGATAAATTCAAAGATTTTATCAGTGATCTTGCTGGATAATTTATGTCATTTCTCAATGTAATCGATCCGGCCTTGATATCATCGATATTTGAATATCGATTCTATTGAGTGACCCTCGATCTAAAATAAAAATCACTTGAAAAATGTTGATGAAAAACTGTGTCCAAGACCGATATCATCGATGGCCTTCCAATATCATCGGTTTTTGAATTTTGAGGATATCTAGGGGTACATCGATATATCAAAGGTTTATATGATTTTCTTATAAAAAATAAGGACACAAATACTCTGCTGTCGATTATATCAAGTCTATTTCGATAAACTCAAGTTTCAAATATCGATGATATCGATAGGGGTATCGATACATCAATAATGCCGTCCAGATGAATATGTGGTTGCTGGACATCTTTGGTCCTCATTTCGATGGTATCGATTCATCATTGAGGACATCGACAACACACATCAATTTTATTAAACCTGATATCGATAAATCAATAGAGGTAGAAAACTTAGAGATTTTCTGATTTTGTAAAGAAGTTTTCTAACCCAAAAACCCTATGATATCTTAACTTATTTTAAGAGTTTTATTTACCTAGTGTTTTGGGACATGGGATGTGAGGCTTAGATTTACCTGTAGCAAGTTCGGGCATACATCCAGTTAAGGCAGACAGTTGATTGATCTTCCTATAGAGCTTTATGTCTAGTTGACTCAACACTCACGCTAATTGACAAGCCAGGGCACTTTCAATCTCCCCCTTTGTCAATTACGTGACAAAATACCAAAACACCCTATAACAACATCTAGACAAACACATCCTAAATTATGTGTACTTGTAATTTACATAATTTTACAATGTCTAGTGAAACCATACACACAAGTCAGTAGCTGCTCCCCCTAACAACATTCTCCCCTTATCTTGATGCAGCTGCTCCCCCTAGCACCTGTAAATTCAAGTAGATATACAATTTTTCTTTTGGGGTGTTGGACTTGTTCTCCCCCCTTTTGTCAGTCATTGGCAAAGGTATAGCAGTTGATATTGACTGAAGTTAAAGCAACTTTGGAGAACTAACATTTAGAGAGCATACATATATAAAAGATAGATGTATAATAATAAAATCAGGTTAATCAAACATCATTTTCAGAAACTATGTATGTATAGCAGATTAAATAAAGCAGTAATAGAAGTAGATAAAATAATGATCAAAACATCACATGCATTCCACACCATACACTAGGTAGATCAGGGGATCTTTAAAGCATAATCATGGTAATAAAAATGTGAATTATATCCAGCCATATTCAAAATATCCAAAAAAAAACACAAACTGCCCCAGATTGGCAGTAGTATTACAGTCATCCAAAAAGAATTACCAAAGTACAGAAAAAATTATCATAAAAAAGAAACTATCAGAAACCACAGTATGCTAGTTTAAGGAAATGTGAGGATATTTCAAAAAATGATTATAATATCCACACATTATCCGTAAATGCTGCCACCTTCTAAAGCATACTAGATCCACCAGTCGTTAGCAATTCAAGAATCTATTGCACAGAGGGTTGGAGAGCTTTTAGCTTGTCCTCTATCCCTTACAATTGTCATTCACAGTTATGGAGCCGCTCATCAATTCCGGCTACGTTGTTCAGCAAGTGACATTCAAGTACATGACGCCGACGATTTGTGACTGATGCAGGACTACAAAGGGGTGTTCGATTAGATCCCCATGGTGTTTCTTCATTTGGTTGCTGGCTTCTCACACTAGCGGGTGGAGGACTCTTTGCATGAGAAGAGGCGGAGACATACACCTGTTGAATTGCATCATGGTCGAACCACACTTCAGGATATACTTTGTCTGATGTTGCCAACAGTCCTATGTAGTGTGTGAGTTTGTAGATAAGGGACGAAAATGGAAGTGTTTCAAGATGGTCCCCCTTGACTACCTTAATCAATTGTTTTAGAATAAGAGTTGGCAAATACACAGGAACCTCTTGATATACGTCATATAGGACATTGAGTGCAAAGGGATTCAGGCCAATGTCATTCACAT